>CP136064.1:170678154-171078088 GCA_032622095.1 Siphonodentalium dalli | reverse complement strand
GGAGGGGATTTTATTTCAGATCAGTATGGGAGGGAGGATTTTATTTCAGATCAGTATGGGAGGGGATTTTATTACAGATCAGTATGGGAGGGAGGATTTTATTTCAGATCAGTATGGGAGGGAGGATTTTATTTCAGATCAGTATGGGAGGGAGGATTTTATTTCAGATCAGTATGGGAGGGGATTTTATTTCAGATCAGTATGGGAGGGAGGATTTTATTTCAGATCAGTATGGGAGGGAGGATTTTATTTCAGATCAGTATGGGAGGGAAGATTTTATTTCAGATCAGTATGGGAGGGAGGATTTTATTTCAGATCAGTATGGGAGGGGATTTTATTTCAGATCAGTATGGGAGGGGATTTTATTTCAGATCAGTATGGGAGGGAGGATTTTATTTCAAATCAGTATGGGAGGGGATTTTATTTCAGATCAGTATGGGAGGGGATTTTATTTCAGATCAGTATGGGAGGGGATTTTATTTCAGATCAGTATGGGAGGGGATTTTATTTCAGATCAGTATGGGAGGGAGGATTTTATTTCAGATCAGTATGGGAGGGAGGATTTTATTTCAGATCAGTATGGGAGGGGATTTTATTTCAGATCAGTATGGGAGGGAGGATTTTATTTCAGATCAGTATGGGAGGGAGGATTTTATTTCAGATCAGTATGGGAGGGAGGATTTTATTTCAGATCAGTATGGGAGGGGATTTTATTTCAGATCAGTATGGGAGGGGATTTTATTTCAGATCAGTATGGGAGGGGATTTTATTTCAGATCAGTATGGGAGGGAGGATTTTATTTCAGATCAGTATGGGAGGGGATTTTATTTCAGATCAGTATGGGAGGGGATTTTATTTCAGATCAGTATGGGAGGGAGGATTTTATTTCAGATCAGTATGGGAGGGAGGATTTTATTTCAGATCAGTATGGGAGGGAGGATTTTATTTCAGATCAGTATGGGAGGGGATTTTATTTCAGATCAGTATCAGAGGGAGGATTTTATTTCAGATCAGTATGGGAGGGGATTTTATTTCAGATCAGTATGGGAGGGGATTTTATTTCAGATCAGTATGGGAGGGAGGATTTTATTTCAGATCAGTATGGGAGGGAGGATTTTATTTCAGATCAGTATGGGAGGGAGGATTTTATTTCAGATCAGTATGGGAGGGAGGATTTTATTTCAGATTAGTGTGGGAGGGAGGATTTTATTTCAGATCAGTATGGGAGGGGATTTTATTTCAGATCAGTATGGGAGGGAGGATTTTATTTCAGATCAGTATGGGAGGGGATTTTATTTCAGATCAGTATGGGAGGGAGGATTTTATTTCAGATCAGTATGGGAGGGAGGATTTTATTTCAGATCAGTATGGGAGGGAGGATTTTATTTCAGATCAGTATGGGAGGGAGGATTTTATTTCAGATCAGTATGGGAGGGAGGATTTTATTTCAGATCAGTATGGGAGGGGATTTTATTTCAGATCAGTATGGGAGGGAGGATTTTATTTCAGATCAGTATGGGAGGGAGGATTTTATTTCAGATCAGTATGGGAGGGAGGATTTTATTTCAGATCAGTATGGGAGGGAGGATTTTATTTCAGATCAGTATGGGAGGGGATTTTATTTCAGATCAGTATGGGAGGGGATTTTATTTCAGATCAGTATGGGAGGGAGGATTTTATTTCAGATCAGTATGGGAGGGGATTTTATTTCAGATCAGTATGGGAGGGGATTTTATTTCAGATCAGTATGGGAGGGGATTTTATTTCAGATCAGTATGGGAGGGGATTTTATTTCAGATCAGTATGGGAGGGAGGATTTTATTTCAGATCAGTATGGGAGGGAGGATTTTATTTCAGATCAGTATGGGAGGGGATTTTATTTCAGATCAGTATGGGAGGGAGGATTTTATTTCAGATCAGTATGGGAGGGAGGATTTTATTTCAGATCAGTATGGGAGGGAGGATTTTATTTCAGATCAGTATGGGAGGGGATTTTATTTCAGATCAGTATGGGAGGGGATTTTATTTCAGATCAGTATGGGAGGGGATTTTATTTCAGATCAGTATGGGAGGGAGGATTTTATTTCAGATCAGTATGGGAGGGGATTTTATTTCAGATCAGTATGGGAGGGGATTTTATTTCAGATCAGTATGGGAGGGAGGATTTTATTTCAGATCAGTATGGGAGGGAGGATTTTATTTCAGATCAGTATGGGAGGGAGGATTTTATTTCAGATCAGTATGGGAGGGGATTTTATTTCAGATCAGTATGGGAGGGAGGATTTTATTTCAGATCAGTATGGGAGGGGATTTTATTTCAGATCAGTATGGGAGGGGATTTTATTTCAGATCAGTATGGGAGGGAGGATTTTATTTCAGATCAGTATGGGAGGGAGGATTTTATTTCAGATCAGTATGGGAGGGAGGATTTTATTTCAGATCAGTATGGGAGGGAGGATTTTATTTCAGATCAGTATGGGAGGGAGGATTTTATTTCAGATCAGTATGGGAGGGGATTTTATTTCAGATCAGTATGGGAGGGAGGATTTTATTTCAGATCAGTATGGGAGGGGATTTTATTTCAGATCAGTATGGGAGGGGATTTTATTTCAGATCAGTATGGGAGGGGATTTTATTTCAGATCAGTATGGGAGGGAGGATTTTATTTCAGATCAGTATGGGAGGGAGGATTTTATTTCAGATCAGTATGGGAGGGGATTTTATTTCAGATCAGTATGGGAGGGAGGATTTTATTTCAGATCAGAATGGGAGGGAGGATTTTATTTCAGATCAGTATGGGGGGGAGGATTTTATTTCAGATCAGTATGGGAGGGAGGATTTTATTTCAGATCAGTATGGGAGGGATATTTTATTTCAGATCAGTATGGGAGGGAGGATTTTATGGGAGGGGATTTTATTTCAGATCAGTATGGGAGGGAGGATTTTATTTCAGATCAGTATGGGAGGGAGGATTTTATTTCAGATCAGTATGGGAGGGAGGATTTTATTTCAGATCAGTATGGGAGGGAGGATTTTATTTCAGATCAGTATGGGAGGGAGGATTTTATTTCAGATCAGTATGGGAGGGAGGATTTTATTTCAGATCAGTATGGGAGGGGATTTTATTTCAGATCAGTATGGGAGGGAGGATTTTATTTCAGATCAGTATGGGAGGGAGGATTTTATATCAGATCAGTATGGGAGGGAGGATTTTATTTCAGATCAGTATGGGAGGGAGGATTTTATTTCAGATCAGTATGGGAGGGATATTTTATTTCAGATCAGTATGGGAGGGAGGATTTTATGGGAGGGGATTTTATTTCAGATCAGTATGGGAGGGAGGATTTTATTTCAGATCAGTATGGGAGGGATATTTTATTTCAGATCAGTATGGGAGGGAGGATTTTATGGGAGGGGATTTTATTTCAGATCAGTATGGGAGGGAGGATTTTATTTCAGATCAGTATGGGAGGGAGGATTTTATTTCAGATCAGTATGGGAGGGAGGATTTTATTTCAGATCAGTATGGGAGGGATATTTTATTTCAGATCAGTATGGGAGGGAGGATTTTATGGGAGGGGATTTTATTCCAGATCAGTATGGGAGGGAGGATTTTATTTCAGATCAGTATGGGAGGGGATTTTATTTCAGATCAGTATGGGAGGGAGGATTTTATTTCAGATCAGTATGGGAGGGGATTTTATTTCAGATCAGTATGGGAGGGGATTTTATTTCAGATCAGTATGGGAGGGAGGATTTTATTTCAGATCAGTATGGGAGGGAGGATTTTATGGGAGGGGATTTTATTTCAGATCAGTATGGGAGGGAGGATTTTATGGGAGGGGATTTTATTTCAGATCAGTATGGGAGGGAGGATTTTATTTCAGATCAGTATGGGAGGGAGGATTTTATTTCAGATCAGTATGGGAGGGAGGATTTTATTTCAGATCAGTATGGGAGGGAGGATTTTATTTCAGATCAGTATGGGAGGGATATTTTATTTCAGATCAGTATGGGAGGGAGGATTTTATGGGAGGGGATTTTATTCCAGATCAGTATGGGAGGGAGGATTTTATTTCAGATCAGTATGGGAGGGGATTTTATTTCAGATCAGTATGGGAGGGAGGATTTTATTTCAGATCAGTATGGGAGGGGATTTTATTTCAGATCAGTATGGGAGGGAGGATTTTATTTCAGATCAGTATGGGAGGGAGGATTTTATTTCAGATCAGTATGGGAGGGGATTTTATTTCAGATCAGTATGGGAGGGGATTTTATTTCAGATCAGTATGGGAGGGGATTTTATTTCAGATCAGTATGGGAGGGATATTTTATTTCAGATCAGTATGGGAGGGAGGATTTTATTTCAGATCAGTATGGGAGGGAGGATTTTATTTCAGATCAGTATGGGAGGGGGGATTTTATTTCAGATCAGTATGGGAGGGATATTTTATTTCAGATCAGTATGGGAGGGAGGATTTTATTTCAGATCAGTATGGGAGGGAGGATTTTATTTCAGATCAGTATGGGAGGGGATTTTATTTCAGATCAGTATGGGAGGGAGGATTTTATTTCAGATCAGTATGGGAGGGGATTTTATTTCAGATCAGTATGGGAGGGAGGATTTTATTTCAGATCAGTATGGGAGGGAGGATTTTATTTCAGATCAGTATGGGAGGGAGGATTTTATTTCAGATCAGTATGGGAGGAGATTTTATTTCAGATCAGTATAGGAGGGAGGATTTTATTTCAGATCAGTATGGGAGGGAGGATTTTATTTCAGATCAGTATGGGAGGGAGGATTTTATTTCAGATCAGTATGGGAGGGAGGATTTTATTTCAGATCAGTATGGGAGGGAGGATTTTATTTCAGATCAGTATGGGAGGGATATTTTATTTCAGATCAGTATGGGAGGGAGGATTTTATGGGAGGGGATTTTATTTCAGATCAGTATGGGAGGGAGGATTTTATTTCAGATCAGTATGGGAGGGGATTTTATTTCAGATCAGTATGGGAGGGAGGATTTTATTTCAGATCAGTATGGGAGGGGATTTTATTTCAGATCAGTATGGGAGGGGATTTTATTTCAGATCAGTATGGGAGGGAGGATTTTATTTCAGATCAGTATGGGAGGGGATTTTATTTCAGATCAGTATGGGAGGGAGGATTTTATTTCAGATCAGTATGGGAGGGAGGATTTTATTTCAGATCAGTATGGGAGGGGATTTTATTTCAGATCAGTATGGGAGGGGATTTTATTTCAGATCAGTATGGGAGGGGATTTTATTTCAGATCAGTATGGGAGGGATATTTTATTTCAGGTCAGTATGGGAGGGAGGATTTTATTTCAGATCAGTATGGGAGGGAGGATTTTATTTCAGATCAGTATGGGAGGGGGGATTTTATTTCAGATCAGTATGGGAGGGATATTTTATTTCAGATCAGTATGGGAGGGAGGATTTTATTTCAGATCAGTATGGGAGGGGATTTTATTTCAGATCAGTATGGGAGGGAGGATTTTATTTCAGATCAGTATGGGAGGGAGGATTTTATTTCAGATCAGTATGGGAGGGGATTTTATTTCAGATCAGTATGGGAGGGAGGATTTTATTTCAGATCAGTATGGGAGGGGATTTTATTTCAGATCAGTATGGGAGGGAGGATTTTATTTCAGATCAGTATGGGAGGGAGGATTTTATTTCAGATCAGTATGGGAGGGAGGATTTTATTTCAGATCAGTATGGGAGGAGATTTTATTTCAGATCAGTATGGGAGGGAGGATTTTATTTCAGATCAGTATGGGAGGGAGGATTTTATTTCAGATCAGTATGGGAGGGGATTTTATTTCAGATCAGTATGGGAGGGAGGATTTTATTTCAGATCAGTATGGGAGGGGATTTTATTTCAGATCAGTATGGGAGGGGATTTTATTTCAGATCAGTATGGGAGGGAGGATTTTATTTCAGATCAGTATGGGAGGGAGGATTTTATTTCAGATCATTATGGGAGGGAGGATTTTATTTCAGATCATTATGGGAGGGGATTTTATTTCAGATCAGTATGGGAGGGGATTTTATTTCAAATCAGTATGGGAGGGGATTTTATTTCAGATCAGTATGGGAGGGAGGATTTTATTTCAGATCAGTATGGGAGGGAGGATTTTATTTCAGATCAGTATGGGAGGGAGGATTTTATTTCAGATCAGTATGGGAGGGAGGATTTTATTTCAGATCAGTATGGGAGGGAGGATTTTATTTCAGATCAGTATGGGAGGGGATTTTATTTCAGATCAGTATGGGAGGGAGGATTTTATTTCAGATCAGTATGGGAGGGAGGATTTTATTTCAGATCAGTATGGGAGGGAGGATTTTATTTCAGATCAGTATGGGAGGGGATTTTATTTCAGATCAGTATGGGAGGGAGGATTTTATTTCAGATCAGTATGGGAGGGGATTTTATTTCAGATCAGTATGGGAGGAGATTTTATTTCAGATCAGTATGGGAGGGAGGATTTTATTTCAGATCAGTATGGGAGGGAGGATTTTATTTCAGATCAGTATGGGAGGGAGGATTTTATTTCAGATCAGTATGGGAGGGAGGATTTTATTTCAGATCAGTATGGGAGGGAGGATTTTATTTCAGATCAGTATGGGAGGGAGGATTTTATTTCAGATCAGTATTGGAGGGAGGATTTTATTTCAGATCAGTATGGGAGGGAGGATTTTATTTCAGATCAGTATGGGAGGGGATTTTATTTCAGATCAGTATGGGAGGGAGGATTTTATTTCAGATCAGTATGGGAGGGAGGATTTTATTTCAGATCAGTATGGGAGGGAGGATTTTATTTCAGATCAGTATGGGAGGAGGGATTTTATTTCAGATCAGTATGGGAGGGAGGATTTTATTTTAAAATGTTGTTGGCTGGTTCGTAACCGAATTAAATTGGTGCCTCCTATAAGAAAGATCATTATGGGAGGGAGGATTTTATTTCAGATCAGTATGGGAGGGAGGATTTTATTTCAGATCAGTATGGGAGGGAGGATTTTATTTCAGATCAGTATGGGAGGGAGGATTTTATTTCAGATCAGTATGGGAGGGAGGATTTTATTTCAGATCATTATGGGAGGGAGGATTTTATTTCAGATCAGTATGGGAGGGGATTCTATTTCAGATCATTATGGGAGGGAGGATTTTATTTCAGATCAGTATGGGAGGGGATTTTATTTCAGATCAGTATGGGACGGAGGATTTTATTTCAGATCAGTATGGGAGGGGATTTTATTTCAGATCAGTATGGGAGGGAGGATTTTATTTCAGATCAGTATGGGAGGGAGGATTTTATTTTAAAATGTTGTTGGCTGGTTCGTAACCGAATTAAATTGGTGCCTCCTATAAGAAAGATCATTATGGGAGGGAGGATTTTATTTCAGATCAGTATGGGAGGGAGGATTTTATTTCAGATCAGTATGGGAGGGATATTTTATTTCAGATCAGTATGGGAGGGGATTTTATTTCAGATCAGTATGGGAGGGGATTTTATTTCAGATCAGTATGGGAGGGAAGATTTTATTTTAAAATGTTGTTGGCTGGTTTGTAACCGAATTAAATTGGTGCCTCCTATAAGAAAGATCATTATGGGAGGGAGGATTTTATTTCAGATCAGTATGGGAGGGATATTTTATTTCAGATCAGTATGGGAGGGGATTTTATTTCAGATCAGTATGGGAGGGATGATTTAATTTCAGATCAGTATGGGAGGGATATTTTATTTCAGATCAGTATGGGAGGGAGGATTTTATTTCAGATCAGTATGGGAGGGGATTTTATTTCAGATCAGTATGGGAGGGATATTTTATTTCAGATCAGTATGGGAGGGAGGATTTTATTTCAGATCAGTATGGGAGGAGGGATTTTATTTCAGATCATTATGGGAGGGAGGATTTTATTTCAGATCAGTATGGGAGGAGGGATTTTATTTCAGATCAGTATGGGAGGGAGGATTTTATTTTAAAATGTTGTTGGCTGGTTCGTAACCGAATTAAATTGGTGCCTCCTATAACAAAGATAATTTTTGTATTGAGCGGCTCTGTACTACAGGTGGCCTCTTTCCTAGCTGGGTTCACCTCAAGCAGTGATTGATATTCTCAATGAGAAATCACACAACAAAGCCACATTCAAAACAGATCTATAAGGAATCACAAATGACATGGTCATTTCCTATGCAACATTAATTGTTATCAAACAAGTTCAATTTTGGAGAGAAAACTATAGGGATATAACAAATAACAACTCTTTTTCTGTAGCTTTCGCCCCCGTAATGTGACGTACTTCAACGTTGACTATAACAAACTTTTGTTTTGAGCCCTGCATGTCAATCCGCAATATGTAAATCTATAGCTATATTGCCGTTGATCAAGGCCGTGGGCGGAAAGCTACGGAAAAAAGAGTGCATTGTTATTTATTATACATACACGAAGTCCCTTATACTGGACATGAATCTATCTATTCTAGGGATATAATAAAAATATCTATATGTGATATGTACCTGTCATTAAGAAGAATAAGAAACAAATGATGATTGTGTATCCGAAGTACAGGAATGTGCTAGCTCCACCATGGATATCCAACTTCTCCGCAAAAAAGTAGATTGAGTATATGAAGAAATAGAATGCTGTGAAGCCACTCGTCAAAAATGATCTCCACCACCAATGATAGTCCTGCAAAAAATAATTAATATTTTCAATTAAAAATAAGTTCTGAAGTATGACCTCAAGTCTTCAAAGAAAAATTGCAAACAGTAAGTTACATCAGTGAGGTGGACAGGCTGTAATAATATTTATTACATGATCCAACCCCTTCTATAAATTTTTATATGAAACGTTCGTTGCGTAACAGGAAATAGTGCCAGGTGACCTCTGACTTCCAGTTTGTCATCTGTTTATATTCCCTATGCTACATCTCAAAATATTATAGCTTCCAATATTTTTCAAATAAACTCTAAAGAATGAAAAGTTTTAAAAGTTATTTCATTAAATATATGCCATTAACTACGTCAATGAGTATCTATTTATCTTGGACTATATCTTTACGCAGACAAACAACGCATATTTACATGAAATGTCATTGCATGCCTTATAGAAGCCGATGTTAGTTTCAAGTCCCATTTGTTTATTTAAGTATGTTTTATCAAGGGTTTGGATCATGTAATAAATAGAATCTACAACTCGTCCCCAGATTATAGCGGAATTACAAAACTCGTCCAGTAAATTATGTCTGAACCTCGGTTCAGACCTAATTTACTGGATGAGTTTTATATATTCCGCTATAATCTGGGGAACTGTCGTAGATCCTCTATTAATGATCAGGGCAATCAAACTCCACTATATTAGGGATGATCTGATCAGTTTTGGTACTGAGAGAGCTAGGGTCTATTGTCATCGTTAGTCACACATGCATGCAAGCACGTTAACTGTTAAGGTTAGTGGCAGAGCTATTCGTCGGCCATTGTATTCGTCAATCAACTCAAGGTCGCCATGGGTGATTCTTGGCGTTTTCTGTGTCATTCTAACAGAACTTTAGATTACTAGTAGTGTGATTTGGGCACATCAAGGCAAACCATCATTGAGAAATTTAGACCAAAAAACTTGCTCCTTTTCTGAGAATGACTGTTTCAAGGATACGTTTTCATTGATATCAATATGAAATTTGACGCTTCAGTGTTTATCAGTACTAAAGGTATATAAACATATCTAAGCAACGAAAAAAAATACCATTCTCATTTTTATTTTGGGTACATTTCAATATATCGGGCACAACGTTTGGGCACATCAAGGCAAACCATCATTGAGAAATTTAGACCAAAAAACTTGCTCCTTTTCTGAGAATGATTGTTTCAAGGATATGTTTTCATTGATATCAATAGGAAATTTGACGCTTCAGTGTTTATCAGTACTAAAGGTATATAAACATATCTAAGCAACGAAAAAAAATACCATTCTCATTTTTATTTTGGGTACATTTCAATATATTGGGCACAACGTTTACCAACTTGAATTTGGGTATATAAAAGCCTGCATTCCAATCATAAATAGGCAAACAGTGCAATCCAAACAGACGTGTTATCATTGTCGACCGACCTTAAATGTGTACCTTATAAGTTTGAATTCTTCCTTGTGTTGGTTACTGTAATTGAACACTTAATGATGCATTATTGTTGCCAATGTTATATATATATACTAGTAAGAATTTGATAGTGGACCAACCAATGAGAGAGAAGCAATCTCAGTGATGGTTACAAAGAGGTTTAACTCTTCCATGACTGGAGCTTCCTGAAATTCTGCTAAGACCCTGTGCCAAAGCATTCTCTAATATATGCGAGTCTCCCATAGGGAGCCTCGCATATATAAGAGAATGCATTGGCCTAACTATATTTACATTGACCTTGTAAGCTAGTGCATGCTCTTATATATGTGAGGCTCCCTATGGGAGACTTGCATATAAGAGTATCCACTGGAACAGGAACTTTAATGCTGCACCAGCACAGCCCCCGTCATGAAAGGGTTAACCTTAAAAGTCAACGTGACTAGAAGCAAACACAACTTCAAATGGCTATAGACCCCTTAACCCTTTCATGACGGGAGCTGTGCTGGTGCAGTATTACAGATCCTGTGCCAGTACATTCTCTTATATATGCGAGTCTCCCATAGGAAGCCTCACATATATCAGAGAATGCAATGGCTGACAAGGTCAAGGTAAATATTGTTGGGCCAATGTATTCTCTTAGATATGTGAGGCTCCTTATGGCCATTTGCATATATAAGAGAATGCAATGGCACAGGGTTTTCACAAAATTACAGGAAGCTCAAGTCATGGAAGGGTTACAGAAACTGAGAAATGTCGGTTATGTCATAGCTTCCAAGTTCCAGCCTTGAGGTAACTGTTAATAAGTTTGGCTGTAACATTTATACTATGACTATACTTCATTTCAAGGGTCTGATCTGCAATAAGTTTGGTGAGATATTTATCTACATACCTCCGCACAAAGGTGGAAATAACAGAGAAGGATGGTGGCTTCTGAGCAGGTGATGACCAAGATGACGAATACAAGGAATAAGAAACCAAACATGTAATAAGTCTGGTGGGACCTGTAATGAGAACATTTTATTTCTTATAATTTACTTCTTTTCCCTCGATACATAGACAAGTCTGCAAATAGTGTCTGTCATTTGCAGAATGAGGTCCCCAGAGGGTGAATTTAATGATGCGATCCTACACATTGGGAAGTATACATATCCCCCAATTTGCAGAAGATAAAATGCATAATCGAGGTGACTAATGAGTGAACATCACCAACTTCAACTGGGGAAATTTAATCTGATCCTAGGTCTCCAATAGCAGTTGAGGCCTAAGCAGAATGAGGTTCTCAGAGGGTGAATTTGGTGATGCTAGCCCACTGTGCGGGATAGCATCACTAAATTCACCCTCTGGGGGACCTCATTCTGCAAATGACAGACACATTATTTGCAGGCTTATATATACAGTAATGCCCTATGTAATCGACTCCTTAACCACAGCAGAATTATGGGTAACTTTTCAGGATTTAGTCGGAAATATGGCTTGTTGCCATTCATCAAAAAGCTCTCGGCTAGATCTTTCCGATGAATGGCAACAAGCCATATTTCTGACTAAATCCTGAAAAGATACCCATAATTCTGCACTGATTAAGGGTTTGATTATTTAGAGCATTACTGTATATGTTTGTCAAGATAATATCAGACGCCGCATCCTGGATGATAGCAACAGGAGAGCAACAGTGATTGAGTTGTGAAAAGACTGCTTTCTTTTCTAACAATAAAGTGGCATATATAATTTCCATTTTATTTACAACATATGATATACAAATATGCAGTTTCTGATCAATTTATCTTCTTTTTATGACAATGCCTAAAAAACTTGATCAAGGAAAAAAATTTCGGCATTTTACAGAAATTTGAAAATATCAAATATTTAAATATCATTGAAGTAAACCAAAGGGTAGGCACACTTTTCTCCTTAAATATACTTGACCTCTTCTGGGCCACAATTAAAACGTAAATATTACTGAAATCCAATTTCAAGACAACATGCTAAAAGAAACAAAGATGAATACGAAGAATACCGTTTGACACTTTTTTGAATGTCCTTATGATGAAGAACTTCCATACAAAATTTCAATGAGATCCGACAACCTGTAGCTTAAATATCTGCTTGGACGGAGGATCGGACACATTTAATCCATATACTCACAATTTCCTTCAGTCATGGGGGTATAATAACAACTTACCATATACTATTGAGAATGAAGAAGAGTTGGATGAATATACAGCCAAATGGCAGAATGCCGCCCATGACAATGCCTGGTATTGGCTTGGTGTAGAAGGTTTGATCTGGAATCTGTCGAGGAATTTGATTGGTCCTCACAGGGAACTCCATTGGCTGGAAGATATATTATTATGCATTATTTGGCCATCCATTCCTGAATGAGTGTTCCTATTGAGCTCTAAATATATACATCAAAAGGGTATAAAGCTTGTTTATTGAATATATTAGCTGAACATCTATATAAATGAGTGGGTGGGGATAAGGTGACTGCCTACCCATCAGTAAGTATCCAGCACAGGGGCTTGTCATTAAGAAATGAGTGAAAATATAGATTAAACAAATTTAAATTAAAAACGAGAGCACTAATTTAACAAACACATCATTGTTGACATAATGCTTCACAAAGGGGATTACTATTTCGATTATGTACTCACTTCCAAAAACCACAAACGCCTCACCGATAAATAATTTTTTTACAAAACCTCTACATGTATCGACATATCTAATGTTAACCTGCCAAAATCAATTGCATTTTTGAATCCAAGTCTCCACTCATTTCCAATATTTAAAGGTACTCAATCCGATAAAGCACCCCTAAGTTACTATTTCTTTGGCTTCAGGGGGTAAAAAATATTTGATTCGAGTTGAGGAACCCACCCATCAAAGCTCAGAGTGATCAGATATCAATTTTAGAAGTTTGTTAATTTTTGGAGATGTGGGCCACAACCTCGTGCTCAAACAGACAAATTGCGGGTGTAAGATGGATAACTCTAAAATCAAGTGGTTATTATTGTTAATAGTAACCACTTGATTTTCGAGTTATCAATTTTACACCTGCAATTTGTCTGTTTGAGCACTAGGTTGTGGCCCACATCTCCAAAAATTAACAAACTTCAAAAATCGATATCTGATCACTCTGAGCTTTGATGGGTGGGTTCCTCGACTCGAATCAGATATTTTTGACCCCAAAAGCCAAAGAAATAGTAATTTAGGAGCTTCTAATCAGATTGAGTACCTTTAAGCAATTGCGAATTGATTTCAAATAGAAAATGAATTCAGTCAAGCCTTGAAAGTGTGCCTGTCATTTGCAGAATGAGGTTCCCAGAGGGTGAATTTAGTGATGCTACCCCGCATAGCGGGCTAGCATCACCAAATTCACCCTCTGGGAACCTCATTCTGCTGAGATGTAAGCAGAATGAGGTCCCCAGATGGTGAATTTGGTGATGCTAGCCCGCTATGCGGGGTAGCATCACTAAATTCACCTCTGGGGACCTCATTCTGCAAATGACAGACAAACTATTTCAAGGCTTGTTCAGTAGGCAACACGACCATTTTGTCAACTCATTTCACGAATATTTTTAAATATAGGAAAGGAGTAGAGACTTTGATTAAATTATGCGATTGATTTGGGCAGATTAACTTTATATCCAACGATACATGTATAGAATTTGTGCAAAATGTGGGTTTTTTATTGATAACTTCTGTATATAGACGGTAAGTTTTCTCCAGTAATAAAGTCTGTCCAAATAGCCGATGTCGTAAATAAATACTGATGCATCTGTTTAAGTGGCGCACTCATTTTAAACTTTATATTTATATTTTTTACTCGTTTCTTAACATGACCCTGTGGTATCTATTTCATGAAACTGTATGCCTCATTTTCACAGGTTTTGCACAGTTGTAATTTCTGGGAATGATAACCATCTGCACCTTTTAGCGAATATTGTTTTAAGTGTAAATATGTTTATTCCTGCAGTCCTATATCTCAATGTTAAAACATGTATTGTTTAATTGGTTATGGCACCCATCTCGTGGTCACCCTGAAAATCCATATGAAGTATTTAGTGACAAACCGGAGGAGGGATGTGGCCTTAGGCTATGGCAAAGGATTTAGTCATGCAAAGAGTAAAATCCAAGATGGTCACTGGCAGCCATGTTTTTTTAACTAAATTCGGAAAAACTACATGGCTCCCATCTAGTGGTCACCCAGAAGATCTATATGAAGTTTGGTGATGATCAGATGAGGGATGTGGTCTGTAGGGTGTGCTAAAGGAATTTGTTGATGGACGGCAACCCATGGCAATAGAATTGACTTTGTAAAGTTGAGCTAAATAGTGATTGAAATGCTCTACAAAACTGATGTTAACCCAATAAAATTCCAAGAGTGGATATATGTTTCTGCACTACATGGATACCAAAAAAGAAATGTGGATATATGTTTCTGCGCTACATGGATACCAATAAAGAAATAACTTGCATTCATTTCAGGTAAAATATTGGCAAGGCTGCTATCTTACCAAACAAAATATGATTATGACCAATATTAATTCTGGAATGGAGACTGTATTGTAGAAATGGGCAAGTAAATGAAATAACATCAGTGTTCTGATTCAGCCATAACTGTTGAAGTTTAGTACTGAAATACAAATTCTATAAAATGATACATACCCTTCTCTTGAAACCGAAGTATGCTCCAATGAAAGTGAGTGGTACAGAGATGCCAAACCACAATGCGAGCAGAGCTATCAGAGTCGAGAATGGAATTGCCCCACTGCTGCCTTTTATCCACAGGACTAAATTCAGCAGGAAAAACATGGCAAACACAAAGCTGAAAGATAAACAAGATTTTCACAGTATCTCTATTTAATTAGGAATTGAGGAGTATTTGAAGGTCATTATATTTACACCTCACTGTATACATGTTACTGCTGGAACAAAGACACCCTTGCCAATTTATTGTTTTGTGTTTACAAATATTTCTTGATCTACAAAGTAACCCAACATTTCAGAATTGTGGTTTCCAGATAACAAAGATCAATAACTCTAGAATGGAAAACTCAAACAAAACGATCGAACATGAACAGACATCGGATGGATGGAAGGGCATATGGACCGACGACCAGACAGACAGGTGCAAACAGTATACCCCCCCCTTTTTTTTTTAAACAGGGTATAATAATAAGTGAATAACATACCCTGGACAAACAAAAGCTGTCAAGAGCACATTTGACTTCCATTTTTCACCACCAAAACCTGAAAAAAGTTACAAATAATAAATATAAATAATTACATCACCAATATACCTGCCAAAGAACCTCAAATTAACACCCAGAGCTAAATGCCACACACACAGATATATAAGGCCAAATCAAAATAAATATTCCATATTCTCAGGCACCTCCCTCGTCACTTGAAATGTTCTTTTAAAAAGCCTCGTCAAACATTTTTTCAATATTTATTTTCTGTTAGAAATATTGGATTTGAACAACGAAAATAATTTTTTGTTTGTGTCTGGTTTATGCTTTCTATATTTTCAGCAAAAATTTTTGAAATAAATAGCCTTCCTCCCTCGTCTCAAAATTAAGATCTAATTGCCTCAAAACACAGATATTTTATTTTAATGGCCTAAGTATAACTTGAGCAATATGGATAATATGATAGCACTATCTCATGATGTATATATGTTTGAAGATTTAGTTTTCCATGCATCCTGTATCGTTTTATTGTATCAATATCATAGAAACAGTTTAGCAGAAGGGAAACCCAACGGTAAGGGCAATGTAATAATGAAACATAAATTAGGACACTTAAAACTAAGGACATATATGACAAACACTGTCTGAATGTACAACATATTATAAGCATTTAGTCTACAAAATATTGAAAAACTTGGTTGAAATTCTTCAACATACAAATCTGGAAATGAGTCATATACGTTCAAGCCAATGTAAATCTTTTGAAATTTTGAACTAAAAGTCAGGTCATGAAGCATTTACATATACTTACATTTGTACAGTCTGGCTGATGTGTAACCAGCAGTGGTACCCAAGCATACATACAACACCTACAGAACAAATATAGAAACATTGAAGCATGAGAAAATTGAATCTGTGACAAAGATAATTGCCTGAAATAATGTAGTTCATACACCTTAGTGATTTCCTCAACAGTGGTCAATCTAGGACAGTTATATTCGATTTGGGCACAATAAATTAGGAGAGCAAAAATAACAAATATTTCATGGCCACAAATACATTTTAGTTTATTGTTGCAAATCAAGGTGTCAAAAGTTCGCCTCAAACGGAAAATGGTGTTATTGGGCCAACAGCCGGCCTACCTGTGACTGTATGGAGTCAGGTTTATTTCCTCCGATAAGTTCATTTGTCAATGAATATGCATGAAATTTGCAATTTATGTCCTGATGAGAATAAATATTACATTTTTAAATAACAAATTGTTTAAATTTTTGGAATATTCATTTTTTATTGATTTTATTGAATTTACTGAATCTGTGGAGGTCAGTTCTATAGACTGAATTAGAATACCATTGGTAGGTATCAAGTATAACATTGATGGATTTATAATTTGGGCTGTATTTATTGCTTGTACTTTTAGCTGGAATTTAGCTGGGAAGAGGTCACTCGGAAGATTCTTAGGAAGTTTGGTAACAATCAGATGAGAGATGTGACCTGTAGGGTGTGCTAACGGAAATTGTTGATGGACGGAACAGACAGATGATGGATGGCAACCCCATGGTAATAGCTCAAACTTGACTTTGTCAAGTTGAGCTAAAAATGTGTCAATGATACTTTTTTGAGTGATTCTTTTATCAAATAAATCACATAAAGTCAATTAATTAAAAACTTTTATGGAGATTGTTTGTGTAATAATGGCCACTGGCAACCCTTTCTTATTAATTAATATTAATCCTTTCATCGGCATACAGGTCTGCAAACATGTCGGCATCCATGTCAGCCAAAATGTTGTCAGTTAAAAAATATATTTTGTTATCCTATGTTTGGCGCCATATTTGTACATTATAGGAACTCACCAGTGCACATGTCATCAATGAACCTCTGTTTGCAGGAGAGAGGAAACCCAAGCAGGCATAGACTGAAAAGTAATAAAGCAATAAATATCTGTGTCGGTTGTTAAGGCTAAATAATGAAACTTGTTCAAGCAAATGTTAATAAAACTTTATTACATTTTGAAGGATTTTAACGACTTCAAACATTTCCACAACTATCTATTTATAAATTATACCAGCTATGAGGCTAGTGATCTTGCTGTAACTTTGATAACTATAAACAAGAGCATTTGCTGGGGCGTGGCTAAATACATCCGCTTAGTTTACTTGTAAAACTGTTAATAAATCGGCTGAATTCTAATTTGAACAAGAACATCGCTAGGGCGTTGAAAAATATGCCTGTTAGCCATTTCGAAATTGTACTACCGCAATATACAATAACAAGCTCACAAAGAATATCTGATGTACCCCTCATTTCAGTGCCAAAATGCAGCCAAATTCTAAGTCGAAAAGGGCCATAACTCATGTGACAATAATCGGACAGAACGCATATTTGAACTTGGTCTGTATTTTTAGCTGGGAAAAACACACATATGAGGACTTAAATGAAACTTTTGGTGAATATAGAAAAAATAAAAGGTCAGCAGACCACAGTGTCCCCCGACAACATGGCAAGTCGATGCCGCTTTGTTAAAGAAATTAAAAAAAAATGTTGAAATTTTCTAAGTCGAAAAGGGTTAATAACTCCATAAAAAAAAATATTAGCTATATAGATGTTGCAAATCACCAACATGTTAGGAACAATATCCCAAAGTTTCAAATCTCTACATTTAAAACTGTAGGAGAAGTTGATTACACCATGAAGGTACCCAATCTCATCCAAAAGGCAAAAATGTTCCAAATTTTCTAAGTCGAAAACCCCCCAAAAATATGGAAAAAATGATATTTTTTATTAGCTATATAGATGTTGCAAATCACCAACATGTTAGGAACAATATCCCAGAGTTTCAAATCTCTACATTTAAAACTGTAGGAGGAGTTGATTACACCATGAAGGTACCCAATCTCATCCAAAAGGCAAAAATGTTCCAAATTTTCTAAGTCGAAAACCCCCCAAAAATATGGAAAAAATTATATTTTTTATTAGCTATATAGATGTTGCAAATCACCAACATGTTAGGAACAATATCCCAGAGTTTCAAATCTCTACATTTAAAACTGTAGTCGGAGTTGATTACACCATGAAGGTACCCGATCTCGGACGCACGGACGGACGGACACACGGACGGACGGACGAGGGTCATTTCTATAGTCCTCCGACGGAAACGTCGGGGGACAAAAATGTGCATGATTCGTGCATTATTAAAACATCTTTCCGTTTACAGTACAAAAATGAACGATGTTAGACAAATGGAAAATTGTTCATATAATGCAAGGGAATTAACTCCAAAATGACTGTCCTTGGTCCAAGAAGTTGCACTAACTTTGGACTGTCCAGACTTAAGTGGTATTTTTCAAGTCATTACAAAATGCAACTTTATGTCTTTCTGAACATACAGTTCAAATTAAGTGGTAATCACTTATGAAAAAATTACGACTTAATGACTGGTTTATCATAAAAAATACCACTTATACCCAATGTATGCTCGGATGGACTGATAGACTTATTACATAATCCGACCTTTTTTTCAAATGGGCATATAATGAAATTGTCAATGAGTTAATTTGTTGCTGAGCAATGAATAGAATGATAAAGAAGAAGGAAAGTCGAAAATTACAGTAAAGGGCTTCTATTGAAATTGTGTAGATGCAATTGTTTTTATTTTAAACATTTTACCAATAAATGTCGGCTGCAGGGTCACTCCAAAGATCCATGTGAAGTTTGGTGATGATTGGATGAGGAATGTGGTCTGTAGGGTGTGCCAAAGGATCTATTCATGCAAAGAGTAACATCCAAGATGCCCGCTGGCAGCCATGGTTTTCAATGTATTTCGGAAATAATCAAATGATTAGTCTTACAAAGAGTAAAATCTAATGGCACTGGTGGCCATGTTTTTCAAAATTGGAAAAAAAATTATGGTTCCCCTTTAGAGGTCACCCCGATGAAGATCCATATGAAGTTTGGTGATGCTCGAATGAGGGATGTGGTTTGTAGGGTGTAGGATTTAGTCATGCAAAGAGTAAAATCCAAGATGGCTGCCTGAGTTTTCATTAAAAAAAAATTTCAAATTCGATAGCTCCCATTTAGAGGTGATCCTAAAACTGCTTGTAAATTTTCAAAACAATTCTCCAATGAATGTGGGCTGCAGGGTGTACTCGAAAATTAAGTGGTTACTATTAACAATAATAACCACTTGATTTTAGAGTTATCCATCTTACACCCGCAATTTGTCTGTTTGAGCACAAGGTAGTGGCCCACATCTCCAAAAATTAACAAACTTCAAAAATTGATATCTGATCACTGAGCTTTGATGGGTGGGTTCCTTCCTCGACTTGAATCAAATATTTGTTACCCCCAAAGCCAAAGAAATAGTAATTTAGGAGCGTCTAATCAGATTGAGTACCTTTAAGGTATATCATCTCATGCTTACCTAGAGTTATGATTGCCATAACCAAAATTTGTACACCACTTCCATTGAAAACAGCTAATATCATCCCCTTTCTTGGTGATCGGAAAACGTCTCCGTGGACAAGCTTCCACCCAAATTCCTTCTGAGCATCTTCTTGCAAGAAGAATAACATATTCATTTAATGGGACGGATTAATGGATGTCTCCACTGAATATTTACACACCTTCAAATAAAATAAGAACATAATAACAATTAAAACTTTTTGTATAATTATAGACTAACAAAGAAAGTCAAAATAACCAGTCTTTCAACTTTGAATATCGGAGGCGTGCTATTTAAGATTCGGTCACCTTTGAAGAGAGGCACACAATCGTAGGTAAAGATAAAGCTCAAGCATTTCTCCCAGACCCCTGGATCAATTTCAACCAAATTTGGTGTGGTGAATCGGGGTACCATGGAGATGTTATCACAGAGTTAAGTTTTTTTAAATTTGATTAAAAAAAATAATTGTTTGTTAAAAACATAGTATGGACTTGTTCAGGTACATGAAACAGATAAGTTAGTATTCAGGCACTATGGCAGCTGGAGGAATGTAGCATTATACAAGCGTCGCCGAAGATATCAAGCAAATCAACCATACCATTCCATAAAAACATCGTCTGAACTATGCTCAAATGTAAATATTCACCTCGGGACAGGCAATAAAGTAACAATTCGCAATCTCGAGTCACAGTATTTAATTAATATATAAGAATGACTGTGTATGTATTGTCCGTTTTGATACAATATATGCAAAAATAACTACTTTGAGCAAGATTATTCTCCATTTCTATTTGATCACCCTACGGGAGTGTTTCACATCCCTTTAAAAAAATTTTTTTATAAATGAATATGTTCAACTGTCAAAATTTGCGAGAAGTGCACAAAGGGGATGCCTTTTGTGCAGGGTCCGAAAGCCTTTCTGTCCGAAAGGGAGCCTGTTTCAGTTAGTAATCAATAAGATGGAAGTGTTGAGTGAATTATTTCATTGGCATGGAATGCACAATAAAACGAGTCGGAAGCAACATTTGCTTTGCAATTTGCTTATTTGAGTCGGAATCCTCATTTGTTATTCTGGAATTTCTGCAAAGAGACAAAGTTTGAAGTCTGAACCATACAATTGTGCATATAAGGACATTAAAGGTACTCAATCCGATTAGACGCTCCCAAATTACTATTTCTTGGACTTGGGGGGGTAAAAAATATTTGATTTGAGTCGAGGAACCCACCCATCAAAGCTCAGAGTGATCAGATATCGATTTTTTATGTTGTTAATTTTTGGAGATGTGGACCACTTCCACGTGCTCAAACGGACAAATTGCAGTTGTAAGATGGATAACACGAAAATCAAGTAGTTATTATTAACAATAATAACCAGGCCCCAAGCTAGGGGTGACTGGGGCGAAGTTATCGCCCCTTTCGCCGGCGACTTCGCCCTCTGATGTCCGCACGGCGAAAACGAAGTCACCTTCCAAATTTGACCAAACTAGCTTGGGATTTACGGTAATTTTACTGGTGGAAATTTGACTTGTTTTGCAAAAAGATATATAGTCTTAAAACTGTTCTAACGAGGCAGTTTTAAGTATACATTGTACATTGTGTACTGTATCCACATATTCTAATCACAGTTAGTGCTTTTGGAAACGGCAAATTGCGCTTTGCAACGAAGTTTATGATGAGCTACTCGCACGTCTGAAGAAGTTAGTTGGTACTTTGTTCCGCCGGGTCATTTTGTAACTGCAAATTGTATAGCCATGCATGGTCACCACCGCGCATATATACAGTAGCCTATGTAAACAAATCATGATGTCTTTTCAATGTCTATGCATTTAAACTCTAAAAATATCCATGATTTTATAATTTTACGAAAGTAGTTTGCGTCTGACTCCATTCCCAATCCAACTTTTTTACATTTTGCAGTTGCAGATTTATTATGTAAACAATAGCACGTGCTTGCTTACTATTAAAAACAGGGTCGTGAGTCTCACGCCAAAATCGTGAGAGTTAACGTTAGTCCCCTGCGAACCGTTCGAGGTTCAGTTCGATTCGAAACCGCCGTGATGATTTGGTCCGGTTCGAAACCTTAAACGGGATTCGTTTATATCGAACCTTTTCGTTAGTCCCGCAAAATGGGCAAGTTTTGCATACCAGGAATTGTTTATTGATTATATACAGTATATTAATTGGTTTACACACAAAGTTCTGTGTGATACTATGATTTTATGTTTAAATTGTTTACACTGGACATAATAATTTGATCATTACTCGGTGGGGTCACTGGGTGATATTTCGTTGAAGAGGTCTTTTGGCATAACCACTTTATTCCGTTCCCGCTAAACGGTCTGGTCGGGATAATTAATTAGTAAAACTATAACATTTCTGGTGTTCTATCTCAGTCTGTCATCAAAGTTTGTTTTATTCCCCATATAATTTTACTAATAGACATAATTATACCTAATTAATGAGACAACAAGTTATGATTATTTATGACTACATAAATACAGAACGAACAAGCTTTTATGAACTCCGTAAACTGGCTGAAATAGGTAGTTCCGGATAGCACTTCTGTGTCTACAATTGGATTCAACCAATCACAGTGAGGAGAGGGTGTGGTCATTGTTTGTCAGCACAAATGATTGACATGGTTATGTTACCCGATGTGCTTTGTCTTGTGACTGTGTGAAACGCTTTGATCTTTGTCGTGTGTTGTCGCAGAGTTATAGATTGACGATCGAGTGCTTTGATGTCTTGCTACAATTTAGCTGTCTGTTAATAGTTACTGAGTGTCCTCATTACAATAATAATATGCCGTACGGATACTTAATGTATTTACAAGAGAAAATTCCCACTGCACAGTGTTTATTTGGGACCTTACATTTATTACTTTTCCGATAAAAAATCGTAAGTCACTTGCAAAAATAGAAAAGATCAGAACACAAAATGCGTAGATTTGAAACCAAAGTCGCAGACGAATAAACATCTCCATCTCCAATATAAAATAATTCTTTATTATGTAATTATCTTTTAATGTGGATGGGCAATACTTTAATAAATAACCGTTGATTTTACTCTAATAATGTCCACTAACTGTTCTGATTGTCCACTCTGTCATGAGTCTATGACAACACGGTCGTTGTTTGGGTTCGAGATTTGCTTAGATTCGAAACCGAGACGATGATTCAGTTTCAAGGTTCGGTTCGACCTAAAATCTAAGGTTCGCAGGGCCCTAGTTAACGTGTCTGTCAACCGTTGTAAATTAATTGCATGTACTTGGTTACAATGCAGGTAATCAAATAACCTGTTCGTGTATATTATAAGCTCCACTGGTCTTTGTTAAGAACACATTAATCACTATTGTAACACAGCTATCCAACTTGCCAAGTTTATTGCTTTAATCAGTTGTTAATCGGATTATCTTCACTAAATTAGTGACACTAATTATACCATCGACGTTGGTATTCAAGCTTTTATAACTCCTTGATTAGTCCGTATTGTTTATTTTAACGGACACCCACATTACAGCAGTGACCAAAATGCATTTCCAAAAATTTCAAATTTATAATAACATTTAATTTCTTCAGATATTAAAAGTCATTAAGTCAACATTCTTTTATTTTTAAATTAAAGTTATAAATTTAAGAAATACAAGTTCATGTTATCTACATGTATCTATACAGGTACTCCACTTGTGCTATATTTTATTTTTGGTAACCATGCATGTTTTATCTCGTTATTTAATCTTTTTATTGATGTTATAAATAAATCGATATTTGAAAATTAACAAGTGTTTCTGTTTTTCTCAAGCCTCTCCACTTCTCCCTATTTTGGGCTGAAGTCTCCCTAATATATCCAGAGGGAGAAGTCACTTCTCCCTGTTTTTAACCAAAGCTTGGGCCCTGATAATAACCACTTGATTTTAGAGTTATCTGCAATTTGTCTGTTTGAGCACGTGGAAGTGGTTAGTGTTGAAACGATTAGTGGTTTTGAGGAATCGACTAGTCGCCAGAGGGAATCGACTACTAATCGACTAGTCGGACCCCTTCCGAAACTTACCGTTTTGTGCTCATATACGTATATAATTTGCCGTTTGTTTTGAGTACCAGTAACAAACTTTGCATTTTCGAATGCAAAGCAAGACGTGATTTAACACTATTTGCCTTGATTATTTGGCTTAATATCACTGAAGGTTAATAGGTTATTAATTTGTCCCAGGTATATGATGTTTTATGACAATCAAATTACCATCCAGTTGATGTATGTATCTAAACGGTGGTGACAAACACCTGATCGATCGCGGAAACGCTACGGATTACGGAGTGGAAGCGCATGCAACAATCAGAAACCGGTGCATTATTCTATATGTTTTGTGTAAAAATGTTCCTTTAAAATTTATATGGTATGGTCTACCGGGCCGTACCGGTTCTTACATACAATCGAACATCGTTGTTTTCGAACTTGCCCAGTGTGATTGTCACCGATTGACTTCACAAACGGGCGTACATGAAGAAATGCAAGATATTTTGAGAAACGAACTTTTTCTCCAACAGAGTCAAACAACAGTTACAAAATACATGTTATAACAGCTGTAGTGCGTACAAGCCTTTTTTGTTCGCAGATGTCATGTACATATATCGGACACGGAATGTGGTAAAGTTCCCTGTATATATGGAGTCCGCATATATTAAAAATGGGCCATGCATTGCGTACATAATGTTGTTCCTTGCATTCATTGCAAGTCACGATATGACATAGCTTAATCACGGAGTCATTTTCCCGCCAAAACGCACGTGTTTTCACTGTTTGATTTGATCGCGTACATAATTGTCTCTCGTGCATGGTACATTGTAAATATATATACAATTTTACTCGCGAGTCCCCAAATACACAATCGATCGTGTCAGTTTAAAAAAAAAACTGCGCAGACCGGCGATGTTAATAGTACATTTCAATGCGATGTCATAAGTTCTATATTTAGCCCGATTCCAGGAATTTGCGTCATCCAGATTACGTTTCTGGGATCAGCTTTGTCACCGCCCTATTCCGTGAAGGATTTAAGTTTGAGGTGCTAAAATACATTGTAATTTTTCACAAACACAGCCCATAAACGACGTGGGATTTCCGAAGTGACTCGCCAGTTTAGTTCGAAATACGCGACGCTATTCGATGCATAGCATGGCCGACCTCGGGTTGGCTCTATATTTATATCTATAATACAATATATCTAGAACGTGCGATCGTATACGCTCACCCATGCGTCAGTTGATGCATGTGGTGGTTGTAAAAAATATTACACAATTTTACAAATAAACTTATATAGGTATACTGACATAGTGCTTCAATAAACTATAATATTATATTGGACTTGTTATTAAACTTAAAACTTAATAATGTCACCTCGCCACTAACTTGATTGAAGTTGAGTCCTGCAAACACGTTGACCAGTTATCACTCAGATCAATTCCGTCACGCCGAAATAGACACGGCTGCGATAGGCGCTGATTCTTTGAAGTTGATTATCAAAACCGGCCGTCTCAACTTCAAAGAATAAGCCGCCGCGGCGCCGACAAATACATTGAGTCATTGGGTTTCGCGCTCGTGCATGACCACCAAGTACTGAAAGCAGTTATGGCATCAAAGGGACAACAAAGAAGGCTTTAACAAGCTAATTGTGATTGTGTATTTCGATAGCCTGATTGTTTAAATTGTCCAGTAATTCGGTAACGGCAGCAACGGCACTGCTTTCGCGATGGCATAATGGTGGTGGGTGTGTTCCGACTAGTCGACTGGCCGATTTCGGAATCGACTAATTTAATAATCGCGTCGATTTCGATTAGTCGATTAATCGTTTCAACACTAGAAGTGGTCCACATCTCCAAAAATTAACAAACTTCAAAAATCGATATCTGATCACTTAAAAAATCGATATCTGATCACTCTGAGCTTTGAAGGGTGGTTTCCTCGACTCGAATCAAATATTTTTTACCCCCGAAGCCAAAGAAATAGTAATTTAGGGGTGCTTAATCGGATTGAGTACTTTAAAATAAAATATTTGTGTTCTCAGGCAACTAGATGTTAATTTTGAGATGAGGGAGGGAGGCTATTTATTTTTATTCTCAAAATCTGGAAAACATACTCCAGAAGTCATTCAAATCAGGCTTTTTAATAGAAGATTTAGTGATGAGGGAGAGGTGCTTTTTTTTATATGGCCTAATAGTCCTGTATATATACTGTGCTTAGGGTTTCCGCCAGGGGGAAATAAATGAGGCCATTTTGGGAAACACATTAGCTAGAGGAAGCATATCACACTGTGAGACACTTACAGGATTGTCAATCTGGCTGTAACGAGCAAAGTCCTTATGTAGGGTCCTCATCATGATCATTGCCACCATACCCGACAGGAAGACAGCAATTAACACAGAATTCATGATACTGCAAGTGAAAACAGGATCTATATAACAGTTCAATAAAATGTCCTTGACTACATGTACCCAGAAAATGTTTTTTGTTTTTTTTTTGGTTTTGATAATTGACATTTCAAAAAAGACAACTTTTTGAGACAGTGGACATTTAAAAATAAGAACAGTCAATTTACTAAGTAGAAATAAAGTTGTGATCTTAAATTTATAATAATCATAAATTCTGAGCTAAAAAGAAGGATTACTAACAAAATTGAGAATTTCCAAGTCGATAAAGGGTAATAAGTCTCATAAACAATTATTTTCGTGTCTGCTATATACATGGTGAAAATGTATTACATAGGAAATGCCACTAAATAGGGAGTTTATTACACCATGAGGTCACCCAAAATCAATACAAATCCACTGTACACGTTAAAATGAATGTGTCAATGATACTGTACCTCAACATGGAGAGGGGGTGTCATACATTACGGTCTATAGAGCGATAAGGAATGTGGAAACTTTAAATGTATAAGTAATACCAAAGGTGATGCAAAGAGTAAAATCCACATGTTTTTGATCAAACATCGTTCAAATTTGATAGTTCCCATCTAGAGATGAACCCAAACATGTTTGTAAATTTTCAAAAGAATCCTCCAATAAATGCTGGCTGCAGGTTGTGCCGATGGATTCAAATTTGAAATCCAAGATGGCTGCTGGTGGCCACGTTTTTTAAGCAATTAAATAAAACAAGACAGTCAAAGACTGTGGGGTCGCTAACCAGACTGCAAAGACTGATAAGACTGGAACTTTGGAGACCACAACAGTCAGAACTTTTCACAATCACTTTAAAAGAAGTAGATCTAAACAGGATATGTGGCTAGAGAGGCTTCATGAATGTAGATCAGTGAATATCTACCTTGAAATTACCAAATCTACCTTGAAATTACCAAATCTACCTTGAAATTACCAACTGTACACTAGTGATCACCCCCTCATCCAGGTCAACAAGTCCCCTCTCGCCCGGGATCCAGACTCCCCAAGTCTCAGGTTGAAATTTCACAACCGACATCTCAAACTTTCTCAATTGTTGGAAATTTACAATCTCACAAGCGCTTTTTATAAAACCATTTAGACATGTTTAAAGCCCAATTATCCATGCACCCAAAAACACTATATGTATGTCAGATTAATCAGTCAGGTAGTTCCAAGGTAGACGTTTTAATGAATTATGATATTTTAGACACAAAAGTCTTAAGTCCCCATAGTCCCGTCATTTCTTAACGGGTTGACCTCATGTTAACAGATCTGAATCTCAGTCACTAAAGGATCCTCAATACTATATGGTCCAACCTCTCTTGAGAAGACATTATAAGTATTACTATAGAGACATACAGTTATGTCCCTGGTCCCACCCTATTTAACCTGGTGACCCCATCTGCATAAATTTGAATCCCAGACACCAAAGAACCCTTCATACTAAATATCAGTAAAATAAACATGACGGTCCGTGTAAAGGAAGCATGTTAAGAGGAAAACTGTCCTTTGCTTGGCCCCTATTTGACCAGGTGACCCCATTTGAACAAATCTGAACTACAGTCACCAAAGGACCCTTCATACCAAATATGTTCCCATTCAACCTGATGGTACACGAGAAGTCGTTTTAAGAATTACTATGGAGGGCAAGAGTTATGGCCCTGGCTTCACAACCATTTGACAGAGTGACCTCATTTGAACAAATCTGAATGTGAGTCACCTAGGGAACATCCACACCAAATATGAACCCTTTCAGTCTTATGATCTAGAGAAGATGTTCAAAGAATTGTTGACAGATGGATGGACGGACAGACAGATAGATGAACAGGTGACAGATGAGAAGTGATGACTATAGCTTCGTCTCAGGTGAGCTTCAAAATTACATTTCATTGAACAAATCTGTCAGTCACCCCCCCCCCCCCCCAACACTGTGGGGACATCCCTGTGAGAATATGACATACAACATTTATTTGAATGCCTGACTACATTAGCTTAACAAAATTCCCATGACCTTGAGAGCCAGTGCATTCTCTGAGAATTATGTTCCATTATGAAACCATCAGCTACCAGTGTCTTGGGGAGAGGTGTTGACATAGATAATTAGGTTGCACACACAGCTTTGTGATACTCCTATAGCAGTGATCAAAACAAGGATTTTAATGGGGTGAACAAGGAAGAGATAATATGGTATGATACAGTGTGGTATGGCAGGGACAGGAGGTGGGGTGGGGAGGGTGGGGTTGGGTAGCTGTGATATGTCTAAAAAAATCAAAGGTCAAATTGCAAAAATGTTATTATTTTTTTTAGAGTTATGTCCCTGGCTCTGCCCCTATTTGACCCAGTGACCCCATTTGAACAAATCTGAACCCCAGTCACCCAATGTCTCACCGTACCAAATATAAGCTAAATCGGCCCAATATTTTTTTTAGAAGAAGTCATTGTAAGAATTACTGAGTTATGGCCCTGGTTTCTCAACTAATTGACCGGGTGACCTGATTTGAACAAATCTGAACATCAGTCACCCAAGGACCCTCCATACCAAATATTAGCTAAATCGGCCCAATGGTTCTGAACAAGAAGTCGTTGTAAGAATTACTATGGAGGAATAGAGTTATGGCCCTGGTTTCACAACTATTTGACCCAGTGACCTCATTTGAACAAATCTGAATGAGAGTCACCTAGGGAATATCCACACCAAATATGAACCAATTCGGTCTTACGGTTTCAGAGGAGAAGATGTTCAAAGAATTGTTGACGGATGGACGGACGGATGGACGAATGGACGGCTAGACGGACGGATGGACAGACGAGGAGTGATGACTATAGCTCCACCAGAGACTTCGTCTCAGGTGAGCTAAAAATGTATGGCTCCCATCCAGAGGTTATCTCGAAGAAGTTTGGTGATGATTGGCTGAGAGATGTGACCTGTTGGGTGTGCTATAGGAGATGGTTGACAGACACATGACAATAGCTCAAACTTGACTTAGTCAAGTAGAACTAAAAAGGACATATGTATGTAACTCCCAAAATGTAAATTAACATAATACCAACATACAGGCTAAATACATGTCTATGATACATGCATTGAGGTATTTATATATCAATGGCTTACCCGAACCACTGGCTGTTCGTGTGTGGCAGTGACTCAAGAATGTAATCCCATCTTGATGACCACTTGACATTAGGATTTTGCTGAAGAGAGGATGATTTAAACTTAAAAGCATGAATCACATACAAATGACAGGATATAAATCAAATGCAAAATAATGGATAAATGGATGCTTAAATGTTCCGTCAATATACCTGATATGTACCTAATTGGACATAGAGAGAGCATATCAAAACATATCAACAGTGAAGATTTTCAACTGACAGCAATATTCTTCTGAAATCTTTTTTGCAATTCATACTTTACAATACTATTGATTATGGTCTCTTTCTGCCAAACTGTCTAATTCAAATATACTCCAGATAGAGGGACATAAGATATTTCTCAAAATTTTCATTGGCATATTTGTGTTATATGTTCTATAAAGTGTCGTGGAGTCAGGAATAGACATCAGATGTTCTCCTGAGTATCATACCAAACCTAGCAAATTAGTTTAAGCAGCATATATTAAATTATTAATAAAATTATATATTTAATGCCTCCCACAAATTCATGGGGAAAGGCTTGTTTAGTGATTTGTCGAAGGGAGATAGAATTCAGCAAGATGAAATTAATTAAGTTGTGCCTAAGACACTATATGAAATTTTGGACCATGGATCGCCATGTCATTTTTAAGAACCTCCGGCACTATCGTCAGAATTGGCGTACTGTATACAATATCTCAAAGTAAACTGGGATTATTGACTTATTTGAAGGCCACCAGCAATATAATATCCTGGCCCAGATATGAACGAGAGGCCGATCACGATCGGCAGATGTTAACCCATCCCTTGGCGATAGTAAATTACACTGATCGGAATTATAAATGAGAGTTTTGATGTTGAATTATAGAGTATACTGTTAGGTACTATTATAGACAATGCACATAACACAAATTACTGGAATTTATGTGTCACTCACATTTATATAAGAGAATGCACTTGAACAGGATCTGTAATGCTGAACCACCACAGCCTTGGGTTAAATGTGAAAAGGTGACCTGGACATGCAATACTTGATCAAGAGATTCCAATATAATGATAATGTATCAAATTCTACCCACAACAGCAATCAAGATGAACACCTCACTGCTGACCGATTAATATCTGTTATACAGCAGAGCTGTCAATAAATCACAGGCTTATGTTAAATAGGGCAAGGAATTCAAACTAAATTTATTTTTTTAAGAGTGAATATTTTTGTTGTTGAAAAAGAGCCATAAATCAGTTAAAAATTGTCTGATCAAACACATATTCGAACTCGATCTGTCTTTTGTGCTGAAAAATTCATATACAAAAATTTGGTTCTGATCATATAAAAAATGTTTGAGTTATCGCACCATGCATAAAGTGTCTACAGACAAACAGATGGATGGACTAATGACAGTTGGTCAATCCGGATGTTGACACTTCCATACTATGATATGGGTAAACATAAAAATTAGTCTTTTGTGGGTATTAAAGTATCAATTTTCCCATCTCCACCAGCATGGGCATGCATTTGATTTTTTTGTCTGTGAAACACTGGACAAACATGACAAAATATGTGATAAAACACAATTTATTCCCATCTTTCCTGGCACAGAGACCTTCTCAGAAACCCAGAGTAAGAGTGCAAATTAATTAGATAGAGCAACAGCCTGTAAGCCAGTGTCCTGTCCCTCAAAAACATATATCTGGTTACACCTCACACTAATGTCTAACAAGAGGTGGCATCAGAGATGCTGTGTCTCGTTTTCGGTGGCTTACCGCCGGTGGCTACCGCCAATTTGTGTGCATCAGTATCGGTAGACTAATTAATAGGTAAAATCGAAAAATGACTAATTAAGGGCCATAACTCCATCAAATTTTATCGGGCCAGGCTGGTTTTCGAACTCGTCCGAAATATTCTTGGCAAGTATGTCTATTCCAAATTTTAAACAAATCGGAGGACGTTTGTTGAAGTTATCGCGCTAACGAGCTAAAAATTCACGAAAAATGACTAATTAAGGGCCATAACTCCATCAAATTTTATCGGGCCAGGCTGGTTTTCGAACTCGTCCGAAATATTCTTGGCAAGTATGTCTATTCCAAATTTTAAACAAATCGGAGGACGTTTGTTGAAGTTATCGCGCTAACGAGCTAAAAATTCACTAAAAATGACTAATTAAGGGCCCTAACTCTATCAAATTTTATTGGGCCAGGCTGGTTTTCGAACTCGTCCAGGATATTATTGGAAGACACTTATATCCCAAATTTTAGTTGAATCGGATTACGTTTGTTGAAGTTATCGCGCTAACGAGCTCAAAATTCGTACAAAATGACCACTTAAGGACCATAACTCTATAAAATTTTATCGGACCAGGCCGGTTTTCTAACTCGTCCGAGGTATTCTTGGGAGACACCTATATATAAAAATTTCAATCAAATAGGATGTTTGGTAAATTATCGCGCTAACGAGCGGAAAATTTGTGAAAAAATGACTAATTAAGGGCCATAACTCTATCAAATTTTATCGGACCTGGCCGGTTTTCGAACTCGACCGAGATATTCTTGGGAGACACCTATATACCCAATTTCAATCAAATCGGATAACGTTTGTTGAAGTTATCGCGCTAACGAGCTGAAAAATTGTGAAAAATGACTAATTAAGGGCCATAACTCTATCAAATTTTATCAGACCTGGCCGGTTTTCGAACTCGACCGAGATATTCTTGGGAGACACCTATATACCAAATTTCAAACAAATCGGATAACGTTTGTTGAAGTTATCGCGCTAACGAGCTGAAAATTCGTGAAAAATGACTAATTAAGGGCTATAACTCTATCAAATTTTATCGTACCAGGCCGGTTTTCGAACATGACCGAGATATTCTTGGGAGACACCTATATACCAAATTTCAATCAAATCGGATAACGTTTGTTGAAGTTATCGCGCTAACGATCTGAAAATTCAAAGGGCCATAACTCTGTAATAAATGTGCGGACAAACCCGATTTTATTGTCTGCAGCTTACGTGCATGGATATGTACTCACACACCAAATTTTTAAATTTTTAAATCCGTCAATAAACGGTTGAGTTATAAGCAAAACATGTCGCCCGCCCGCCCGCCCGCCCACCGTCCCTCATCAAACTATAAGTCGAGTTTTGGAAAAAAACTCGACTAAAAATAACTCTAATTATCAATAACTCAGATTTACTGTTTGTCTCCACAGATCTAAAGTGATACTGCTGGTAATCAATTAGTTGTTGACTGCTATGGTTATCTGTTCAATTCTTAGTTGAAAAAGGGCCATAACTCTGGTATAAAATGTTGGATCTAACCCATATTCAATCTCGATTTGTATTTTGAGTTGAGAAACTCGCATACCAAATTTGGTTCTTATCAGCTGAAAAATGGTTGATTATCAAAATATGCAGAAATTCTAAGTCAAAGGGCCATAACTCCATTAAAAAATATCGGATCAAACCCATATTCGAACTTGATCTGTATTTTGGTCCGAGAAACTTGCATACCAAATTTGATTCTGATCAGATAAAAAAAATTTGAGTTATGGTAGCATGCATGAATTCTAAGTCGAAAAAGGGCCATAACTCTGTAAAAAAAACCCATAATTGAACTCGATCTGTATTTTGGTCTGAGAAACTCATATACAAAATTTGGTTCCAATCAGATATAAAATATTTGAGTTATCGCACCATGCGTAAAGTGTCCACGGACAGACAGACAGACGGATGGACGGACGCACGACGAGTGGTCAATCCGGACGTCGACATTATGTTTACCATACTATGGTATGGGTAAACATAAAAACCTTTGAATTGAAGTTTACACAAGACTGTGTCAGGTGGCTAAATTTCTAGCACTTCGTAAACACATTCTAAGCCACCAAAATTTGCACATGAATAAAAGATATTTTCATCCCACGATCAATTTAGTGTTACGAAAAAATATTGCTCAAAACTGTCAGAGTTTTTAAATAAAGATAAGATGATAGAAAGACAAGAAACTTACAACCCACTTTACATCCAATGAGTAAACAATGTCCTTCTTCCCTTTAAAGTCTTTTTTGAAACCAAGTGGAGGTGCGTTTTCACATTTATCAGTTTCTTTACGATCCAAACTGGAAGAAAAAAATTAAATATAAAATCCAGTTCATAGCTTAACTCTTTCGATGCCAAGCTCGCATAAATGCGAGTTACCCAGTCGCTGCCAAATACGCATTTATGCGAGTTCTGGGGTGCACCTGGTTTACGGGTCGTAATTATATTGTTTTGTTGCATTACAACGGGGGTTCATTTATTTTATGTAGAGTGCTGGTGTGCGCTGACAATTTAGAAGAAAGGTCAGTCAAAGTCATGCTACTCCTGAAGTTTTATGACTGCAGTCCGAGCCAGAATATACCATTGACAAATTAACTTTTGGTGCATGGGATGCGATATATGAGTGGAAAATAAACATCATAATTGACTTGGCGGCCTCCTTTCTGCTGATCAGTTTAGCGTCCAAAAATTATGTCGGAATGAGGTCGGTGAAAAATACGGAATAGTAGCCGGAATATGATTAACTGGTGAAGCATTAATTAATGGGATAGAACAATAGAACAAAAAACAAACATTTAATCATATATGAATTGAAAAAATTTACCGAAAAACATAAATTAAAGCAAATCCAAGATGGCCCGTGACCCAGGCCTCAGCTCACAAGGCGACTCGGGCGAGATTGTCGCCTTACTGTCGCTGACTTCGCCCTATCGTCGCTCTAAGGCGAAATCGAAGTCGCCTTCAATTTTAGGGGGAATTTTTTTTTTTTTTTTTTTCTTAATTTTTTTTCTAGTTTTTTTTCCGGACATGTCCGTATATAGATGAATTGTGGCGGCCATCCCAAAAAGAAACAGACGATGCAGAGCCAAAGACCCAAGTGTTTAAAATTAAAAAATAAAATATGACCTATAGTTTTAAAATTGTGTTGTTATTCCGTCGCCTTTGTTCCCTTTGCGGTAATGAATGTTAATCACGAATGTTTTGACACGCTGAAAACACGATGAGATGTTCGCATCTGTGTTGTTACTGACCATCGTGAGTGTCACAAATAAATGTTTTAATTAACTTAAAAGACCGACGTCCCGCTTTTCAGATATAAAACAATTACGACATTATCAGAGTATGTACCAGGCGCTTCGGAAGTTCGTTTCGGTAATGCGTCGGACTTTTTGAAGAGACCGCGTCGGACTTTTTGAAGAGACCGACTTCCGTAAATAAAATAATGTCAAGTTTATTGCTTTAATCGGATTATACCAGTGATGTTGGCATTAATTAAGGGATGCCATTAATTAATAAAAGCTTTTGCAACTCCTTTGTTAGTTAGTCCTTATTGTTTATTTTAGCGGACACCCACATTACAGCTGTGACCAAATTAAACTTAAAAAGTTACATCCATGCATCATGATTCAGCTGCAGTCTTGGAAATAATACTACTTTCATTTAGTTAAAAAAGTAACTATTACCACTGATTACTGTAACTTAATAATTGTCTTGCTTAAATGATAGCTACACAAAACATTTCCAAAATTTTTAAATGTATAATAACAATTAAGCTAATTTCAGATAAAGTCAAATTTTTTTAGTTTTATTTGTTATTTTATCTTTTTAAATTTTTTATTGTCAGATGTTATAAAATAAAGCGATATTTGAAAATTGTCAATTTTTGGTAGTCTCCCCACCCTGAAGTCTCCCTAAATTTTCTGAAGTCTCCCTAAATTTCCTGGAGGGAGACTTCAAGTCTCCCTGTTCTGGACCCCTAGGCGTGACCCAAAGGCTTTGACCTTGAATGGGTCTCCACGTCGGGGCAGGTGAAAGGTCATTGTCATATATACCCACATGTGAAGTTTCAACTAAATACACCGATAATTACCCGATAGTCATTGCATTACCCACATATATACATAAAATACTTGTATTTACACCCATAATGCTTGGCACTGGGGAGTATGTCCGTGTTGCGGGGTGGCAGCGAAAGAGTTAAAGGTGTAATGTACTCAAATGTTGCTGTTGGTTTCTATATTCTCTGCTTCATAGAATAAGGTAACAAGATTCCATCATTTCACTGTCTGCTTTAGTACGAAGTAATGTTACAGATGGCAGATAACCCGGAATGCAATTATAGAAAGCTCGTCATCGAGATATTTTTGTTGTCAGGAAAATGTATTCAATAAATGTTATATTATATGTATAATAGTCCCAGATACTCATTAATTTTATTGTATTTTCAGTGACAATTTCACAACACAAACGAAAATGACAACTTTAAACAAACAGTACTTTTTCTTAATGTCATCACATTGCCCTATAAGCATCAAAGTAATTCAGCAGGACATATCAGCATGACTACTTTACCGGGTGTGGTTGTTTGGACATACCTGTCAAATTCTACTTTAACAGAAATGATGCGTCCTGAGTTATGGTACTCTCTACCCCAATCTTCATTTTGTCCACTGTGGTAGTCAAACCTTAGCCTTATATGATTGAATACATAGTAGGTGTCTGCTTGTTTGAATTTATTAGGCTGCGGAAGAAACATGAAGTGAAATTTAATACATATATTTACACATATATCCAGTGTAATTCATATTCTGTGTTATTTCCTCCTCGAATTCATTTGGGAAAAAATATAGATGGTGGATTCAATGTGAGCATAAAATTTTTGACAAGAACATTTCAGGAAATTACATAAACCATGAAATTATTCATGAATCAGAATGGCCATAATAAATAACTGCTTACATTATGGATGTGAAATTAAACATGCCTACACAAAACAGATGAGTAAAACTCTATCGTCACAATTTTTGCTAAATTAATTTAAATAGACTTGGTTCATTTGAATCTCCAAAGAAGAACATATATTTTAAAGGAGGGGTATCATAACATACCTACAGGGAATATTTCAAACCAAAATTGTTGATATAACATTTGTTTTGTTTCTTATCCCTTTCTTTACTAAATAATAATCATTGACAAGTACAGTAATGCCCTAAATAATCGACTCCTTAACCACAGCAGAATTATGGGTAATTTTTCAGGATTTAGTCAGAAATATGGCTTGTTGCCATTCATCGGAAAGCTCTCACTGAGAGCTTTCCGATGAATAGCAATAAGCCATAATTAGTAAAGAAAGGGTTAAATTATTTTATGTATTTATACACCTAGTTTGAACCATAGAAAATAACACACACATAAGTACATATAGGTATAATTTGAGACTTGAGACTGCCAAGGGCATTTAATCTAACACTTACATCAATTACACATGCATCCTTTTTGACACCATTGGCTGTTACCAAGCAACCAATAGGAAATCCTTCTTGGCAGTACCTCTGTGTACGGGAGATTTTGTAGCACCATGTAGCAGGCATGTTATCCACTATCCTGCAATTGATAACATTCTGACTAAAACAAGGCTCAGAGTGATACATAGCACTCGTAACATAAAAGTTTGTAGATATATTATCAAAATATCAGTGGAAAGATCTTTAAAATAAAAGGCTGTTATGCCACATACCACCAAATAAGGTTGCTTTATTTGTCCGGTGGATTTTTTAGAAATGAAACTATTTTTGATTCGCGCAATTACGGACACAAAATTCATCGGATGTAGCCCAGAATCGAACTGGGCTGAGATTCTCAAATTATAAGTTGACAATGAGTAATCCATATACAAAATTTGAAAGTAATCAGATAACAATAAGTTACTAAAGCTATAACCCGGAAACCAAAATAATTTTAAAATTATAAGTCAGCAAGGACCATAATTCCGGTAAAACTAGGTGGATGGATATACCAAATTTTAAAACAATCAGATTACTAAAACTAAAGTTATCATCCGGAAAGCATCTGGGACGGACATATAGATTTATTTTTCGGGGGACAATTACTGACAACAGTGAAACAGATGTACATGTATTCAGAAAGAATATTACATTTGATCTTCAGTTTTTTAAATAAAAGGGGAGTAATTTTTGACTGAAATTCATACATTTACCACCAAGAATAGTACCGTTTAATGCATTCAGGCATACACTACAGTGATTCGTGATTTAATTGCTACCACTTCCTTGTCTTAAAACAGAGTATAAATATGTTTTCCATATATACCAATTGCACCAGAAGGCATGGCACAAATGACGGGTTCAATGTTTTGAGCAAATTGGTCTCATACTCTATTTGGGGGAACAAACAACCATATTTGGAGTTATCCTACAAAACAAGAAAACTAAAATGTATATTAAAGAGACCCAAGGCATTTGCAGTGGCTAAATGTGCCAAAATATATAAAAGTCTGTAAGTAACATCCCCAGTAAGAAGAACATGGAGAAATAGATATAAATTTGTTCTCATATTCATAATAGATTGTTCTCCAGTAACAATATTTTGCATGTACAGAAACTGGTGCTATGTAAACAAAACTGTTACAGTGATTTCTCAACAAACATCGCTAAACATTTAGTAAGTTCAAATATAATACTTTTAATATGATTTTCAGAATATATTTTCAATGCTTTGACCTTTTCTAATGTTTACCATCAAATTTTGATTAAAATTTAGTATTTTATCTGATCTTATTGCACTAATTGGACTTTTATTGGTAATTATACTGAAACAGTAATGTCTACATATAAATATTTGTTTTGTCGTAACATCATCAGGCATTGAAATAAAAAGGCTTAATGCGGCCCTTTTTATTCAATGTGGTGGTGCCTGAGAACCAAAATTCTTTTCTCTTTTTTGTTGACCTTAATTAATTTTGTTTTATTACTAAGTTGAAAGCAAAAAAAAATTAAAAAAATGTTGGTTAAATTGAGCAAGTTTTTTAATCCAAAAAAAAAATTACAAACTCGCCTCACCTCGCCATAACTCTGTTAAAAACATCAGATCACAAACCCACTTAATCTGTATTTTGTGCTGAGAAACTTATATACCAAATTTAATTCTGATCAGACAAAAATGTTAGCATTATCGCAGCATACGTGAATTCTAAGCCAAAAAAAAAGATATTTAAATCCATAAAAAAAATCTTATCATACCCATATTCAAACTATATCTGTATTTTGGGTTGAGAAATTCATATACAAAATTTGGTTTCCAATCAGATAGAAAAAGTTTCAGTTATCACACCATGCGAAAGTGTCTACAGACAGATGAACAGAGATACATACCCGGACGTTGATACTTTGTATACCATATTATGGTATGGGTACACATACACATAAAAAGATCTGTAACTTAAGAAGAATCCGTAAGGTGGAACTGAAAACATTCAGAATCTTATGCATAATACATACCAATGATTCTGGTAATTGAGACTAATGGCATTCAGTAAGAATTTGAGCCTCTTTTGTTTAGTGCTATCTGCACTGTCATAAGACTTGGTACAGACATTCACACATCTGGCATCTTCAGTGAATTTAACCTGCAAGTGAATAAATACTTAATCAGTAATCCTGGGTTTTCCGCTATACCGGCATGCGATCCCGTCAACGGCCCCCTTCTCCTAGATAAGTTTTCCCGTTGAATGGCCAGTTTATTTTATTTTTAGGGTCCCATTCCCCCAGCCCATATTTCCCCCGCTACCATACCCCAGGACACATATGATGGGTATAAAAATAAGAGATGTATAAAACTTCTCTCCATCTTGTTGGGATAACAATAAAGTATTTTAGAGGACAACTTGATTTGATATCTTTGCAAGAATAATACAGATGCTGAAAACAGTTTGTGAACGAGCTGGCTGTTTTCATGCTCGCATCATCCCGAATATTCAACAAAACGGGGTATGTTTATCTCCTGAATTTGTATCGACATTACATGCTTTGAAGTGAGATATCCTTTAATCAGTGATCAAATATATGGATACGTTCCATGTGGTTATTCATAACAGCATTGATCAGAACTTCCTGTTAACTGACAGCCATGATATTTCTGAACCCGAACACAATTAAAAATATTGTCTGAAATTTAAAGGCCTGACTAGCTTCTTTGAATTGTAGGGACAACAACCAGAACCTTTATTCAGTGATGTCCACCAAGTAGAAGTGGAACCATGCTAAGAATACTCACTCGGTAGTTGGTGGGTCTGATTCTCTCACCAAACACAACCTGACCAAGGTTTTCAACTGGAGAATTATTGTCCTCATCTCCAATACAGAAGTCAAACCTAAAATCCAAACATATCTCATAAAACATAGTTACAAACCAGCTGTTTAAAGACTGACCAATTATTGTTTGAACCCAGTCATTGGTAACAGTCTAACATTGGTAACAGAATAACAGTCCATTAGATATACAATGACATCATATTTTCTATCGACACAATTCACACAACTGTCACATTATCAAAGTTTATATCTATTATTATTTATTCCATGATTATTTTTGCCCATGTTTTTTTCCATGAATTGTTTTTCAGGGAGGCTTTTGGAATGGGAAAGATCCAAAAAGTTATAATTTTTAAAAAAATAGGCCAAATAAAGAATTGAAGCACAAACCGAAATTATCAGTAAACTCACGTGTGGTATTCATATGGTACAAGGGTCTCCAAAGAATTCAGCCTGTTTGCAAAAACTTGGATGGAGGCCTGAAAAAAAAGGTTCACATGTCAGATTAGTTGCAATAACAAATGACAAGATAATGTACTTGGAGACATTTTAGGAGTTTGAGTAACTGATAACAAATTGGAGAAGATACTGACAAGTGTTTATTCCCTAATAGCTCAACTTTCTCTTTTCTTTTTCGTGACTAACTCCAATTGATCAAATCTGAATCAAAGCAACTAAGAATCCTCTTCATATTAGTTCATACATTTTATTTTAAATAAAAATGAAAGTGTCAATAACGCTGTAGCTCAACTTGGAAAGGGAATAATTTCATGTGTTACAGTCAATGGAGTGCTTAGGAATGTGAAAAGTTGAAAGGCATAGTTCTGCAAAGAGTAATTTCCAAGATGGCCACTGGCAGCCACGTTTTTTTGCCGAATGACCCCAAAAAGACTCGTTCCTATTTACATGTCAATGTTAACATCCATCACAAATTTCATGATTATCCGATAAAAGATACGACCTGTAACCTGTGTCAAAGGATTTAGTCATGTAAAGAGTAAAATACAAGATGGCTGCTGGCAGCCATGTTTTTTGGCCAAACGACCCCAAAATAACTCGTTCCAATCTACATGTCATTGTTAACATCCATGACAAATTTCATGAAGATCCGACCAAAGCTACGACATGTAGCCTGTGCCAAAGGATTTAGTCATGCAAAGAGTAAAATCATCCAAGATGGCTGCTGGCGGCCATGTTTTTAGGCAGAACTACCCCCAAAATGACTCGTTCCCATCTACATGTCATTGCTAACGTCCATGACAAATTTCATGATGATCCAACCAAAGCTACGACCTGTAGCCCGTGCTAAAGGATTTAGTCATGCAAAGATTAAAATCCAAGATGGCTGCTGGCGGCCATGTTTTTTGGTCGAACGACCCCAACATGACTCTTTCCCATCTACATGTCAATATTAACACCCATGACAAATTTCATGATGATCAGACGAACAGTACGACATGTAGCCCGTACTAATGGATTGAATTTTGAAATACAAGATGGCCACTGGCGGCCATGTTTTTTTGCCGAATGCCCCCAAAATGACTCGTTCTCATCTACATGTCAATGTCAACAGCCGTGACAAATTTCATAATGATTCGACCAAAGGTAGGACCTGTAGCCTGTGCCAAAGGATTTAGTCATACAAAGAGTGAAATCCAAGATGGCTGCTGGCGGCCATGTTTTTTTGCCGAATTACCCCAAAATGACTCGTTCCCATTTACATGTCATTGTTAACATCCATGACAAATTTCATGATAATGCGACCAAAGCTACGACCTGTAGCTCGTGCCAAAGGATTTAGTCATGCAAAGAGTAAAATCCAAGATGGCTGCTAGCGGCCATGTTTTTTGGCCGAAAGACCCCAAAATGACTTGTTCCGATCTACATGTCAATATTAATATCGATGACAAATTTCATGATGATCAGACGAATAGTACGACATGTAGCCCGTGCTAATGGATATAATTTTTAAATCCAAGATGGCCACTGGGGGCCATGTTTTTTTTTTGCCGAATGACCCCAAAATGACTCATTCCCATCTAGATGTCAATGTCAACAGCCATGACAAATCTCATAATGATCCGACCAAAGGTACGACCTGTAGCCCGTGCCAAAGGATTTAGTCATGCAAAGAGTAAAATCCAAGATGGCTGCTGGGGGGGGGGGGACATGTTTTTTGGCTGAATGACCCTAAAATGACTCGTTCCCATCTACATATCAATATTAACATCCATGACAAATGTCATGATGATCAGATAACATCCATGACAAATGTCATGTACGACCTGTAGCCCGTGCTAATGGATTGAATTTTGAAATCCAAGATGGCCGCTGGCCGAATGACCCCAAAATGACTCGTTCCCATCCACATGTCAATGTCAACAGCCGTGACAAATTTCATAATGATCCGACCAAAGGTAGGACCTGTAGCCCGTGCCAAAGGATTTAGTCATACAAAGAGTGAAATCCAAGATGGCTGCTAGCGGCCATGTTTTTATGCCGAAAGACCCCAAAATGACTTGTTCCGATATACATGTCAATATTAATATCTATGACAAATTTCATGATGATCAGACAGACGAATAGTACGACATGTAACCCGTGCTAGTGGATATAATTTTAAAATCCAAGATGGCCACTGGCGGCCATGTTTTTTTTTTGCTAAATGACCCCAAAATGACTCATTCCCATCTAGATGTCAATGTCAACAGCCATGACAAATCTCATAATTATCTGACCAAGGGTACGACCTATAGCCTGTGCCAAAGGATTTTGTCACTCAAAGAGTAAAATCCAAGATGGCTGCTGGCGGCCATGTTTTTCGGCCGAATCACCCCAAAATGACTCGTTCTCATCTACATGTCATTGCTAACATATATGACAAATTTTACGAAAATCTGACCAAAGTTACGACCTGTGGCCCGTGCCAAAGGATTTTGTCATGCAAAGAGTAAAATCCAAGATGGCTGCTGGGGGCCATGTTTTTTGGCTGAATGACCCTAAAATGACTCGTTCCCATCTACATGTCATTATTAACAACCATGACAAATTTCATGATGATCAAACGAACAGTACTACCTGTAGCCCGTGCTAATGGATTGAAATTTGAAATCCAAGATGGCCGCTGGCGGCCATGTTTTTTTCGCCGAATGACCCCAAAATGACTCGTTCCCATCTACATGTCAATGTCAACAGCCATGACAAATTTCATGAAGATCCGACCAAAGCTACGACATGTAGCCTGTGCCAAAGGATTTAGTCATGCGAAGAGTAAAATCATCCAAGATGGCTGCTGGCGGCCATGTTTTTAGGCAGAACTACCCCCAAAATGACTCGTTCCCATCTACATGTCATTGCTAACATCCATGACAAATTTCATGAAGATCTGACCAAAGTTACCACCTGTAGCCCGTGCCAAATGATTTAGTCATGCAAAGAGTAAAATCCAAGATGGCTGCTGGTGGCCATGTTTTTTGGCCAAATGACCCCAAAATGACTCGTTCCAATCTACATGTCAATGTCAACTGCCATGACAAATTTCATGAAGATCCGACCAAAGCTACGACATGTAGCCTGTGCCAAATGATTTAGTCATGCAAAGAGTAAAATCCAAGATGGCTGCTGGTGGCCATTTTTTTTGGCCAAATGACCCCAAAATGACTCGTTCCAATCTACATGTCAATGTCAACAGCCATGACAAATTTCATGAAGATCCGACCAAAGCTACGACCTGTAGCCTGTGCCAAAGGATTTAGTCATGCAAAGAGTAAAATCATCCAAGATGGCTGCTGGCGGCCATGTTTTAAGGCAGAACGATCCCCAAAATGACTCGTTCCCATCTACATGTTATTGCTAACATCCATGACAAATTTCATGAAGATCTGACCAAAGTTACCACCTGTAGCCCGTGCCAAATGATTTAGTCATGCAAAGAGTAAAATCCAAGATGGCTGCTGGTGGCCATGTTTTTTGGCCAAATGACCCCAACATGACTCGTTCCAATCTACATGTCAATGTCAACAGCCATGACAAATTTCATAATGATCCGACCAAAGGTACGACCTGTAGCCCGTGCTAAAGGAAATTGTTGACGAATCACACACGCACACACACACACACCCTCAACCCCCCCCCCCCCCATACACACACACGGACGACGGACGGCAAAGCCATGGCAATAACTCAAACTTAACAAAGTAAAGTTGAGCTAAAAATGGTCTAAAAGTGTTCCAATCTGTTAAGTTTCGAGGGAGTATGCAACTATGCATGTATTGACTTTGACTAATAATTTTATAAAATAATTTCCACTGTGAGAGGAAAAAGTCCTGAATTGGATGGAGAGAATCATCAACCAATTCTTCACCAGTGTTGTGCTATGGCATACTCTTGTGTTTGCAATGATAGTCATTGTTAAACACCATTACACCAACTAAAGATACTACTTCTCTTCCTGAATAAAAAACCTCCAACGGAACTCTTCTAGTAGCCATGCTCCACTATTTCCAAAACACATATGACATGAATATACCGCACACCTGCACTAATTTACATAATATTTGTTAAACGATAGATTTCCAATAACAAAATGTATCAATGCACTAAATAATAAATGTGTAATACATGCATGTACCTTGCTCTTCACCTGGATGTGACCAGAGAGTCTTCATTGTGTTGTAGATGGGTGCAAAACTTCAAATTCCAACTGCAACCTAGATTAGGGGTTTGTGATATGAGCCTGGGCAATTTGACTAGTCTCGGCTCATGCAACAAGCCAACACACCTAGTGGTGTCAAGATTCACCGTGACATCGGTATACCGCGATACGCAATTTCACAATATGCACATTGGCCTGAACACGCAAATATAAATACTGTGTATCACGATACATTGTTCCTACCCAACCAGGGTTAAAGGCCCACTTAATTTTCGAGTCTCCGATTATTTTTTTTATAGTGACTTGATACCCGGTTTTAATAACAATCTATGTCATAAAATATGATTAAAATACTATAATTCATCACTATTTGAAACATCTGTGTCTCAGAAGATGCCAACAGAGAAATAGAAAACTGCTGAAGACTTCCCCCCTCTGAAACCCAGAATGCAACAGAATTCAAACTTTTTCAATGAAAGGGGAAGAACTCTATCTTTAATATCTAGAGTTATTCCCCCTGCATTGAAAATAATACTCATTTTTACTTCAATCTTGATGACAAAACATTTGACAACTCAACAAAAACAGTTTATTACACCGGATAAGTTAATAATACAATGTTTTGTAGCTTCCTCTTTCAAATGCTATATACTATGGCATTTAATTTATATTACGTAATCTGGGGGGTTCGAAAATTAAGTAGGCCTTTAAAAGACAAACATGTGTGATGAAATCATGAAAATAACCCATATATAAATTTTAGTACCATCAGTCGCAATTTGGATTAAATAAAACATGACCACATATACACGTAGGTATCATTGACTCAAGATATGTCTAGATACGTATCGTATCGTGGCATGTGTATCATGATACATAGCATACCTCGACATAAACGTATCCTGACACCACTTCCAACACATTGATATAAAAACTTCAAAACTCTGCAAAATTTCATTCGCATTCCACATCTTCTACTCTACATTTAGGGGCAAAAATAAAAATGTTGGAAAATTGCTTGAAATTGATGGGGGATCAGGGAGACCTCCAGACCACTGACACATCTTCTGCAACATCCCTGTTTGAGAGTGAGATATTCACCAAAAACCCATGGATCTTTCTACCAATTTTAGGAATGCCATCCATAGGGCTGAAACGATTACGGGATTTTCATGACTGGTTAACCATCATGCATTTGAATTAACCAAGGTTAACCAGTTAACCACGGTCATGCACAGAGGCGGACTGGCCGATCGGGAGACCGGGAAAATTCCCGATGGGCCGGAGGCCGTGGGGTGGGGGATATATGTGGTTGGGCCGCAAATGTCATTACATGAATTTGTCAGCATCATATAACACCACGTAAAGTGCCCGTTAATCTCGAGATTTTAACAGTTACTCCCAGCTGTAAATCCCAAAAAAATTCTCACGTACCCTCCCCCAATTGAAATTTCGAACACAATAAGAACGTTTTGCAGTGTAGGCCAGATTATATTCTAGGATTAGCGATTTTCTTGTGTAGTTTTCAAAATTTTCTCACCCCGTGCCGAACAACCATGGGCAGTCTGGTGTGTCCTGGTCTCTTGTCCATAGCTGTTTGCATTTGTCTGAAGTTAGACCGCTAGCCTAGATGTTAGAATTTATGCAATTTTCAGGTAAAAATATCTGAATGGTCTCATACCGGGAATATATAGAAACATGGTTTATGATTATATAGGATACTAGGCCAGAGCACTGAGGTGCAAGGGGTGTGTAAATGGAATTATGCAAGAACATTTGGTCTGATTCTGATTCGGGGGTTGGGGTGCAGTTGGAATTTCCCAAGGTGGACACACTGTTCCTGAACAGATTCTGATTCAAGGGGGTGCAAATGGGCTGGTATGATACAAATTTCCCGGGCCAGTTTTTTTGCCCAGTCCGCCTCTGGTAATGCATAAAGGTCTTGAGCGCGTTACCATTTCTGACATTGGTTTTCTTGTAGACATATGTTCGAGAAATATGATCAATGGAGAGTTACATTTGAAATTGGAAGTACACACAAATTTCTTCAAGCAAGACAAATTTCTTCAAGCAAGTTAGCAGGTAAAATGTATTCGGTTTGAATTATATTTCAGGGGGAAGAGCGGAGAGAGTTTTGTCCAGTGAACGATGTGTTCCTTTTCGTTAGGTATTTGACGACCTCATGTCTGTGTTTCTTACCGAATGGCTTTTTGGTGGCCTGGCAGCTCATATTATTATATATGTAAGTATCGGTATCTGTAGATAATGCAGTGCAGGAACCTTTCCGTTGTAGATCACACCGTGTAATCGATATGGGCCGGATCGGCGTAAAATCTGCTATGCGGCGGTTCCAGCTCTGCTTCCCGGCATTTAATCCAACCCAAAGTCTACATGGCGGATAGTATTCGAAAAGTAACTGAATAAGTATTATGTTTAATAATAATTTTACTTTTTTATCAAGTAGAATGGTATTTAATGAAGATATGGAACTCGATACCAATTATGTGAAACAGTAGTTAGTTGGCGAAAAGTTGAACACAAAATGATATTCTTAAATAAAACGGCAAAATATATGCCAAAAACGCGGTCGGTATTCGCGTAAAAATAATTGTATGCCCGGATATTGGTACATACGTGTGGTTATTGTGGTGAATCTGATACTGTTCAGCATGTCCAACACAATTCTGCCTATAAAACATATTATTACCACTTTATAGGGCGTTCTCTAGGCCATTGATAATGTTTTTCGGGGCGTTCCAAATAGCGTATATTGTTACCAAAACAGCGGGCCGCGGGCCGATAATGAGAAGCCTAGTTCAATATCGGCCCGCCGCCCGGAAACTATAGATCTCGTTTATTATCGCGAGATAATTATTAAAATAGATCTCGTTTATTATCAACTTCCGATCTGGCGGCGTGTTTATTTCAAGAAAATAATGGGAAGATGTATCCGATTTCCTCCACACTATAGTGGTTTTATGATTGGAATTCACGCTATATGATTGAATTATTGTATCAAGCGTATAAGTATGCATTGATAATTTTAGCTGTCAACCTCTCATTGGTTGTTACTCGTCTCCAATGCTGGGTTTTCCCCTGTCCTATTTTCGAGACTCCGTCAGTCCGTGTCAGCTGACAAGTCAAATGGTATCAAATTTAAATGTTCTTGAAAATATTTCTCTCTTAATCTACTTCATCATTCCACTAAATCCTCAAATGGGTCAATTGTCCAAGACTGTGGTAATAATAGTAATAACATGATTTCATCGGGCATTATGGTTTATTAACGGCCCTCTGGAATGATTAACAGCCCTCGGGCCTATTAGCGTCCCTCGAATTCGTCTCGGGCCGCTAATAGGCCCTTGGGCTGTTAATCATTCCAGCCGGGCCGTTAATAAACCATAACGCCCTCAAAAATCATGTTATTGTTATATTATAAACCGTAGTTTTCCAATATATTTGTTCCTCGTTATTGGCAAAAATTGACAACGCCCAGATCGGGGTTTGACAACGCTGTGAATTGAAACGTTATTTTTATAATCTGTCCAATTTCGTGTTCAGGACAGGTAAGTGTGTTTGTTTTTGCCTGTATATTCTAACCCCATTGCCCAATCTCATCACATACCTATCCAAATACTAGTAACCGAACCACATAATGCTGTAATTGATAAATTAATGTTCGCATGTTTAATATAATAATTAGTTTTATCCCATGTGTATGAAGGATAATTTCCCCGTACTCCACAACAATGTTCTCCCAGTACGCTGTATACACAACCTTGTATAGCTATTCCAATTAATGTGGTGTCGCTAACATGTTGCTACACACGATTCTTATAATTGAGACCCGCAAATGAAGAGAATTTCTATTAAAATAAAATTCCCACTGCATCCTGACTGCTTTGCCGATCGTTCTACCGTACACACCCAGTTATTAATCGGTCAATCCATTTAATATCGCATAGTTAAACTACAATTTGACTTGTGATCTGAATGAAAGTCTTCCGAATGAGGCCCGGTATAGGGGTTAAATCTTCTCTTCGCTGTAACAATATTGTACTTCGTGATTTTGGAAAGGGATGTGAGTTTTGGGAGGCGATGCTGCCTGCAAATGGCGAGGGCCCCTCCTGTCCATTATGTCAATACACTAAGATGTAACACTATGATGGCAATGAGCAATTAATGCCAATTATTTTTGTAAACATAACTTATGTACACATTCAAATGTCATTTCAGCCAAACCTTGGCTGTTTATTTCACAGTGGTTTCTGGGATGATATGTGTGTCGACTGAGAACCTGTGTGTCGACTGCCGGAGAACACATGGAGGATTTGTGTAAATGTTAGCCCAAACTACATTTCGAAGTAACGATGGCTTTGTTGTTTATTTCGAGGAATAATACCGCACCAGATGAATTCAGCCCAAATATATTGACATGTGTCGAGGGTCTAACTCTATACTGAGCAATACAAAAGTAATATAATAAATACCGAGTATATTTAATTTACCGCCAATGGGTCGTTTCTGTGCGTTTTTTTTAGTGTATTTATGCCTAAAGCAAAGTGAAATAACGATCTTAAAATGAATTGGCCGGTATATTTTATTAGTCATCAGGGTTACCAGGGTCGTAGTTGCATAAATTACAATATATCTTATTTTTATGCTAAGATAACTTGATCGGTATTGAGGTTAACACAAATCCCATATATGGAAATTCCAAATATGGAAAGTGACATGCGCATGCGCAAAACAGATACAATGGTCTTACTAAAAACGAAGCAATAAATGATTGATAACAACAAACACCGACCCAGTTAAATAACGACATTAAATGACGGTGTATTGCGTCTTTAAGAGTGTGTTGATGTCTCTATCATGTGATTAACTAATTAAAAATTATTTCGCCGACATATTTCGATGATTATCAGGTCCGCAGTTAGATTATGAAACGTTAAGATTATTGCTTGGTATTTGTTTCTCGGTTATCTTGATCAGATATATTTATAGCGTCGAAGCGAAGAAATGTTGACAAATTCCACGTCTGAATACGCGTCTTATTCTCACTTATACCGTGTTTATATCAGTTTTATTATATGTGTTGTTGTCTATTGTATTACTTTGATCAAGGTTGCGCTTTTGTTATTCTCACAAAAGGTAAATTTGATGCGTGTTTGATGCGTGTTTACATTTCAAAATTGCGTCTGCCGGTACAGTCTGCGACGGAATTCCACATGTCCGAGCGCCATTGATTCCTTAATTACGAGACTAATTTATCGAATGAGGTCAAATTTTCGCACATAACAAGACTCGTATGTTATTCTGCACCATTCTGACGAGTGCCGACTTTCATTTCGCATTATTTTCGTTTTTATCGAAAAATAATCGTTCCCTATGGAGATTCCCATGTAAATTTTTTCAACCAAAAAAAATTCATTGTTTTGCCAATTTCAAGCTAGTTTATAGCATGGTCATGGCATAATTTGGTCTAGCGAGTGTCGGTAGACGTTCCTTGAGTGTGCACAACAAATTTTGGTCCCAACGAAGCAGGCTAAAATCCTGAAATTTGTCAATTTTACTTTGCGTGTGAAGAAAATATTCATTTAAACTTCCAAAATTGGTTGAAATATGCTCAACAACATTCAGTTGAATGGTGACATTATTTATAGTCACCGACTAACTTCCACGATGAATCAAATTTGTTTTTATTGGTGACAATTATGTCGCGAGAGATAAAAATGTAAAAAAATTTAAGAAAATGTCAAATTTTAGCTCATTTTAAGACTTTAATTGCTTGTAGATCGGTGTTATAATTATCTTCGTCAATGATGTCATGTCACGATTGTTAATAATTCATTTGTTCGGAAATACTTATTGGGGGTCGAAATGTATCAAATTGAACTACCACCACTTCCAAAAACAACACCGATAAACAATAACGCTCTTTTCTGTTCCATGCAATGGAAATGGCTATTTATTGTCCTGATATCAGTGATATAAATGAATGCCTAAAATTAGTATTATCCTGAAATAAATTTATGCCACTTTGGCGAACATGGGAACCACGGTACAATTTATGCCATTTAGGCACACTTCAGAGTGAAATCAGGGCTTATATTTCGGCGAGAATCCAAATCTAGATTCTCGTAAATATTCTCGCAAATTACCCTGGATTCTCGTGAAAAAGTATATATGGATTCTCGCAAAATCAGATGAAATATATGCCCTGGAAATATAGCAAATCGTTTAATGCTTTAGAATTTTTGTTTTCGGAGATTTATATATATGCTTAAAGACATATTATGGACTTGTTATGGACTTTTTCGGGTGCGAGAAATTGATAAGTTAGTGCTCAGGCACTTTGCCAACCTGGGGAATGTTATCAGTCTACTAACATCACTGAAAATTTCCAAAAAAATCTACCACACCACTTCATAGAGAACATCGTCTGAACTACTCCAAATTATAAATATTTACATCTCGACTCGGGGCGCAACTATCGGCTATAATTAAACAAAAATTATTTCGCCATCGAGGGTTATTGCATTAAATGCATTTAACTAATATATAAGTGTCATCCATTTGGATTAATATTCGTAACAAATAACTACTTTGAGAAAGATTATTCTTAATTTCTATTTGATCACTCTGCCCGGTGTCTGCCGGAGTGTTTCACATCACTTTAATCAAGGAAGACTGTTCAGAAAAACTGCATTTCAAGAAATCGTTTAATGCTTTAGAATTTTTGTTTTCGAAGATTTATATATATATATGCTTAAAGATATATACCGATTTCATTTATAGGAATTTTGGAATCGGTGTTTACGTGGTCACGGGGAGAACTGCGGCGTGAGGATCGGTTGCATTCCGATAAAGAGACGGTGCATGGAATTCCGATAAACGAGACGGTGGCTATTCGATCTGAGACGGTTCGTTTTCGGCGACAAACGAGATTTTCTTCGTGTTCAGGCATTCAAATGGAATTTCGGTGACCCCTCAGGTTTCATATCATCATATCGTTATTTAAGTTACAAATATCCATCAAAATCTAGACGTTACGGTGACTAAAATCAAGAGAATAGCTATTTAAAAGTCACGCGACGGTTCGTTTTCCGATAAAAGACAGGCGACTGTTCGTTTTTTATCGGAAAACGAACCGTCGCCTGACTTTTAAATGGCGATGCTATTGGTTTTACTCAGTGTAGCGTCTAGATATTGATGGATATTAGTAACTACAATAACGATATCATGATATGAAACCTGATTTGTCACGGCAATTCCGTTTGAATGCCCAAACACACAGGGGCCTGTAACGCGCTCCGCTGTCCGCCCCCCTTTTGCGCTGCCCATATACGCCGCCGCTATATACGCGCCTGCTTCACGCTAATGGTATAATAATAACACAAGGGTAACTGTAGAAATTCACCTTTTTACCATCACTCGCCGATTGATCAAATATATATCATTCACACCAGTAATGCCACAGATATAACCACGGATGTATCGGCGAAGAATTCATCTTTCAATCAATACCACAAACTCCCATCAAAACCATTCATATACATAGCATTTGATAATTTTTTAACCACCGAATATTGTCTCCGAAGACCGTAAATTTTTATTTCGATCCGGCTCAATACAAAATGTCGGAAATCTTCTTATAACTTCACCCCCGCGCGGCTTACTATAATTAAAAATCGGCCAAACGATCAACTAAACGTTTAGCGCTCAGTGATTTCTTGTCGGCTAATAATTTATTTACTCATACAAATCAACAGATCGTTAGTAAACAATTTCTATAGAGGAGAAATCTGTCGATAATTCCAACTTTAAAACAAAAATTTGTCAAGTCACAAAGTTCCTAATTTTAATATTCATGACTGACATAGTAGAAACAGCCAATCACCGCTCAGTGTTAGAATCTAGGTCCACATTTTAATATTCATTATGACCTGACCTCGATTCTAACAATTTGTCAAGTCACAAGTAGAAACAGCCAATCACCGCTCAGTGTTAGAATCGAGGTCAGGTCATAATGAATATTAAAATGAGGACCTAGATTCTAACACTGAGCGGTGATTGGCTGTTTCTACTATGTCAGTCATGAATATTAAAATTAGGAACTTTGTGACTTGACAAATTTTTGTTTTAAAGTTGGAATTATCGACAGATTTCTCCTCTATAGAAATTGTTTACTGACGATCTGTTGATTTGTATAAGTAAATAAATTATTAGCCGACAAGAAATCACTGAACGCTAAACGTTTAGTTGATCGTTTGGCCGATTTTTAATTATAGTAAGCCGCGCGGGGGTGAAGTTATAAGAAGATTTCCGACATTTTGTAGATATGGCAAGGAATGTGAGCAGAATAAAACAGGGTCACCATTTTCGTTTCACGTAGAGGCCCTTGAAACAAGTGGAAACAAGTGGAAACAGACATCCCGTGACTATATGGTTGTTAAATGTTTTTTCTTAGGTTCTTCTTAGACGATATTAAGACTCGAGAGCAATTTTATTTCAAGTTGATTCAGTGGAAACATCACGAAACAAGCTGGGACAGTGGTTACACTATATATTTTTATTTAATTTTTTTTTTTTTTTTTTTTCTCTGATACGATGGAAACAGATGAAACAGAGGAAACAAACCATTCCCGAACAATATTAAGACTCGGGAGCAATTTTATTTCAAGTTGATTCAGTGGAAACATCACGAAACAAGCTGGGACAGTGGTTACACTATATATTTTTATTTAATTTATGTTTTTGTTGTTTTTCTGATACGATGGAAACAGATGAAACAGAGGAAACAAACCATTCCCGAACACTATTAAGACTCGGGAGCAATTTTATTTCAAGTTAATTCAGTGGAAACATCATGAAACAAGCTGGGACAGTGGTAACACTATATATTTTTATTTAATTTATTTTTTTGTTTTTTTTCTGATACGATGGAAACAGATGAAACAGAGGAAACAAACCATTCCCGAACAATATTAAGACTCGGGAACAATTTTATTTCAAGTTGATTCAGTGGAAACATCACGAAACAAGCTGGGACAGTGGTTACACTATATATTTTTATTTAATTTATTTTTTTGTTTTTTTTCTGATACGATGGAAACAGATGAAACAGAGGAAACAAACCATTCCCGAACAATAATAAGACTCGGGAGCAATTTTATTTCAAGTTGATTCAGTGGAAACATCACGAAACAAGCTGGGACAGTGGTTACACTATATATTTTTATTTAATTTATGTTTTTGTTTTTTTTCTGATACGATGGAAACAGATGAAACAGAGGAAACAAACCATTCCCGAACAATAGTAAGACTCGGGAGCAATTTTATTTCAAGTTGATTCAGTGGAAACATCACGAAACAAGCTGTGACAGTGGTTACACTATATATTTTTATTTAATTTTTTTTTTTTTTTTTTTTTTTTGATACGATGGAAACAGATGAAACAGAGGAAACAAACCATTCCCGAACAATATTAAGACTCGGGAGCAATTTTATTTCAAGTTGATTCAGTGGAAACATCACGAAACAAGCTGGGACAGCGGTTACACTATATATTTTTATTTAATTTATGTTTTTTTCTTTTTCTTCTGATACGATGGAAACAGATGAAACAGAGGAAACAAACCATTCCCGAACAATGTTAAGACTCGGGAGTAATTATATTTCAAGTTGATTCAGTGGAAACATCACGAAACAAACTGGGACAGTGGTTACACTATATATTTTTATTTAATTTTCTTTTTCTTTTTCTGATACGATGGAAACAGATGAAACAGAGGAAACAAACCATTCCCGAACAATATTAAGACTCGGGATCAATTTTATTTCAAGTTGATTCAGTGGAAACATCACGAAACAAGCTGGGACAGTGGTTACACTATATATTTTTATTTAATTTATTTTTTTGTTTTTTTTTCTGATACGATGGAAACAGATGAAACAGAGGAAACAAACCATTCCCGAACAATAATAAGACTCGGGAGCAATTTTATTTCAAGTTGATTCAGTGGAAACATCACGAAACAAGCTGGGACAGTGGTTACACTATATATTTTTATTTAATTTATTTTTTTGTTTTTTTTCTGATACGATGGAAACAGATGAAACAGAGGAAACAAACCATTCCCGAACAATATTAAGACTCGGGAGCAATTTTATTTCAAGTTGATTCAGTGGAAACATCACGAAACTAGCTGGGACAGTGGTTACACTATATATTTTTATTTAATTTATGTTTTTGTTTTTTTTCTGATACGATGGAAACAGATGAAACAGAGGAAACAAACCATTCCCGAACAATAATAAAACTCGGGAGCAATTTTATTTCAAGTTGATTCAGTGGAAACATCACGAAACAAGCTGGGACAGTGGTTACACTATATATTTTTTATTTAATTTATGTTTTGGTTTTTTTTCTGATACGATGGAAACAGATGAAACAGAGGAAATAAACCATTCCCGAACAATATTAAGACTCGGGAGCAATTTTATTTCAAGTTGATTCAGTGGAAACATCACGAAACAAGCTGGGACAGTGGGAACACTATATATTTTTATTTAATTAATTAATTTTTTTTTTTTTCTGATACGATGGAAACAGATGAAACAGAGGAAACAAACCATTCCCGAACAATATTAAGACTCGGGAACAATTTTATTTCAAGTTGATTCAGTGGAAACATCACGAAACAAGCTGGGACAGTGGTTACACTATATATTTTTATTTAATTTATTTTTTTGTTTTTTTTCTGATACGATGGAAACAGATGAAACAGAGGAAACAAACCATTCCCGAACAATATTAAGACTCGGGAACAATTTTATTTCAAGTTGATTCAGTGGAGACATCATGAAACAAGCTGGGACAGTGGTTACACTATATATTTTTATTTAATTTATATTTTTGTTTTTTTTCTGATACGATGGAAACAGATGAAACAAAGGAAACAAACCATTCCCGAACAATATTAAGACTCGGGAACAATTTTATTTCAAGTTGATTCAGTGGAAACATCACGAAACAAGCTGGGACAGTGGTTACACTATATATTTTTATTTAAATTTTTTTTCTTCTTTTTTTTTTCTGATACGATGGAAACAAATGAAACAGAGGAAACAAACCATTCCCGAACAATAATAAGACTCGGGAGCAATTTTATTTCAAGTCGATTCAGTGGAAACATCACGAAACAAGCTGGGACAGTGGTTACACTATATATTTTTATTTAATTTATTTGTTTTTTTTTTCTTTCTGATACGATGGAAACAGATGAAACAGAGGAAACAAACCATTCCCGAACAATATTAAGACTCGGGAACAATTTTATTTCAAGTTGATTCAGTGGAAACATCACGAAACAAGCTGGGACAGTGGTTACACTATATATTTTTATTTAATTTATTTTTTTGTTTTTGTTCTGATACGATGGAAACAGATGAAACAGAGGAAACAAACCATTCCCGAACAATATTAAGACTCGGGAACAATTTTATTTCAAGTTGATTCAGTGGAAACATCACGAAACAAGCTGGGACAGTGGTTACACTATATATTTTTATTTAATTTATGTTTTTGTTTTTTTTCTGATACGATGGAAACAGATGAAACAGAGGAAACAAACCATTCCCGAACAATATTAAGACTCGGGAACAATTTTATTTCAAGTTGATTCAGTGGAAACATCACGAAACAAGCTGGGACAGTGGTTACACTATATATTTTTATTTAATTTATTTTTTTGTTTTTGTTCTGATACGATGGAAACAGATGAAACAGAGGAAACAAACCATTCCCGAACAATAATAAGACTCGGGAGCAATTTTATTTCAAGTTGATTCAGTGGAAACATCACGAAACAAGCTGGGACAGTGGTTACACTATATATTTTTATTTAATTTATGTTTTTGTTTTTTTTCTGATACGATGGAAACAGATGAAACAGAGGAAACAAACCATTCCCGAACAATAGTAAGACTCGGGAGCAATTTTATTTCAAGTTGATTCAGTGGAAACATCACGAAACAAGCTGTGACAGTGGTTACACTATATATTTTTATTTAATTTTTTTTTTTTTTTTTTTTTTTTGATACGATGGAAACAGATGAAACAGAGGAAACAAACCATTCCCGAACAATATTAAGACTCGGGAGCAATTTTATTTCAAGTTGATTCAGTGGAAACATCACGAAACAAGCTGGGACAGCGGTTACACTATATATTTTTATTTAATTTATGTTTTTTTCTTTTTCTTCTGATACGATGGAAACAGATGAAACAGAGGAAACAAACCATTCCCGAACAATGTTAAGACTCGGGAGTAATTATATTTCAAGTTGATTCAGTGGAAACATCACGAAACAAACTGGGACAGTGGTTACACTATATATTTTTATTTAATTTTCTTTTTCTTTTTCTGATACGATGGAAACAGATGAAACAGAGGAAACAAACCATTCCCGAACAATATTAAGACTCGGGATCAATTTTATTTCAAGTTGATTCAGTGGAAACATCACGAAACAAGCTGGGACAGTGGTTACACTATATATTTTTATTTAATTTATTTTTTTGTTTTTTTTCTGATACGATGGAAACAGATGAAACAGAGGAAACAAACCATTCCCGAACAATAATAAGACTCGGGAGCAATTTTATTTCAAGTTGATTCAGTGGAAACATCACGAAACAAGCTGGGACAGTGGTTACACTATATATTTTTATTTAATTTATTTTTTTGTTTTTTTTCTGATACGATGGAAACAGATGAAACAGAGGAAACAAACCATTCCCGAACAATATTAAGACTCGGGAGCAATTTTATTTCAAGTTGATTCAGTGGAAACATCACGAAACTAGCTGGGACAGTGGTTACACTATATATTTTTATTTAATTTATGTTTTTGTTTTTTTTCTGATACGATGGAAACAGATGAAACAGAGGAAACAAACCATTCCCGAACAATAATAAAACTCGGGAGCAATTTTATTTCAAGTTGATTCAGTGGAAACATCACGAAACAAGCTGGGACAGTGGTTACACTATATATTTTTTATTTAATTTATGTTTTGGTTTTTTTTCTGATACGATGGAAACAGATGAAACAGAGGAAATAAACCATTCCCGAACAATATTAAGACTCGGGAGCAATTTTATTTCAAGTTGATTCAGTGGAAACATCACGAAACAAGCTGGGACAGTGGGAACACTATATATTTTTATTTAATTAATTAATTTTTTTTTTTTTCTGATACGATGGAAACAGATGAAACAGAGGAAACAAACCATTCCCGAACAATATTAAGACTCGGGAACAATTTTATTTCAAGTTGATTCAGTGGAAACATCACGAAACAAGCTGGGACAGTGGTTACACTATATATTTTTATTTAATTTATTTTTTTGTTTTTTTTCTGATACGATGGAAACAGATGAAACAGAGGAAACAAACCATTCCCGAACAATATTAAGACTCGGGAACAATTTTATTTCAAGTTGATTCAGTGGAGACATCATGAAACAAGCTGGGACAGTGGTTACACTATATATTTTTATTTAATTTATATTTTTGTTTTTTTTCTGATACGATGGAAACAGATGAAACAAAGGAAACAAACCATTCCCGAATAATATTAAGACTCGGGAACAATTTTATTTCAAGTTGATTCAGTGGAAACATCACGAAACAAGCTGGGACAGTGGTTACACTATATATTTTTATTTAAATTTTTTTTCTTCTTTTTTTTTTCTGATACGATGGAAACAAATGAAACAGAGGAAACAAACCATTCCCGAACAATAATAAGACTCGGGAGCAATTTTATTTCAAGTCGATTCAGTGGAAACATCACGAAACAAGCTGGGACAGTGGTTACACTATATATTTTTATTTAATTTATTTGTTTTTTTTTCTTTCTGATACGATGGAAACAGATGAAACAGAGGAAACAAACCATTCCCGAACAATATTAAGACTCGGGAACAATTTTATTTCAAGTTGATTCAGTGGAAACATCACGAAACAAGCTGGGACAGTGGTTACACTATATATTTTTATTTAATTTATTTTTTTGTTTTTGTTCTGATACGATGGAAACAGATGAAACAGAGGAAACAAACCATTCCCGAACAATATTAAGACTCGGGAACAATTTTATTTCAAGTTGATTCAGTGGAAACATCACGAAACAAGCTGGGACAGTGGTTACACTATATATTTTTATTTAATTTATTTGTTGTTTTTTTTCTCTGATACGATGGAAACACATGAAACAGAGGAAACAAACCATTCCCGAACAATATTAAGACTCGGGAGCAATTTTATTTCAAGTTGATTCAGTGGAAACATCACGAAACAAGCTGGGACAGTGGTTACACTATATATTTTTATTTAATTTATGTTTTTGTTGTTTTTCTGATACGATGGAAACAGATGAAACAGAGGAAACAAACCATTCCCGAACACTATTAAGACTCGGGAGCAATTTTATTTCAAGTTAATTCAGTGGAAACATCATGAAACAAGCTGGGACAGTGGTAACACTATATATTTTTATTTAATTTATTTTTTTGTTTTTTTTCTGATACGATGGAAACAGATGAAACAGAGGAAACAAACCATTCCCGAACAATATTAAGACTCGGCAGCAATTTTATTTCAAGTTGATTCAGTGGAAACATCACGAAACAAGCTGGGACAGTGGTTACACTATATATTTTTATTTAATTTATGTTTTTGTTTTTTTTCTGATACGATGGAAACAGATGAAACAGAGGAAACAAACCATTCCCGAACAATAATAAGACTCGGGAGCAATTTTATTTCAAGTTGATTCAGTGGAAACATCACGAAACAAGCTGGGACAGTGGTTACACTATATATTTTTATTTAATTTATGTTTTTGTTTTTTTTCTGATACGATGGAAACAGATGAAACAGAGGAAACAAACCATTCCCGAACAATAGTAAGACTCGGGAGCAATTTTATTTCAAGTTGATTCAGTGGAAACATCACGAAACAAGCTGGGACAGTGGTTACACTATATATTTTTATTTAATTTTTTTTTTTTTTTTTTGTTGATACGATGGAAACAGATGAAACAGAGGAAACAAACCATTCCCGAACAATATTAAGACTCGGGAGCAATTTTATTTCAAGTTGATTCAGTGGAAACATCACGAAACAAGCTGGGACAGCGGTTACACTATATATTTTTATTTAATTTATGTTTTTTTCTTTTTCTTCTGATACGATGGAAACAGATGAAACAGAGGAAACAAACCATTCCCGAACAATGTTAAGACTCGGGAGTAATTATATTTCAAGTTGATTCAGTGGAAACATCACGAAACAAACTGGGACAGTGGTTACACTATATATTTTTATTTAATTTTTTTTTCTTTCTGATACGATGGAAACAGATGAAACAGAGGAAACAAACCATTCCCGAACAATATTAAGACTCGGGATCAATTTTATTTCAAGTTGATTCAGTGGAAACATCACGAAACAAGCTGGGACAGTGGTTACACTATATATTTTTATTTAATTTATTTTTTTGTTTTTTTTCTGATACGATGGAAACAGATGAAACAGAGGAAACAAACCATTCCCGAACAATAATAAGACTCGGGAGCAATTTTATTTCAAGTTGATTCAGTGGAAACATCACGAAACAAGCTGGGACAGTGGTTACACTATATATTTTTATTTAATTTATTTTTTTGTTTTTTTTCTGATACGATGGAAACAGATGAAACAGAGGAAACAAACCATTCCCGAACAATATTAAGACTCGGGAGCAATTTTATTTCAAGTTGATTCAGTGGAAACATCACGAAACTAGCTGGGACAGTGGTTACACTATATATTTTTATTTAATTTATGTTTTTGTTTTTTTTCTGATACGATGGAAACAGATGAAACAGAGGAAACAAACCATTCCCGAACAATAATAAAACTCGGGAGCAATTTTATTTCAAGTTGATTCAGTGGAAACATCACGAAACAAGCTGGGACAGTGGTTACACTATATATTTTTTATTTAATTTATGTTTTTGTTTTTTTTCTGATACGATGGAAACAGATGAAACAGAGGAAATAAACCATTCCCGAACAATATTAAGACTCGGGAGCAATTTTATTTCAAGTTGATTCAGTGGAAACATCACGAAACAAGCTGGGACAGTGGGAACACTATATATTTTTATTTAATTAATTTTTTTTTTTTTTTTTTTCTGATACGATGGAAACAGATGAAACAGAGGAAACAAACCATTCCCGAACAATATTAAGACTCGGGAACAATTTTATTTCAAGTTGATTCAGTGGAAACATCACGAAACAAGCTGGGACAGTGGTTACACTATATATTTTTATTTAATTTATTTTTTTGTTTTTTTTCTGATACGATGGAAACAGATGAAACAGAGGAAACAAACCATTCCCGAACAATATTAAGACTCGGGAACAATTTTATTTCAAGTTGATTCAGTGGAAACATCATGAAACAAGCTGGGACAGTGGTTACACTATATATTTTTATTTAATTTATATTTTTGTTTTTTTTCTGATACGATGGAAACAGATGAAACAAAGGAAACAAACCATTCCCGAACAATATTAAGACTCGGGAACAATTTTATTTCAAGTTGATTCAGTGGAAACATCACGAAACAAGCTGGGACAGTGGTTACACTATATATTTTTATTTAAATTTTTTTTCTTCTTTTTTTTCTTCTGATACGATGGAAACAAATGAAACAGAGGAAACAAACCATTCCCGAACAATAATAAGACTCGGGAGCAATTTTATTTCAAGTTGATTCAGTGGAAACATCACGAAACAAGCTGGGACAGTGGTTACACTATATATTTTTATTTAATTTATTTGTTTTTTTTTCTTTCTGATACGATGGAAACAGATGAAACAGAGGAAACAAACCATTCCCGAACAATATTAAGACTCGGGAACAATTTTATTTCAAGTTGATTCAGTGGAAACATCACGAAACAAGCTGGGACAGTGGTTACACTATATATTTTTATTTAATTTTTTTTGTTGTTTTTGTTCTGATACGATGGAAACAGATGAAACAGAGGAAACAAACCATTCCCGAACAATATTAAGACTCGGGAACAATTTTATTTCAAGTTGATTCAGTGGAAACATCACGAAACAAGCTGGGACAGTGGTTACACTATATATTTTTATTTAATTTTTTTCTTTTTTTTCTTTCTGATACGATGGAAACAGATGAAACAGAGGAAACAAACCATTCCCGAACAAATAATAAGACTCGGGAACAATTTTATTTCAAGTTGATTCAGTGGAAACATCACGAAACAAGCTGGGACAGTGGTTACACTATATATTTTTATTTAATTTTTTTTTTCTTTTTTTTTTCTGATACGAAGGAAACAGATGAAACAGAGGAAACAAACCATTTCCGAACAATATTAAGACTCGGGAACAATTTTATTTCAAGTTGATTCATTTGGAAACATCATGAAACAAGCTGGGACAGTGGTTACACTATATATTTTTATTTAATTTATTTTTTTGTTTTTTTTCTGATACGATGGAAACAGATGAAACACAGGAAACAAACCATTCCCGAACAATATTAAGATTCGGGAGCAATTTTATTTCAAATTGATTCAGTGGAAACATCACGAAACAAGCTGGGACAGTGGTTACACTATATATTTTTATTTAATTTATGTTTTTGTTTTTTTTCTGATACGATGGAAACAGATGAAACACAGGAAACAAACCATTCCCGAACAATATTAAGATTCGGGAGCAATTTTATTTCAAGTTGATTCAGTGGAAACATCACGAAACAAGCTGGGACAGTGGTTACACTATATATTTTTTATTTAATTTATGTTTTTGTTTTTTTTCTGATACGATGGAAACAGATGAAACAGAGGAAATAAACCATTCCCGAACAATATTAAGACTCGGGAGCAATTTTATTTCAAGTTGATTCAGTGGAAACATCACGAAACAAGCTGGGACAGTGGGAACACTATATATTTTTATTTAATTAAATTTTTTTTTTTTTTTTCTGATACGATGGAAACAGATGAAACAGAGGAAACAAACCATTCCCGAACAATATTAAGACTCGGGAACAATTTTATTTCAAGTTGATTCAGTGGAAACATCACGAAACAAGCTGGGACAGTGGTTACACTATATATTTTTATTTAATTTATTTTTTTGTTTTTTTTCTGATACGATGGAAACAGATGAAACAGAGGAAACAAACCATTCCCGAACAATATTAAGACTCGGGAACAATTTTATTTCAAGTTGATTCAGTGGAAACATCATGAAACAAGCTGGGACAGTGGTTACACTATATATTTTTATTTAATTTATATTTTTGTTTTTTTTCTGATACGATGGAAACAGATGAAACAAAGGAAACAAACCATTCCCGAACAATATTAAGACTCGGGAACAATTTTATTTCAAGTTGATTCAGTGGAAACATCACGAAACAAGCTGGGACAGTGGTTACACTATATATTTTTATTTAAATTTTTTTTCTTCTTTTTTTTTTCTGATACGATGGAAACAAATGAAACAGAGGAAACAAACCATTCCCGAACAATAATAAGACTCGGGAGCAATTTTATTTCAAGTTGATTCAGTGGAAACATCACGAAACAAGCTGGGACAGTGGTTACACTATATATTTTTATTTAATTTATTTGTTTTTTTTTCTTTCTGATACGATGGAAACAGATGAAACAGAGGAAACAAACCATTCCCGAACAATATTAAGACTCGGGAACAATTTTATTTCAAGTTGATTCAGTGGAAACATCACGAAACAAGCTGGGACAGTGGTTACACTATATATTTTTATTTAATTTATTTTTTTGTTTTTGTTCTGATACGATGGAAACAGATGAAACAGAGGAAACAAACCATTCCCGAACAATATTAAGACTCGGGAACAATTTTATTTCAAGTTGATTCAGTGGAAACATCACGAAACAAGCTGGGACAGTGGTTACACTATATATTTTTATTTAATTTTTTTCTTTTTTTTCTTTCTGATACGATGGAAACAGATGAAACAGAGGAAACAAACCATTCCCGAACAAATAATAAGACTCGGGAACAATTTTATTTCAAGTTGATTCAGTGGAAACATCACGAAACAAGCTGGGACAGTGGTTACACTATATATTTTTATTTAATTTTTTTTTTCTGATACGAAGGAAACAGATGAAACAGAGGAAACAAACCATTTCCGAACAATATTAAGACTCGGGAACAATTTTATTTCAAGTTGATTCATTTGGAAACATCATGAAACAAGCTGGGACAGTGGTAACACTATATATTTTTATTTAATTTATGTTTTTTTTTTTTTTCTGATACGATGGAAACAGATGAAACAGAGGAAACAATCCATTCCCGAACAATATTAAGACTCGTGAGCAATTTTATTTCAAATTGATTCAGTGGAAACATCACGAAACAAGCTGGGACAGTGGTTACACTATATATTTTTATTTAATTTATGTTTTTGTTTTTTTTCTGATACGATGGAAACAGATGAAACACAGGAAACAAACCATTCCCGAACAATATTAAGATTCGGGAGCAATTTTATTTCAAGTTGATTCAGTGGAAACATCACGAAACAAGCTGGGACAGTGGTTAGACTATATATTTTTATTTAATTAATTTTTTTGTTTTTTTTTCTGATACGATGGAAACAGATGAATCAGAGGAAACAAACCATTCCCGAACAATATTAAGACTCGGGAGCAATTTTATTTCAAGTTGATTCAGTGGAAACATCACGAAACAAGCTTGGACAGTGGTAACACTATATATTTTTATTTAATTTATTTTTTTGTTTTTGTTCTGATACGATGGAAACAGATGAAACAGAGGAAACAAACCATTCCCGAACAATATTAAGACTCGGGAACAATTTTATTTCAAGTTGATTCAGTGGAAACATCACGAAACAAGCTGGGACAGTGGTTACACTATATATTTTTATTTAATTTATTTTTTTTGTTTTTTTTCTGATACGATGGAAACAGATGAAACAGAGGAAACAAACCATTCCCGAACAAATAATAAGACTCGGGAACAATTTTATTTCAAGTTGATTCAGTGGAAACATCACGAAACAAGCTGGGACAGTGGTTACACTATATATTTTTATTTAATTAATTTTTTTGTTTTTTTTTCTGATACGATGGAAACAGATGAAACAGAGGAAACAAACCATTTCCGAACAATATTAAGACTCGGGAACAATTTTATTTCAAGTTGATTCATTTGGAAACATCATGAAACAAGCTGGGACAGTGGTAACACTATATATTTTTATTTAATTTATGTTTTTGTTTTTTTTTCTGATACGATGGAAACAGATGAAACAGAGGAAACAAACCATTCCCGAACAATATTAAGACTCGTGAGCAATTTTATTTCAAATTGATTCAGTGGAAACATCACGAAACAAGCTGGGACAGTGGTTACACTATATATTTTTATTTAATTTATGTTTTTGTTTTTTTTCTGATACGATGGAAACAGATGAAACAGAGGAAACAAACCATTCCCGAACAATATTAAGACTCGGGAGCAATTTTATTTCAAGTTGATTCAGTGGAAACATCACGAAACAAGCTGGGACAGTGGTTACACTATATATTTTTATTTAATTTATTTTTTTGTTTTTTTCTTCTGATTCGATGGAAACAGATGAAACAGAGGAAACAAACCATTCCCGAACAATATTAAGACTCGGGAACAATTGTATTTCAAGTTGATTCAGTGGAAACATCATGAAACAAGCTGGGACAGTGGTAACACTATATATTTTTATTTAATTTATGTTTTTGTTTTTTTTCTGATACGATGGAAACAGATGAAACAGAGGAAACAAACCATTCCCGAACAATAATAAGACTCGGGAACAATTTTATTTCAAGTTGATTCAGTGGAAACATCACGAAACAAGCTGGGACAGTGGTTACACTATATATTTTTATTTAATTAATTCTTTTGTTTTTTTTTCTGATACGATGGAAACAGATGAAACAGAGGAAACAAACCATTCCCGAACAATATTAAGACTCGGGAGCAATTTTATTTCAAGTTGATTCAGTGGAAACATCACGAAACAAGCTTGGATAGTGGTTACACTATATATTTTTATTTAATTTTTTTTTTCTTTCTGATACGATGGAAACAGATGAAACAGAGGAAACAAACCATTCCCGAACAATATTAAGACTCGGGAGCAATTTTATTTCAAGTTGATTCAGTGGAAACATCACGAAACAAGCTGGGACAGTGGTTACACTATATATTTTTTTTTTATTTATTTATTTATTTTTTTTTTCTGATACGATGGAAACAGATGAAACAGAGGAAACAAACCATTCCCGAACAATATTAAGACTCGGGAACAATAAACCAGAATAATATGCAACAAAATTATATAAGTGCAAAACAGTGGACAGTTAGTAGCATGATCCAAACAAGGCTGTTATTAAGTCTTTTCCTTGGAATAAGAAAGTTACTGGAATAAATACCATATATGGTAAATTTAGCAGATGGGGATAACATGTGAGATACGAAAAAATACCAGCTATGTCTGAGTGGGTAACCGGTCACTGACACAGCATGCACGGTTAATCATAATTAATAGTCACTGTTTTAGTGCCAAAATGTGTGTGGTAGTCCTTTTTAGAGACCTTTCTAGTTTTGTTACTTTGTTATGGAAATTTATCAAGATAGTATGTCTATACACCATGTAGTTGATATTGCTCTATATCATATAGGAGATTTTGTTTTACACCAAATAGGTGATATTGTTTACACCAAATAGGTGATTGTATTATATCAGTTAGGTTAAATTATTATATGCTATGTGCCACCCAGACTCATTAGATATTACTAAAAAATGTTTATCGCACGTATAGCAATGCACTAGAGCACCCAGAAGCACAAATGGGAAATCAAAGAAAGTTAATGTTACAATTGATTCCAATTGAATCATGAGATTGTGAATTATTACCATTTTCTATCTCTTTTGTCACATATGAGATAATTGTGTTATCCACTCACAAGTCTAGGTATGTTACATGTTTTTTTCTTTATACATCAGTGTATACATCAGTGTTTAATGTTCACGTTTGACCAGATTTTGCATTAAATTTATTTCTTTAAAGTTATCCTTATTTGGTGTAAACAATATTTATTTTAAAAAATCAAACATATAACATAGGCATACTGCATGGGCAATTCAGCTGCATTAAGAATACTTTCCCTTGTCCTAAAGAGGCACAACAAACATCCATGGCCCTGGCATGTTTAGTGTTGCTGCAGTTCCTTATTATTAGCTCAACTTTACTTTGTAAAGTTTGAGCTATTGCCATGGCTTTGTCGTCCGTGTGTGCGTGTGTACGTAAGGCATCAACAATACAGGCTACAGGTCGTACCTTTGGTCGGATCATTATGAAATTTGTCATAGCTGTCGACATCAACATTTAGACCAGAATTATTTTATTTTACTCTTTGTATGACTAAATCCTTTAGCACGGGCTACATGTCGTACCTTAATTTAGTCTGATCATCGTAAAATTTGTCATGAATGTTAATAATGACATGTAATTGGGAACGAGTCATTTTGGGGTCATTCGGCCAAAAAACATGGCCGCCAGCAGCCATCTTGGAGTTTACTCTTTGTATGACTACATCCTTTAGCACGGGCTACACGTCGTATTAGACATTCAACTTTCCACAGTCCTAATCGCTCCATTGACTGTAATACATTAAATTATTCCCTTTCCAAGTTGAGCTACAGTGTCATTGACTTTCATTAATTTCTTAGTGTTACAAAGCAGTACAAACTAGTAAAAATCCAATGAAAGTGTCAATGACACTGTAGCTCAACTTAGGTAAGGGAATAATTTAATGGTTGACAGTAAATGGAGGAATAGGAAAGGTGCTAATTGAAATGTCTAACCTACATGTAGCTGTGCCAAAGGATTTCGTCATGCAAAGAGTAAAATCCAAGATGGCTGCTGGTGGCCATGATTTTTGGCTGAATGACCTCAAAATGACTCGTTCCCATCTACATGTCATTGTTAACATCCATGACAAATTTCATGAAGCTCCGACTCAAGCTACGACCTGCAGCCCGCGTCAAAGGATTTAGTCATGTAACGAGTAAAATCCAAGATGGCTGCTGGCGGCCATGTTTTTTGGCCGAACAACCCCAAAATGACTCGTTCCCATCTACATTTCAATATTAACATCCATGACAAATTTCATGATTATCAGTCGAATAGTATGACCTGTAGCCCGCACCAATGGATTTAATTTAGTGTAAACATATTTTTATTTCCAAATCCAAACATAATACACATAATACACAAATGACATAAATATATAACATATAAGAGATAATGTATGGAAATGAGGATCAGACAACAAGCCCGAGGGCTTATATGAAGTATTCTCCTCTGAGGGAGGGGTATCGATCAGACGGGAAAGGATATAAATAATGTTTTTTAAAGGAGAAGTAACTAAGTTTGAGTTGGGGATGGAAACAGCGGGAATATAGTGTTAGGGATAGCAGGAGGCAGAGAGAGTTGAGAGAGAGAGAAAGGGAGAGAGAATGAGAGAGAGTGAGAAAGTGGAGGGGGCAGAGTTTTCAATAATATAGTTGCTGCGTGATGAAAATTATGCTCGTAGTAATATGCATGCGTCAGGCTCCATGGGAGGGGGTCAATCGCAATGGCCAATTCCTATTTCAATGGGGTTCACTGTGAATATCGCTGCATTCTTCATGTAGAATCATTTCACGTATATACAGGATAGTGACAAGTAAGTAACTTACAAAATAATCGTTATCGGAAGACATTTAGTACTACATATATAATGGGGAACATCGTGCTGCCGCATAACGCGGCCGGAATCCAAAGCAATTTGTTACCCATACAGATCATGGAAATCTTTTTGTTTTCATAATATATGTCTGTACTGCATTACATATTTGTTTGTTTTCGCGAAGACTAAGCTCCCTTGACCCCTGCATTAGTGTATTCTCAGATAAGGCAACATTTGGTAGGGAGTCATATAGTTCTCTTCTGGGCTCTTGATCAAATGTACATTCAAAGAGATAGTGGTAAGTTGTCTCAAATTCCCCACATAAACAGAAGGGGCAATGTTTTTTGGCCAAATGACCCCAAAATGACTCGTTCCCGTCTACATGTCATTGTTAACATCCATGACAAATTTTATGAAGATCCGACCAAAGCTACGACCTGTAGCGCGCGCCAAAGGATTTAGTCATGCAAAGAGTAAAATCCAAGATGGCTGCTGGCGGCCATCTTTTTTGGTCGAACGACCCCAAAATGACTCGTTCCCATCTACATGTCATTCTTAACATCCATGGCAAATTTCATGAAGTTCCGACCATAGCTACGACCTGTAGCCCGCGCCAAAGGATTTGGTCATGCAAAGAGTAAAATCCAAGATGGCTGGCTGGCGGCCATGTTTTTTGGCCGAACGACCCCAAAATCACTCGTTCCGATCTACATGTAAATATTAACATCCATAACAAATTTCATGATGATCAGACGAACAGTACGACCGGTAGACCGCGCCAATGGATTCAATTTTGAAATCAAAGATGGCCTCCAGCGGCCATGTTTTTTGGCCGAATGACTCCAAAATGACTCGTTCCCATCTACATGTCAATGTCAACATTCATGACAAATTTCATAAAGATCAGACCAAAGGTACGACCTGTAGCCCGCGCCAAAGGAAATTGTTGACGGACACACTGACACACAAACACACGGACGACAACCCATGGCAATAGCTCAAACTTACAAAGTAAGTTGAGCTAATAAAAGGTGTCATGGAAAAAATTGCTTTGGGCTTATTTTGACACCCACCACCCCTAGCATATGTGTCGGAACAATAATTTTCTCCCCACCCCCTGGTTCCAGAAGAGGGAAGAGGGAAAGAGTGCAGGAAGGAAGACAGTTTGTCAAGTTAGCTGGTATTGTATACCATACATTAGCCAAAATGAAAGAGGGGAGTGAAGCGAAGTACCATATATATTTTTATTACATGATTATTCCTAGAAGTACAGTGTTATTGCTGTTCAATATTAATGAATCTGTATGGAACGTACTTTCCATACGCATCTCGTTGACGTAAAGTGACGTACATAACGTTGGCCTCAACCATGAAACTGATACTTTTTTTTAGCCATGGCACTTCGCCCTCTATAATTGAATAATTAGTTATGGTACATACACACTTCGTCACTTATTAAATATTTATTAAATACATTAACTAAACAGCTCATTAATGGAATGTAAATAATTATGATAACCCGCCGTTTTCAAATTCCCTCCAATTGGGTCGTAGCGTGATCAAATTTGTTTTGAATTCAGATTCTTCATTGGCTTGTGACAATAAATGGGGATCAATTTTAACATGATACAACCCTCTCTTATTTCTCTATGACATATCTTATCCTGCTGTTAATTGTAAGTTCACCTATCCCTTTCCAACCGCTACCTGCACTCCCTTTCTCTTTCCTATCCCTTCATCTAAACTTTATTATTCGGACCATACGGAATTAAACCGTCTGCTATACCCCAATGGTATCTATTGGAATAACATTTATTTTCTGAGGATAGGACTTAACAAAAGCCCCCAAGCTCGTTGCCCAATCCATTTTTGAACACTGAACGGATGTTTTTTGTGTTTTCTTGTATCGAATGTATGTTGTGTCAAACCTCTCTCTCTTTCACACTTTCCCTCTGTCTCTCTCTCTCTCTCTCTCTCTCTCTCTCTCTCTCTCATTCTATTTCATTCCCTTTCTCACCCTTAACTTACGTATTACAATGTTATACCATATCTCAATCCTAAATAATATTCCAATCAATCAAAACTATATATCCCGTCTGCTTTACCCCAAGTGATATTTTTTGTCACTTGAGGTAACATTTATTCCACGAGGAGAGGACTTTAAAAAAGCATTTTGCTTGTTGTCCAATCCTCTTCATAAATCTATATATTTCTACATGTATATTGTGTCTATGTTATGTTTGATTTTTTGAAATAAATATTGTTTACACCAAAATTATATGTCATGTATTTATTGTTTGTAATTCTGTTCTGTTAAGTTCAAATAAAATATTGTTTAAACCAAACTGAAACTATTTCAATAAAAGAATCATCACACATGACAAACACGCCCTGTATGAGCCTAAGTAAACCTAATCCTGTATTTTTAATGCACGGATTCTAGGACACAAGCGTGTAATAAACACAGAACGACACAGTGTGTAAATGGGTTTGTCGATATGGCACTCGTGCTGTCGCGGAAGGATATAACTCGAGGCGCTTGTCGTTTTATCCTTCCGCGACATCACTCAAACAAGACAGTCAATGACTGTGGGGTCGCTGGAGACCACAACAGTCAGCACTTTTCATAATCACTTTAAAATAAGTAGATTTAAACAGGATATGTGGCTAGAGAGACTTCAAGTATGTAGATTGGTGAAAATCCACCTTGAAATTACCAACTGTACACTACTGATCACCCCCCTCCTCCAGCTCAACAAGTCCCCTCCTGACCGGGCTCCAGACTCCCAAGTCTTAGGTTGGAATTTCACAACCGACACCTCAAACTTTCTCAATTGTTGGAAATTTACAATCTCACAAGCGCCTTTTTCTAAAACCATTTAGACATGGTTGAAGCCAAATTATCCATGGACCCAAAACACAATACATATATGTCAGACTAATCAGTCAGATGGTTCCAAGGTAGATGTTTTAATGAATTTGGTATTTCAATGATTTTATTAGACACAAAAGTGTTAACTCCCCATAGCCCGCCATTTATTGACAGGTTGACCTCATTTTAACAAATCAGAATCTCAGTCACGAAAGGATCCTCCTGATTCCTCCATACTATATGTAAGCTAAATAGTCCAACCTCTCTTGAGAAGACGTTTTAAGAACCTAAAATAAGATTGAAGTTCCCCAGTTGAAGTTGGTGATGTTCACCCATTGGGCACCTCAATTATGAATTTTATCTTCTGCAAATTAGGGGATATGGAAACTTCCTAGAAGGGAAATTTAACTAACAACAATGTAAATTTGCTACTATAGATACTTCCCAGAATATGAGGCCGTCAGATGGTGAATTTGGTGATGCTAGCCCACTGTGTGGGATAGCATCACTAAAAGCATGTCTGTTCCTACATTGTGCATGCCTGGCCTCAAGCAACACAATGTATTATACAATCAATCCTTGAAATAGTGTAATAGTGTGTCTGTCATTTGCAGAATGAGGTCCTCAGAGGGTGAATTTAGTGATGCTATCCCGCACAGTGGGCTAGCATCACTAAATTCACACTCTGGGGACCTCATTCTGCTAAGGCCCTCAACTGCTATGGCACACCTAGGATAAGATTGAAGTTCCCAGTTGAAGTCAGTGGTGTTCACCCATTGGGCACCTCAATTATGAATTTTATCTTCTGCAAATTAGGGCATATGGAAACTTCCTAGAAGGGAAATTTAACTAACAACAATGTAAATTTGCTACTATAGATACTTCCCAGAAGATGAGGCCTAAGCAGAATGAGGTCTTCAGATGGTGAATTTGGTGATGCTAGCCCACTGTGTGGGATAGCATCACTAAAAGCATGTCTGTTCCTACATTGTGCATGCCTGGCCTCAAGCAACACAATGTATTATACAATCAAGCCTTGAAATAGTGTAATAGTGTGTCTGTCATTTGCAGAATGAGGTCCTCAGAGCGTGAATTTAGTGACGCTATCCCACACAGTGGGCTAGCATCACTAAATTCACCCTCTGGGGACGTCATTCTGCTAAGGCCTTCAACTGCTATGGCAGACCTAGGGTAAGATTGAAGTTCCCCAGTTGAAGTCGGGGCCTCGGTGGCTCAATCGGTTAGGGCTACAACTCCAAGCCGTTTCGCCTTCCAGCGCTGGCGATAAGGGTTCAAATCCACATGTTTCCATCGTGGACTTTGTAACTCGAAATCGTTATCTGGGAAAGTTGCCAGTTACTTGCCGATGGCCGGTGGTTTGCCGCACATGGTCGACGAGTTTATCAGCCATTGAAATCACTGTTAGATTAGCCATAAGTGTGCGGATTTCCTCCACCATTAAAATCTGGCAATGTCGTGATATGGCCTTAGTGGCTAAAGCGACATAAAACCCCAATCAATCAATCAATAATACCCAGTTGAAGTCGGTGGTGTTCACCCATTGGGCACCTCAATTATGAATTTATCTTCTGCAAATTAGGGGATATGGAAACTTCCTAGAAGGGAAATGAAACTAACAACGTTGATACAATAGATACTTCCCAGAAGATGAGGCCTAAGCAGAATGAGGTCTCCAGAGGGTGAATTTGGTGATGCTAGGCCGCTGTGCGGGATAGTATCACTAAATTCACCCTCTGGAGACCTCATTCTGCAAATGACAGACATGCTATTATTTGTCCTGATTTGAACAATACATGATATGATAGATTGGGAATTAATGACTTCTAGCAGATCTGCAAGGAATGTTTATAAAAATGTCAAGATTTCATTTGACATGATTGCGTAGGCATACCCAGCACATACAGTTACAGCCAAAGTAACTGCTTCTTATTAATGATTCTGTCAAGAATTTGAGTAAATTTTATTTTTGGGACCAGGCCAGGTGGCAGAATCAGTGCACTTGAGTGAAGGGCCAGGGGGCACAACCTTCAGAAATGTAATGGCATTAGTTTTTCAATTTTCAAAAAATGTTAAACAATATATATATATAATTGACCATGGAGTTAAATACAATTTTTTAATTTTTTTTAAAATATTTTAATAAAATAAACAATTCCAGTTTTTTTAAATATTCTTTTATTTTTTAATATATCATTTCTTTTCTATTCTTTTCTGTTTTGGTTAAAAAGTTTAATCTGAATTTTTTTTTCAGTTATGTCCCTGGCCCCACCCACATTTCACCCAGTGACCTCATTTGAACAAATCTGAACCCCAGTCAACCAAGGATCCTTCATACCAAATATGAACCCATTTGGCCTGATGGTATTTGAGAAGATGTTTAAAAGAATTACTATGGAGGGAAAGAGTTGTGGCCCTGCTTTCTCAAATAATTGACCTGATGACCTCATTTGAACAAATATTAATATGATTCACCTAGGGAACATCCACACCAAATATGAACCCATTCCGTCTTACAGTTTTGGCGGAGAAGATCATTTTCTTGACGGACGGACGGACGGACGACGGACGGGGAGTGATGACTATAGCTCCACCGGAGACTTCGTCTCAGGTGAGCTAAAAACCCATTTACACATTGTGTCGTTCTGTGTACACGTATTACGTATACATTAGCCAAAATGAAAGAGAGGAGTGAAGCGAAGTACCATATATATTTTTATTTACACAGCTTCGGTATTTATAACCATACTATTTACTAACAAAGAGCTCAGTTGGTTAGCGCATCAAACTTGTATACGCTGTAAACACATTGATATAGGTTCGCAGGCTGTTGCTGGTCATTGAGTCTCCACTTAGTGTAAACATATTTATTCCAATCATAATAACATATATACATTTGACAAAGTGTTGACAATAAAAATAGAATAGGATAAATGATTGATGGATTGGAAAAGGGATTAAACAACAAGCCCAAGAGCTTTTGTTAAGTTTTCTCCCTTTTAGCAATGGCTTGGCGGCTTTGAGCGACATGCAATTGTCGGCTTGCTCGCTATTTCAAAACCCGCGCAAAATTGTGACCCTTGAGAAAAGTCGCCCGTACTGTGTCAGCTTAGCATCACTCATGCATTAAAAGAGTACCAGTCAGCTTGTCATGCTGATGAGTATCAGAGCATGTTCTGATCAAACTAGAGCAGTGCCTGCAATGGCTGCAGCCAGCCAGTTCATTGGTTGGTTTGTACAAATGACTGGGGTAATATTATACCAAGCGTGTTAGAGCAAGTAATTGGTTAATAATATAAAACCTGGTTATTAATATTAATATTAAAGGAAAATTTGAAATCTAATCTAACGCGTCAATTGCTCTTTATTGATCATGCAATTTATTAGTCCCCCTTTAAGTAGTCATCTGAGGTCAGAGGTGCCTATCCCATGATATTCCCCTGGTCATGTGAACATATATGTACCAATTTTCATACATATTTGAACTAAGCATACTAGTATATGGAATGCTCTGTATTGGTTATGACATGCCCCTTTAGAGTCGACTGAGCTGGTACAAAATTGCGGGTGACAAACTTATGCAGGAAAATATCATCATCTGACACTGATAACGATATAAAGAAAGCCGGCAAATGGTGGAATTTAGCTTTGGTACGGATGCCATTGAAACTATATTTGTCTTATAATAATTCTACACATTGTATCAGTAAAAATAGCGCCTTGATAACCTTTGGCAAATATGTTGTATATCACGGGTCGTCTTCTACCGATTGGCCTGAGATGCTGCCTGTCGTATTTTAAGATCTGTCCCAGGACATGGTCAAATTGTGGGCGCAATGATAGATAATTCTATACCAGTACTGCTGACATGCAAATGTTTTATGTTTTTGTATGTAGCCATGTACGGGACTGCTGGTATATGCTTATTGGCTTCAATATTGACTAGAAGAAATACTGAGAAAAAATAAGAACTTAATGGCCACTACAATTACATGTATTAACGATTATTTGTCCAATTAAATTTTATATGTTCCGCCTCTAGTAAGAAACCGCGTCGTTGATTGGTCAGGGAGCCGTGCAACATATCCCATGTTAACGCCTCGAGCCGTCAACATAAGGGAAACCAAGACAACCGTTTCATCGTCTCTCGCTGGCCTGCTTTTTTCATGACATCATTTACGTTGAACAACGTTATGGCGAGATCGATAGGAGATTTTGACATTTTCTGGTGATCATTCTTCGGACTAAATGTTAAATTTCTAAGAATGACCAGGACTGTGCGCAGAACATATACGTTATTGTGGTGGATTGACGGTAACATGGTGTGACATTGACGGCTTGGAGCGTATGTTCAACCTCGTCGCTTTGCGACTCAGTTGAACCTAAACAGGCTAAACTCCAAGCCGTCAATGTCACACCATGTTACCGTCAATCCACCACAATAACTGAATTATAATAGTCATGTATGTAGCATGCTTCATTGAATTTGAATAAATGCATTTAAAAAAAATTAAGTCATAAAACACTGAAGATTTTCGAGAGAATCATTATGAGAATTGATTCGCTGATTCTCGTCTAATTTTAACGCTTGCCATAATTATAGCATGTTTCGTTGAACAGAGACCTACATCACATGGCTTCTTCATTAATACCACTGTAACCTCGTTCCGGGACTACAATTTGTACAAATAAATTTTAATGAATATATTTTTCATTGATGAGATATGAGGGTGACGACCCCCCTTTTCGTACGCCGGATGCGGGGTCTGTTATGGCGTATTCCGGATGTCATGGAGACCACCGTACGCCGGATGACGTTGGGCACATATATCGGATGCCGGATGCTTCCATTGATAATTTTTCTTGACGTTAAACAGCCATTCTGAACTCCTCGACCTGTGACCTCTGCGGGCCAAGGATGACGGAATCTGACGAGGTTTGCCGAATGGTTAAACAGCAAAAACACAACGAAATTACGTCCGCTAACTTCAGAGTGATGGTAAATGGAGGAAAATTGTATCGACCCCCTTGTCCTTAAAGGTACTCAATCCGATAAAACTCCTCTCAATTACTATTTCAATGGCTTCGGGGGTCAAAAATATTTGATTCGAGTCGAGGAAGTCACCCATCAAAGCTCAGATTTGTTATATATCGATTTTAGAAATCTATTGTTTTTCATTATCGGGAATACTTTCTGGCCCAGAACTCAGTCAAAATTGCGTTATTATTACCACTTGATTTTAGAGTTATCCATCCTTGTCGGTTTGAATAGATTTTGGTGTACACATCCCGAGCAGATTACGGCAGTTGAAGGCAATTATTAGTACTCATCTCGAGTAAATAACAAATTTCAAAAATCAATATCTAATAACTCTGAGCTTTGTTTGATGGGTTCCTCGACTCGAATCAAATATTTTTTACCCCCAAAGCCAAAGAAATAGTAATATAGGACCCTTTGATCGGATTGTTGTTGTTGGAATCTGTTGAGATGGGGACCCTCTGTTCGGATTGAGTACCTTTAAATGGGGTGATATCCACTATTAAAACATAACTTCGCAAAGCGGAATATCCCCTCAATGAGATAGCGACCACAGCCTGCTCTCACCCGATAACTTTAATAGAAATTCCGACTCATTTCCGCTTGTATCATAAATAGTAGACACATTCTGACGTTAGGTGGTTCGTTTGAACCATAATTATCAGTCGTAGATGGCGGATAATGTGTGTATCAATAGAAAAATATATGTTTAATTAACCATAAATTGTCCAACCTGCAGAGCGGTTCGCAAAAATACTAGCTAAGTCCAAGTGTGGGTACCCATCATAACTTCGGGTATCAAAGCCGCAGATCGATCCTGCGATGAAATGTCGACAAACCAGAGCTGGGATGTCAAAGATGCGAATGATATGCTTCACATTTTGACCGTTTCTGCTTGAAAATATCCCAATTATCATTCGGACAGACCGGCACATGGATCATCTTTAGGGTGTGGGTGCATGCGCAAGAGTGAAAGCATGTATGTTTGTTTGTGTTTCATATATGTTCTGATGTCATTAATAGTATAGGCTATGATGTGTTAAATCAGTGTAACTCACGAGTTAGCAGGGACGTGGCTGGAGGTCCCTGTTAGGGGTGTTCACCTATAGTTTCTAAATGCACCCCTTCCAGTAATTTCTATTTGCACCCCATGTTAGGTTCGAGTTTTCATCGAGTTTACAACGGGTTCTTCCAACATTCGCAAATATAGATATAGCGAGTATTGCAGCATCATACAATTAATAGCTACGTGGGGTTCATGATTGAGATTCCAACGTTTCAGCCCATAAAACACCTGCATGATAGCTCGACATCTCGATGTTATGCATGAAACGGTCATTAAATCGCAATGTCTCATGTACTCGATTTGTTCTTTGTTGTGTACGCATATATTACCTGCACCAACGAAGCGTCATTTTCCCCTCCCTTAATTTCCATATGATAAAAACACTCGTCAAGCATGCACGGATAAGCATAATACCCTGTATATCCAGGTATATCATGGACATTACGCAATTCGAAGTATCTCCATGTGAGATGAATTATTTAGCCCTTTCTTTATACTAAATGGAATAATGACATTCAATTATAAAACAAACTGGTGTAAGGGTGTATTATATTAATTCTGAGGGATTTTCAGGTAATATGAGCAGAAGAAAGATACAATTATACACTTTGACATTTTCATATAATGGGGAGGTTTAGATTGATAAACCTTCTAACGTGGCCCTTCCAACATAACTGGCTATTAACCCGAGAGCCTGCTGGGTTTTATTTGCACAATCGCGTACGAAAGGTTTGATGCCTCAAATGTGTTACACCCAAGGAATGTTCAAATAAATCAGATTTTCTATGTTCCGTATTCCCCCAGAGACCCCACGCCCCCCCCCCCATAATGATTATATTTGCACTTATGAGTACGATGGTGTCCAACCCCGCTCAAATGAGTATTCCAAAACATCCCAAACAACTCAACGAGCGTCTCAAACCATCAATTGAGAACCCCAAACCATCCACTGGGTGTCCCACGCCATTTAATGACTGTTCATAACCATCCAAATGGGTGTCCCATGTATCACGACGATTACCTCAAACCATCAGAATCAGAAGTGTCTAAAACAACTGTTGTCTATATCCATCCCATGCAAAATGTCCCACAACCCAACCTATGAGTGTCCCAACTAGTGTACAAAACCATCATCGAATATCTCAAACCAACCAGCGAGTGTCTCGTGGTTTCGTAAACCAATTTGATGGGATGGAACACACTTGATGGTCGTAAATACTCTATTGAGGCTTTGGTACGCTATTTTGGATGTATTGAGATGACAATTAGCAAATGGTTTGTGTTCCAGTTGGATCACCCCCGTGTACGTGATATCGCCAAAATTGTTTTCAAAGAAAAACCCGCATATTCAGGGGGGGGGGGGGGTGAAAAAATAAATTCCGGCACGTATGCCGGGGTGGGTGGGTGGTCAAAGCCACCAACAAGCAATTTTTTCCGCAACTAAAAAAAAAAAATCCTGCTTGTTTTTTAGTGTTTTGGCAATGAGTTGGGCTTCAAAACCACTTTGAATGAGAGAAATAATGTAATTATAACTGTAAACTGACTGCAGGCAGTTATCGTGTTGTATTTTGTTGCAAATTTTGAAATCCAAGATGGCCGCTGGCAGCCATGTTTTTTTGGCCGAATGACCTCAAAATGACTCATTCCTATTTACATGTCCATGCATGTTAACATCCATGATAAATAGTATGGACAGAAATTCATATACAGCTGTTTACAGTGAATTTCCCCCCGCAAATCTCTGTTTTAGTGTTAAAAGGGGGGGTGGGTGTCAAAAAATGGTCGGAACAAACTGCCGAAAACAGAAACAAATTTGGCGGTGGGGGTGGGTGGGTACAAAAAATGATCGAAAGGGAAAAAATGCCATACGTGCCTGAATTTTTTGTCCGACCCCCGACCCCCCCCCCCCCCTTCGGCCAAATTTATGGACTGAAATGGTCACCCACTGTGTAGGAACTGTTACATCGGAAGTCGTTCTATCGCCGATTTGTGATGGTTCTTGACTGATTTGTGACGGTTCCTGATGATCCAAATTATACATTTTCGTGAGTTTTTGACAGTTAAAACGCAATTTTTGAGCCATCTAGGTGATAATTCGATTCGTTTTTCCATTCCCCTCATAATCTATGGTCCCAAATAACGTAGTCATAATGAAAATCCTATTGTGCGAGTAATAACAACGACGAAAACTGCGAATTGTGATATCTCGATCGGTTCTCTCCCGATCGAGTCGGTTCTTTCCCAATTTAATCGGTTCTGTCCGGGAAATACGATGACTATTATTTGGAAGGATACGTGAAAATAACCAAGTGAAAACAACGAAATATCAATTATGTTGAATATACACCTCTCATGATCAATTTTGGTGAGTTACACTGCCTTCTTATACATGTAATTATGTATCAACGGTAGTAACAGAATCGTTCACTTTATTGTGACGCAAAGCATGCAATTTGACATGAATGGTCAATGTGAACTGCGAAGACTGATTTTTCCCCCCAACAAACCAATCATAATGGTCGACTGATTCAAAATGGCCGCCACTTTTTTTCAATATGGACGCCACTTTTTTTTTCAAAATGGCCGCCACTGTTTTTTCAAAAAGTTGCATTTTTCAGCTTTTATTAAACTTATACGAACCACGTGACTTCCATTCCTTATTCGAACATGGCAGCCGCCCACGCAGAGCGGTTCATGTAGGTGACCCATTCCATTTCTCGGTTCCTTTATATATTAAGGTCAAACAAAGGGTGCTGTAATTTACCCCCCCCCCCCAAGACGCATTAAACAGTCACCACAAACCCCATCAAAATTGACGGCGGTCAACTGAATTTGGATCGGGGGAGTGTTTATGGTGTCTTGTGGTCACATGTTTTAATTTCATTTTGTCCACAGTTGTCATTTCACATTGATGCAATATGAACGATAAAGTGAGTCCTTGTCGATTTAGCCAGGCCGTGTACCGGTATATAGTTTGTAATTAAGTTCGTTTTAACTCTATCTTGGGCTTACTTGTGCAATTTGGGTCATTTATTTAAATGCTTCGTATACAAATTAGCAGCTAAGCATATACGAGCGTATTAACATTTCACTCGATGATATTTTGGATTCGAGCGAAATGAAAACTATACTTAATAAAATTAAATAAATACACATAAAACATGGTCTATTCCCAATATGTTGGTGCACAACTCCATGACAAAACATCACAAATTAATTAAAAACGTTTATGTGCTTATTGCTTGGTTGTTTTATTTGTTCAGTCGTTCCTTGTTTACGTATTATATAGTTATTAAATAACATTTGATATTTTAATTTGATTTATTTCATTAGTTATTCCTATGGGATCAAAATGGTTGGAAACTAAACATTGTAATCAGATGTAATCCAAAGTTATCAGTTACATTTTACTAAAGTAATGTAATCGTAATCAATTACATTTGAAAAATATTTAATCAATAATCGTAATCATGTAAATCAAAAGTAATTGTAATCGTAATCAATTGAACTGAACACATATCCCACCTAAAACTTTCAACAACAGACCTTCATTTATCAAATAAAGTCACTTGGTGGTTTGCGTTCCAAAATAGGCGTGAAAAAAATCGTATTTTTTAAACATACATGTATATATCGTAAGCTCAAAGCAGTATCTCACACGTGATCCGTGTATTTGTGGAATGCTCGGCAGCTTCAATAGACTTCGTGCCTGACATGCCAGGAGTTATTTATTCATTACGAAATGCGTGTTGGTTGTTTCTTGGGAAGGATATACACGATTGCGTGGACTAGTCGATTGTGATCACTTGCTTTCATATTAAAGAGCACGGCTGATGTGTGCGTCAATGTACAATTATGTAACTGACTTCACAACGTTCATATATATCACGTCGAGACCCCATCCATACCACGCAGACGTCAGATTTAGCCTATATAAACAATATTGAGCGTATAAGTAGCACCTACCCACTACGCAGTCTCTGCATGCTTAATTGTTAATTGCATGCATATTTAACAGTATTAAACTTGTACATTTGACATGATATGGAATAAAATTGATTGTCTTAATGTCAAATGAGTATTTTATGTTTAATGTATAGCTTGTGAGCACTTAAGGTATAAGCGACAGAATACGTTACCACCGTGAACGAGACGCATGCTAATAGTAAAATCTTGATTTGAATAGACAGCCATCGCAGATAATATACTTCCAAATACATTAGTTTATAATATCATATAATCATATATCATTTTGAACATGCATGTCCGCCACAATACATGTTTGCTTAATTTTCAAGGATTGAGAAGAGAATGAATTAGAGCACTAGTTTTGTGATCTTGAACGAGTTTCAGATCATTTTAATACTTTGCAAATCCGAATGCAATCTCGATGTGTTATACATAATGACGTTAGCCTAGTCGGCAGTGGTAACGTATGTAACGTATTCTGTCGCATGGGAAAGTGGAAGCCCATATTTCCATCTGTTGTATGTCAGGGGATAATTTGTTAAAACGTCCGCCAATACAGATTTCAATTATATGGATACTCTACTTCAAGAAACTAACCGAATTGGCTCTTATGGTTAACTTCGATTTTTCGGTGAAACATCATGTCCATTGGGCCCACTTAGCTGAGAATGTGCTTACTATACTGCACATGTATAATGCTATACGTTTGTTAAAGGTACTCAATCCGAATAAACGCTCGCAAATTACTATTTCGTTGGCTTCGGGGGCGGGGGAGGGGGTAACACATATTTGATTCGAGTCGAGGAACCCATGCACCCATCACCGCTCAGAGTGATCAAATATCGATGTTTGAAATCTATTATTTTAGGTGGCCCAATAGACAGTCAACGAGAAGAATTTCATTGACCAAATTGCGGGTAAAATCAAGTGGCTTTTTGTGTTAGATATTTGACAAACCGGCAAAATTTCGTTGAACAAAATGTTGATAAATAACAGGTTTTGCAGGGTTTTGTGGAATTTTATACTATAGTTGATTGTGCTTTTCGTTATATTTGGGCAATTATTAGATTATGATAACTGAAGCGGCATTTCAAAACATGTTGTCGTTTTTGTTGGAATGTGATGATATGGAGACCCTCTGATTGAGTACCTTTAATTTGAAATATTAAATATTAAAAAGATGTTAGTTTTCTATTTGCGTGTCCCTGGTGTTCAATACTACCGTGTACGACCATGAACGGTCACCCAAGATTGGCTATATAGGTGGTTTCCGCACGTATGCCACTTCAACTTCTCCTCATTCAGTATATTATACCACTCCTGTCATTTGGAACATGGTCTACGCCTTTCACCCCCACCCAATACGCCCTATCATGTCATTAACTCGCGGCCATATTAGATCTACCATGCATGCAGGTCCGGTTCCATGGTATCAGATATTCTTCCATGCAGTCCCGGTTATTTTATTGCTACAGATCAAAGTTCTGGAGTAGCATTTCCATATATGGAGCTTTTGAATATTCATGACTTCCATTTATGTCAAATATGGAAATGCTACTCCAAAACTTTGAACTGTAGCACTAAAACCACAGAACCGGACCTGGTGGATCCAATATGGCCGCGAGTAAGTTAGACAGGGCGTATATATATATGTATGATACGAGATCATACATTTAGTAAAAAGTTTAATCTTTCCGTAAAGCTGCTAAATCAAATCATTACTAGTCAATACGGAGACTAATTCCAATACCTCATGCCAACGTTCACTTCGTTCCCGAGTTTGTTTTCAATAAATTTAATCAAATAGTATTCCGGATGCCGCCTCTCTGTTATGGCGTATTCCGGATGCCGGGGTCCATTTTAAGCCGGATGCCGGATGCCAGGGGGAGGGGGTCGTCACCCTCAGATATACCCTGAGAATATTACCTCTACCTGACGATGTAGCATGTTTCAATGATTTAATGACCTGAACAAATCATGTTTCTGAATAAATTCTGACAAACAAGGACGAGATGTAATTGGGAATTCATCTTGTGGCAAGGTCTCGCAGCACAATAATTTTTGCTGTTTACCTTAGCAGTAAGTAAAGTACACACTTCGGACAGTTTGTGTCACTGCCACTTTTTGGTGTGCCAATGTGCAATAGTCATAGAGAGGGTGTTTGTATCATGTTGCTGGCATGCACAGTGTAACCATTGTCCCAGTTTGTTTCGTGATGTTTCCACTGAATCAACTTGAAATAAAATTGCTCCTGAGTCTCAATATTTTTAATAGGGAATGGTTTGTTTCCAGCGTTTCCATCGTTTCAGAAAAAAATTAATTAAATAAAAATATATAACATGTAACCAGCTGTCCTAGTTTGTTTTGTGATGTTTCCACGGAATCAACTTGAAATAAAATTGCTTCCGAGTCTTAATATTGTTCGGGAATGGTTTGTTTCCTCTGTTTCCTCTGTTTCCATCGTATCAGAAGAAAAAAACAAAAAAATTAATTAAATAAAAATATATAGTGTTACCACTGTCCCAGCTTGTTTCGTGATGTTTCCACTGAATCAACTTGAAATAAAATTGCTCCCGAGTCTTATTATTGTTCGGGAATGGTTTGTTTCCTCTGTTTCATCTGTTTCCATCGTATCAGAAAAAAAAACAAAAAAATAAATTAAATAAAAATATATAGTGTAACCACTGTCCCAGCTTGTTTCGTGATGTTTCCACTGAATCATCTTGAAATAAAATTGCTCCTGAGTCTTAGTATTGTTCGGGAATGGTTTGTTTCCTCTGTTTCCTCTGTTTCCATCGTATCAGAGAAAAAAACAAAAAACTAATTAAATAAATATATATAGTGTTAACACTGTCCCAATTTGTTTCGTGATGTTTCCAATGAATCAACTCGAAATAAAATTGCTCCCGAGTCTTAATATTGTTCAGGAATGGTTTGTTTCCTCTGTTTCATCTGTTTCCATCGTATCAGAGAAAAAGAAAAAATTAAATAAAAATATATAGTGTTACCACTGTCCCAGTTTGTTTCGTGATGTTTCCACTGAATCAACTGGAAATAAAATTGCTCCGGAGTCTTAATATTGTTCGGGAATGGTTTGTTTCCTCTGTTTCATCTGTTTCCATCGTATCAGAAAAAAAACAAAAAAATAAATTAAATTAAAATATATAGTGTAACCACTGTCCCAGCTTGTTTCGTGGTGTTTCCACTGAATCAACTTGAAATAAAATTGTTCCCGAGTCTTAATATTGTTCGGGAATGGTTTGTTTCCTCTGTTTCATCTGTTTCCATCGTATCAGAAAAAAAACAAAAAAATAAATTAAATTAAAATATATAGTGTAACCACTGTCCCAGCTTGTTTCGTGATGTTTCCACTGAATCAACTTGAAATACAATTGTTCCCGAGTCTTAATATTGTTCGGAAATGGTTTGTTTCCTCTGTTTCATCTGTTTCCATCGTATCAGAAAAAAAGAAGCAAAAAATTAAATAAAAATATATAGTGTAACCACTGTCCCAGCTTGTTTCGTGATGTTTCCACTGAATCAACTTGAAATAAAATTGCTCCCGAGTCTTGATATTGTTCGGGGATGGTTTGTTTCCTCTGTTTCATCTGTTTCCATCGCATCAGAAAAAAAAAGAAAAAAAAATTAAATAAAAATATATAGTGTAACCACTGTCCCAGCTTGTTTCGTGATGTTTCCACTGAATCAACTTGAAATAAAATTGTTCCCGAGTCTTAATATTGTTCGGGAATGGTTTGTTTCCTCTGTTTCATCTGTTTCCATCGTATCAGAAAAAAAAAACAAACATAAATTAAATAAAAATATATAGTGTTACCACTGTCCCAGCTTGTTTCATGATGTTTCCACTGAATCAACTTGAAATAAAATTGTCCCCGAGTCTTAATATTGTTCGGGAATGGTTTGTTTCCTCTGTTTCATCTGTTTCCATCGTATCAGAAAAAAGAAAAAAACAATAAATTAAATAAAAATATATAGTGTAACCCCTGTCCCAGCTAACCACTGAATATGGCGAAAATATAGTTTCAGTCCGGTCGTCAATCGAAATATATTACTGTTTTTACCTTTATGTGTTTCCGTAGTTGACCGTTGTTATTTCTGCTGCAATGAATCTTACTCTAAATTTTAATAGAACATACGTTTGAACTCCAACCAATCACCGATTGGGTACAGTTTGATAATCTTCTATGGAGCCGACAGGGTGAACAATCGGTCTTCTATGTTCAAAATTGTTCTATTATGAGCCATTTCTTTCCATCAATAGCAGAACATCCAGTATTATAATACAAGAAAAACATAGTCAGAAATGGTATTAACGCCCTCAAGATCATATTATTAGCCAGATATGCAATATAACAACTTTAATGTGGTGATTGTGAAAAATCTGTATATAGGTAACGCCTATGTAGTTGATTATATGTGATCTTTTTTTAAATTTCATTTAAAATAGTGGTCTGAGTAGATAGTAAAAATGTGTGATCTTCGTAACATGGTTCAAGTACGAGCACGTTTCTTATCACATTTAGTATCCAATTACGCAAATATCGAGTATGTTTTAATCACATTTAGTCCACCACCTCCTGCGACAGGGTCAGATATACTTGCCAATATACACCATAGGAGGGGGTATTGCTGATCTAAGAATGGCCTCAGGTAACGCACTCCTGATATGACCTCTTATAAGGATTAATTAAAATACATGTATGGATCCACGAGGGTAAATTAAAATATGGTCACACCCAGAGAGGGTTAATTGAAATATGGTCCGATGAGGATAAATTAAAATATGGTCACATCACGGTTAAATAAAATATGGTCCCATGAGGGTTAATTAATATATCGTCCAATTAGGGTTAATAAAAATATGGTCTCATGATGGTTATTAAAATTGTACCTTGAGTGTTAATTACAATATCGTCCCATGGGGGTTAATAAAAATATGGACCCATGGGGGTTAATTGAAATATTAGTCCCATTAAGGTCAATTAAAATATGATAACGTGACTTAATTAAAGAATAAATATATGGTCCCATTATGAGGGTTAATTAAAATAAAAATATGGTGTCATCAGTGTTGATTAAACTACGGTCCCACTAGGGTGAAATACAATATAGTCCCATGAGGGTCAATTAAAACATGGTCCCAGGAAGGGGGGTAATTTCTGAACATTCTTCAATTCATATATATAGCATTCCGATATATCCTCAGTACACATAAATAAATATGATGTTTAGAATTAGGCCACATTGTATGTTAAACAACCAATGTGAAGGGTCAGTGTTGGAACTTTTCTTAATAACATCTCTATTCATAGCTCCGATATATTCCGCATGCAAAGAAATGAAAAGTCAATATTTACAAACAGCACGAAAGAGTAACCTGCGAATTGGTTAATAATTACCACCCCAATTCATTCAGAATATAACATGCCGATATTTGTCGCGTATATAACTAAATGAAAAGGTTCACTAAACGATATTAAATAACATGTTTTTAAACACCGATATAAACAAACACCTCGCAGGATTCATGTTCGAATTAAATTTCGAGTTAAAGAACAATAGAAACACATAACGCGCAGCGCGCTAATGGTTAACGCGCGAATTCTCGTTAGAATTAATCGCCTCGCACTTCTTGGCATCCGAATAACAAACCATGGGTCAATCAAGCATGTCTCGAGAGACCCCCCCCCCCCCCCTTGCATGAAATAATAATGTAAACGACAATAAACGAAATTGAAATTCCCAACTGCACCTTTATGATCCCCTCAAGTAGTCATCTCTAAAATTATATTTTGATAAATACTTTTCGATGTTACTTGATTTCGTGGTCGCTTCGGTGCGCTGCAATGACTTCATTCAATAACATAGTAATTTGGGGAGACCGATCAGTCTTCCTAGATCGTTTGGTCCCCGGAGACCAATTGGTACCTGCTAACAGACACAAATTTCATGTACACTTCTACTTAATACAAATTAATTGTTTGTGAAACTGTATTGCATTTCCACAATTTTGAGTAAATTGCTATTGTTAAATGTAACAAGACCAAAATAAATGAATAATTGTAAGTTGATTCATGTTAAGGTTTTTGTGGACCCAATTTTTCCAAAATTTAATAGAGTCCAAATAAAGGATTTTGTTGATGTGGCGAAATAATTGAACAAATACGTGAACAGAATCCTTTATTTGGACTCTATGAAATTTTGAAAAAAATTGGGTACACAAAGACCTTAATCCCCGAATGGTCAAATGTATTGATTTCTTACCTTGCAATCAGAATTTGCATCGGCAGGCGGGCAGTAATTTACAGGCGCATAAGCAGGTAGATAAAAAGCGTCACACACAACAAGAACGTGTGCAAATAGTAAAAAATCTTCAAGCAAGTAGATCTTCATCGTTCTGTAATAAATTTGCGAAAGAGATCTTCACGAACGAGCAATCTCGCACGACTTCCCCGTCGAGAAACTTTTGGGCTGAAGTTTGTTAGGGAATTCCCCTGTCTATTCCAAAGCGATAACACTGTATTGTCATCGAGTGAATTACGTCACATCTATAGCCACACTCTAACGGGTAATCGGGTGAAGGCGGATCTATAGCCACACTCTAACAGGTAATCGGGTGAAGGGCGGATCACTTTACACCTCACCGACCAATAATAAATACAATTGTAAATACAGTAAATGACAAACGCGAAGTAGAACTAAGAGGAGTAACTCCAGATCTGTTTTTAAAGGTACTCAATCCGATCAGAGGGTCCCCATCTCAACAGATTCCAACAACAACAATCCGATCAGAGGGTCCTATATTACTATTTATTCCACACCCATTGACATGAGGCACATGTATTCAACGGAATCCCAGCCATTGAGTATAGTAGTGTATACCTCTAGTGGAATACAAGCCGGAACTATTCTTGTTGACGTTGTCGCCAAGAAAGATGACGTACATTACGTCGATCATCCGTTTCCGGTGATCCCCCCATAATTACTGGCTATTTGTCAGAATTAAATCACAATAAAGGTGGCTATAGTAACAATGGAGGTGACATTCATGGATTGAACTTATCTGACTGAACGGTGTAGAATAAATACAGAACACAACTTGCATCATAATCTCGAATCTTTTATCGAACTCGTTGCGAAAAAGATCTTCACGAACGAGCAATCTCGCACGACTTCCCCGTCGAGAAACTTTTGGGCTGAAGTTTGTTAGGGATAAAAGATTCTCGATTAAGATGCGCGTTGTGTTCTGTCTATTTTTCTTTGGCTTTTGCAGGGGGGGGGGGGGTCGGAAAAAATTTCAGGCACGTATGGCATTTTTTCCCTTTCGATCATTTTTTGTACCCACCCACCCCCACCGCCAAATATTTTTCCGTTTTCGGCAGTTTTTTCCGACCATTTTTTTACACCCACCCCCCCCCCCCCTTTTAACACTAAAACAGATATTTGCGGGGGGAAATTCACTGTAAACAGCTGTATATGAATTTCTGTGCATACTATTTATCATGGATGTTAACATGGACATGTAAATAGGAATGAGTAATTTTGAGGTCATTCGGCCAAAAAAACATGGCTGCCAGCGGCCATCTTGGATTTCAAAATTTGCAACAAAATACAACACGATATCTGCCTGCAGCCAGTTTACCAGTTAGAATTACATTATTTCTCTCATTCAAACTGATTCAAAGTGGTTTTGAAGCCCAACTCATTGCCAAAACACTAAAAACAAGCAGGAATTTTTTTTTTTAGTTGCGGAAAAAATTGCTTGTTGGTGGCTTTGACCACCCACCCACCCCGGCATACGTGCCGGAGGAATTTGTTCACCCCCCCTGGCTGTTGGGGTAAAAATATTTGATTCGAGTCGAGGAAACCATCAAACAAAGCTCAGAGTTATTAGATATTGATTTTTTAAATTTGTTATTTTCTCGAGATGAGTACTAATAATTGCATTCAACTTCGTAATATATATATGCTCGAGATGTGTACACCAAAACACTATTCAAACAGACAAGGATGGATAACTCTAAAATCAAGTGGTAATAATAACGCAATTTTGACTGTGTTCTGGGACAGAAAGTATTCCCGATAATGAAAAATAATAGATTTTCTAAAATCGATATCTAAAAAATCTGAGCTTTGATGGGTGGCTTCCTCGACTCGAATCAAATATTTTTGACCCCCGAAGCCATTGAAATAGTAATTGAGAGGAGTTTTATCGGATTGAGTACCTTTAATGGCAACTCCCCGAATATATATCAGATTCTCGGTGAAAACAAGACAAATTTTGCATCAGAATGAATTTACCCGCTTTTATGAAAATAATTACTCTGATTTGACTGTTGAAAATAGTTTTGAATTTAAAGAAAACAATTTTCAAGCTGTTGATATGTGTCGTGAATTTATCTCGGAAAATTATAAGGCAAATTTGGCATGTTCTCATATTGAGGAAGATGTTGATTTTTGTGATGAATTTATGATTGAATATAGTGATAATTTTTTTTCAGGCAAACTATCTACCAGTTATGTCACCGTGTAAAAATACTGAAAGTGATTTTGATTATGATATTATAAGGAATCGTATTCTAGCATACACATCGAATGTTGACTCTACGGTACACCCGAATACTTTGAGGCATATTTATATTGAAACCGCACAAAGTAATCCATGCCCGCTCAATGACACAAACCCTCAAAGTCATGCATCTTCTAAAATGCTGAAAGTTTTGGCACTCAACGTTTGCAGACTGCGACGAAAACTCCTTTATCCAGAATTTATAGAATTATGCAATGATCACGACATATTATGCTTTTCTGACACTAAAACAGATAACTGTGACCATCTAAATTTACCTGGGTACTCTTTTTATATGAAAAATAGAACAAACCTCGCAAGGGTAAGATCCGGAGGAATTTAATATTGTATTGGGATTAGAAATGAGCTGGGAAGCACATCCCGAATCATTGAAACAAGTACCATATGTGCATTGGGCTGAGATCCAAACTAACTCCCTCATTTATACAGGGATGGCAAGATAGTGATCGGTGCGGTCTATATCTCACCCGAAAATAGTCGCTATGCTTCCGATGAAGCAATTACACTAATCTTGAATGACTATCTGAAATTAAGAGAAAACGCGGATAATTTTTTTTAACTGGTGATTTTAATGCCCGCATAAATGTCCGTCGATGATGACTATATAACAACAGATGAAAGGAACTCTAATATACCAGAAATTGAACCTACATAAGTGGATACCTCAGTGTACCTTGATATAGCTAGTCTGCCAAAAGAAAGCTATAACCAGGATAATACTAAAAGCACGCAAGGGAAGACGCTCCTACACTTGTGTAATGGTATGATGAATTTTATATTGTAAATGGGCGGGTCGGAAATGGTTTAGGCATTGGGAAACTTACATGTCGTGATGCCTCTACTGTAGACTATGTGGTTTGTTCTGCCGATGCCCTCCGACTGCTAAAACAATTCTCTGTCGGGAATTTCTGTGAATTATATTCCGACGAACACTGCCCCATTATGACCGAAATCACCATGCCCACTGTTGAACAATCGGGTATGACCACTCTATACGAAGAGTCAATTCAAAATGACGAAAAACCCAAAAGAAAATGGGAAGAGGCTATTTCAAATTGAACATCAACCCAATGAGTATCAATAATATTGAATTATTCTTGGACTAAATCGAATGTGAAAAAGCAACACCTCTATAGTGATAAATAAAACTGTGAAAATGATATATGATACACTGTTAAATGCAGCGGATAATACTTCTAACATACCGCCCAAAAAATTAGGTCGGAGATCCAAACACAAAAATAAATCTTGGTTTACGAAATCATGCTGGTCGGCTAGAAAAGAATACAGAAAAGCGACAGGCAATATAAGAACAGTCCCAGATTTAATACTAAACAACATATGCGCGAAAAAACCCATGAGTACAAACAAAAAAAGGATACGGCCATTAGTGAACATAAAGAGAAAGCTTCTAAGGAATTAGCATGCATGAAATATAAAAATCCGAAGAAATTTTGGGCTGCACTGAATAACCGTTCAAAAACTAAAACACCGCCTATCAACATAAGTAACCTTGAAAAGTATTTCCGCGAGTTAAATATTGCGCAACACACAAATCATGATCCCGATATCACAAATGATGAATCAGATGAAAACGAAACTTTAAACCGAGCAATCAGTATTGATGAAATAAAAATGGCGCTACATAGGCTATATAGCCTGAAGAACAATAAAGCCTGTGGTCAGGATATGATACTCAATGAACATCTTAAATCAGTATCTGAGAAAATGTTAAATTATATATTGCAGGATATTTAAATGTATTCTTGACTCGGGCTGCATACCAGATTCATGGGGTATACTCACCGTATAGGCACCATTGTCCCTATTAACAAAAAGAAAGGCGACCCCTGCGATCCAAGTAACTATAGGCCCATCACAATCCTGAGCTGCTTTGGAAAGTTATTTACAAAAATACTTTCAAACAGGATATATGAACATGTAGAAAATAATAATATTCTCAAAGAAAATCAAGCTGGGTTCCTCAATAGTTTATTTCTTATAAATCATACATTGTATGACATAAAGAAAGTACATATATAGACAGACCGACCCCTGGTTCACATTTAACTAAATAATCATTAAATCATTACAATCATTACAACGAACTTTGAAGGATAATTATGACATGTATATGCACTTATAGAACAACATAATAGAGGTGGGGGGTCGGTCCAAATATAAACAATTGCATGCGTCGGTCCTTGTGGACAAAATATCTCTCGACTTCGAGTATAAACGGTATAATAGCTATAAATGAATAGAATATATTAAATAATATGGATTAATATGTATAATTTATGTATATAGCGCTGATTACTAGCATTCCCCACAGATGTGCGAAACATGGCGTCGGCGTCGGCCGATATCCCGGACCTACCCATGCATGGACAATTGTCCAATACATGCGGAGTCCCGGAACTCATCCGCCACCGACGACCGGTCCACACATCCATGAAGGAATGTAGATATTCGAGTTAAATAGTTCCGTAAAGGTTACTCAACTACTGATAATATGTTTATACTACATATGTTAACTGATCTCACAAAGAATTTAAACTGCAACCTATATTGTGCATTTATTGACTTTGAGAGGCATTTGACAAAGTCTGGAGACCGGGACTTTGGAAAAAACTATTGGCCTGTGATATAAATGGGGAAATATTTCGAGTTATTAAAAATGTATCAGAACATTAAATCATCGGTCAAGTCAGGACACAATTATTCATCTCTTTTCCCCATGTCTACAGGGGTTAGGCAAGGAGTAAACTGATCACCAATACTGTTTTCCCTATTTCTAAATGACCTGGAGACATTTATGATAAAGGAGGGTATTGTCGGCCTCACCAAAATCTCAAACCAGGCTGAACAAGAATTGAATGTTTACTTCTCATACTATATGCAGATGATACAGTGCTTATGGCTGAATCCCCAAATAAACTGCAAAAAAGAACTTAACGTTTTCAGCTTGTACTGCAAGACATGGAAACTAAATGTAAATAATAATAAAACGAAAGTTTTACTCAATTCAAAACGTAGCTTACCAAGAAACATACGATCACATTTGATAGCACTAACATTGAAGCAGTGAAAAGGTTCAATTATTTAGGAACTATGCATATAAAATCGGGATCATACACAGAAACAAAACAAATTCTTGCAACAAAAGGCAGTCATGCAATGTACTCTGTGATAAAACGATCCAGAGAAAACTGCCTCTCAGTAGCTAATCAATTGGACCTATTCGATTCACAGGTGCTGCCAATATGATTGAAAGACTGCGAGATATGGGGTTATGGAGATAACCAGGTACTCGAAAATGTACACTTGAAAATTTTAAAACATATCCTAAATTTGAAACCATCAACCCCCAATTATATGATTTATGGGGAATCAGGAAGATATCCTTTGGACATAACAATAAAGTTAAGATTATTAAAGTATTGGTCGAAAATAAAAAATATGACATACACACGGTATGGGAAAGTGCTTTATGTTTTGTCAGTGAAACTTATGGGAGATGCCGATGAAAGGCTTTTTAAGTGGACAAGATAAATTACAGAGATCTTACGTAGCTGTGGCCAGCCAGATTTACTGACATCTGGTGAACTGAATTGTGCCAATCAATTCCTTGATTGCGTGAAAAAACAGACTTCTAAGAGACTTTAAAATAAAGTGGGATTCTGAAAGGAAAAAATCAAGTAGAGGCCAAATATATCGCATATTTAAGCACCAATCTTTCTTTGAAAAATATCTTGATATCTTACAAAGTAAAAACCGAATTGAATTTTGCAGATTCAGAAGAGACATTATCGATTATGATAACTGAGGCGGCATTTCTAAAAATGTTGTTGTTGTTGTTGGAATCTGATTATATTGGGACCATCGAATCGGAGTGAGTACATTTTAAGCAACATGGGATCCTATGTACCAGCAATTTTGAGATTGACTCCACCTTTTCCATTTCGGACTTAAATATACAAAAAAAAAACAATAAACCCATCCCAACCCACCTAAATTCTTGTCCCTGCATGGTTGATATAAGTTTTGTAGGATTAGTGTAGACTTCAATCAAATCTGAACTGCACCAAAGACAACATACCAGACTTCGAAACCATGGGATGTTTTATTAACTAACACATAACATTAAGGCTATATAGGGAATGTATAGAACGCAATTATTCATAAAAATCGATCTCGGACTGGAACCAACCTATATAACGATTGTAACGTCAGGTTTTAAGGAGCGTTTTTTGTATTCGAAGAAATATAAATTGACTAAATAAGGGAAGTATTCATAAATAAAAAAATTAATGAGCGTTTTTTTAGTCGAAGAAATCTATATTGACTAAATAACGGCGATATTCATAAATAAAACACAGATAAAGAGCATTTTGGTAAAGAGAGTTTTTATCTTCTTCGAATAAATATACATTTACTAAATAACGGAGATACTCAGAAATAAATAAAAAATACAATTTACTGAGCGTTTAAATAAAGAGCGTTTTTTCACCAGAAGAAGTTATTTAAAGAGGTGATACCAGATACTATTCCTGAACTGTACATAGGTTTATCAGAGTAAATCATTGTTTACCTGACTTTACCATATTTTACCAGAGTAGAGCTATGTAAACTGTGGTTTATCTGGCTTTTATGGCCAGTTAATTTTCCTTATAATCTTATCATAAGCTATGTTGGCCCCGCCACCTCTCCTGTCCGACCAGGATGACCCAAGTGATCCTGTGGGGAGGCTTAACGTGGAGGTAAATGCTATTCATCATCATATAAACACTGTTACGCGAACTTGGCCAAGTAATTGGTGGTATTTAAATGCGCTTAATAGAGGCTCGAACATTCTTTGTATATGTGAGTCTAATATTGCGTTCGATGGTACGCGAACCGACAGTACGTTTTAGCTGACGCGATCAACTATGAATGCCCAACAAATGCTGCTACCAGGAAACTGATACGGCAAAAACACACATTATTGAACCACTACATAACAGATATGTATCAACATATCAAAAATACTGCAAAATACTGCAAAATACGCAATAAAGTGCGACAAGATACCCGTACTGCCAAAAAGAGAGTCTGAAGAGAAGATAACAGCAGAAACCAAAACAAATCAAAAATCGTTCTGGAAATATGTAAAATCTATGAGCTCAACTAGAGCAAAGGTTCAAGAATTATACAAAATCCCAGGCAACAGGAAGTCAGAATTGGCAGAAACAGATTCAGTGTATACACAATGAACCAGAAGGGAATATCCCAACAATTGACAAGATACCGGCCTAATAAATACTTGGAAACGGAACCAATCATATACAAAGATGATGTAACAAAGAGACCAAAGATGCTAAAAATAGATAAGTCACCAGGCCCAGATAACATACATCCACGTATGCTGAAAGAGCTAGCAGAAGAATTGTCAACAGCAATCACACATATATTCAAAACTTCACTAAATCAAGGAAAACTCCCGACATAATGGAAAGAACCAAAAGTATGGGTAATATTCAAAAAAGGAGACAAACGTGAAGCAGGAAACTATAGACCAGTGAGCCCATATATGACAAGAAACGTGAGCAGGAAGTTATATCTAAGTGAGCATGGCATGTATTGAGTGCAATATAATGGAACAGATCATGAGAAGCCATTTCTTGAGCTAAACAAATTACTGAGGGACAACCAATATGGCTTCATTAGTGGGAGACCCACAGCACTACAACTTCTACACACTTTGGGTATATGGACGGAAGCTCTGGATAATAAAACACCAACATGTATAGATGTCATCTACTTTGACATTAAGACAGCATTTGACAAGGTCCCACATAGGAGGCTAATAGCGAGATTGATAGATACGGCATTATAAAGAGAAGACCATTACATGAATCCAGGGCTTTCTATCAGACAGATCACAAAAAGTGGCAGTTAACAATGTCATATCATCAAGCAGAATGGTCACTGGTGGAATATCACAGGGATTTGTATTGGGGCCGCTGCTTTTTGTGATATACATCAACGACCTTCCAGATGAAACAAAATCAAATATGATGCTATATATACGCTGATGACACTAAACTGTACAGGGCCATTAAAAAAACTCTGATAGGCAAATCATACAGGATGATATAGATAATCTGGATTCAGAATCCGATTACGGGGGCGGGGCTAATTCCCGATTCTAGGTCAGATTTTGAAATCCACGTGGTCTCCGATACTATGTTTAATGTTCTCCCAGCGTCAAACATGGCTCATGTATTTTACACAAGTATCATTTGTATCTTATATTTATAATGTTCATGTTTGTTGTGAAAGTCATGCTTTTCTTCTATGTGTATATACATGGCACCTAATTAGCTGCCAATCCGACTTAATCGCATCCTTTTTTTCAAGTTAAAGTGTGTTTATTGATGAGGGCAATAATTTCTAACAGCTCTAGATCTCCTGAATCAAATTCCGAAAGCGTGAAGAACACACGAAACTTGTCAGTTGTACAGGGACGTGTGTCTCGAGCCCCCCCCCCCCCCCCTCGAACTTTGGTACAATTTTCTTAGCTGTACAGTCATTCATACCTGAGGGAAATCAGGATTCTTTTGACTAACTATTCCAAATAATGATACGTACACGCAAACGCAACAAACAAACAAACCCGAATACATATACAAACTTATGACTAACTCGGGTGAGGTGGTGACCGGTGATCTGTATGTATGTTCAACTTGTTTTGGTAGTCATGTTGCTTTGCCATTACTAATTATTTATTTTTCAGTGTACCATATAGGAGAGGGGATACCCTTAAGTGAGTTAGCACTTGTCCTATAATCCCATTGTCTGTATAAACAAATATATCATGTGTTATCTAAATTTGACAAATAAATATGTTTAAACTAAACTTTGATACATTTCCAGCAGTTGGAAATTTCATGCCTGACATAACATTAGTTGGACAATAATTTGACAATATATAGGTTGGAATGTTCTCATTGTTTGATTTTTCAACCAGTAAAAGTTGGTAATTTTCCAATCTTCGGGTGTGTTAGGTTGGATATTTCCAAGGCGGTGCAAATGGAATTCTGCGAACCTGTGAGTTTGATGTTTGGATCAAGGGGGGGGGGGGGTGTGCAGTTGGCCGGAAATTTGATGGAGCACTCACTATTTTTTTTATATACAGCAATGCCCTAAATAATCGACTCCTTAACCACAGCAGAATTATGGGTAATATTTCAGGATTTAGTCGGAAATATGGCTTGTTGCCATTCATCGGAAAGCTCTCACCGATGAATGGCAACAAGCCATATTACCCATAATTCTGCTTTACAATGAATGGCAACAAGCCATTATAGAACCCAATTATTATCTCAAGAGAATCTGTAAGATCACCATTATAATTAATAAATACACTTCAATCATACTATTCCAACACATTCATACTAATTGCTGGTATAGCAGTGAGAAATCATTGTAACCTCTCATAAGGACAACATAGGGATTGATTGATTGATTGAATGATTGATTGAATTATTGATTGGGGTTTAATGTCGCTTTCAGCAATGCAACTAAGGCCATTTAACGACATTGCCAGTTTTAGTGGTGGAGGAAATCTGCATGTTTACTGCTATATGGCTGATAAACTCGGCGACAACGTGTGACAAACCACCGGCAAACGCCGAGTAACTGACAACTCCATAAGATAACGATTTCGAGCTACAAAGTCCACGATGGAAACAAGCGGACAACAGAGGGAGGAGTGACACATTTTAGACTGGTTTATTGAACTTATTATCTGTATGGACAGTCCCAATAAATGAGTGAATGGGAATACGTTTTTTTTGCACTAATATTATGAAAACACCCCTCCAAATGAATAATAATACCTTTACAATGTACATGTATACTCTTATCTATTAATGGGGAAGAATCATTGAGTAAAGGGGTTACATGAACAGCATGAGTAGTCCACCTCAATGTCATGTGACAACATAATGCTTCGTTGTAATATTCTCAACTGTAGAATTTGTTGAATACTAACCGATTTGATTCAAACATATTTTATTAGTATAATGCATAAATAATACATAACATATAAGGGATTGGAGGACAAGTTCTTTGAAACTTAGATGTACCTCCGCTCCCTACAGATCATGCATGAAACATAAATATAACAATATATTTTGGATTTGTATCAGGTTTTGGTAGGGCGGGTAGAATTGTGAATGCGTGAGTATAAGATAGTACGTGGGGTGTTAATTATTATAAATCAATGGTGTTGTGGGGATAATAAGTTTAATTATACATACATATGAATAATAAGCCAACTGGCAGCATATATATGTATAAGGTGTGGAGAGCGTTAGTTGGTGTGTTTGGGGAATTGTAAATAGAAAGGGGTCGTTTGAGTAGGTAACAGAACAGGATATTTGGGCACCAAGTACATTTATGGTAGATAGTTCAGATGTTGTGGGTTTACAAGAGCTTATTCGTTGCACGTCGCAAATCGTCCGGAAGATTTTATTAATTTTAAAGCTGTATCTGTTAGAATGCAATTCTCGTTGGCGGTTTAAAGGTACTCAATCCGTAAAGAGGGTCCCCATCTCAACAGATTCCAACAACAACAATCCGATCAGAGGGTCCTATATTACGATTTCTTTGGCTTTGGGGGTAAAAAATATTTGATTCGAGTCGAGGAACCCATCAAACAAAGCTCAGAGTTATTAGATATTGATTTTTGAAATGTGTTATTAACTCGAGATGAGTACTAATAACTGCCGTAATCTGCTCTGGATGTGTACTCCAAATCTATTCAAACAGACAAGGATGGATAACTCTAAAATCAAGTGGTAATTTTAACGCAATTTTGACTGAGTTCTGGGCCAGATAGTATTCCCGATAATTAAAAATAATAGATTTCTAAAATCGATATCTAACAAATCTAAGCTTTGATGGGTGACTTCCTCGACTCGAATCAAATATTTTTGACCCCCGAAGCCATTGAAATAGTAATTGAGAGGAGTTTTATCGGATTGAGTACCTTTAAAGTTAGATCTCCGTTTAGAAGCACTTTGTAGGACGTGATTCGAAATGATCTCATAACATGTGACAGTTCTATGCGTTTTTGTGAATAAAGGGCGCAATACACGAAGCAGTGTTCTGCATCTTCCACAGGGCTTCCACAACTACACATGGGGTTATCACCAATGTGATTTTCAACTTTGTCATGATTCAGATTGCTACAATTGTTTCTAATTCGACAGTGTATGGTATTTGTCTGTCGGTCACCGAGATATACATGAGATGAAATTTTTCTCTTGGGTAGAATTGTTGATTTGCAAGCCTCGTAAGATTTTATTTTGATGTCATTTGCCAAGCAGTTCCAAACTTCGATTGTTTTTGGAAAGAAAGATTTCTTGAAGGTTTCTAGGTGACAAAAGTAGTTCTCAAAATCGTCCGCATTGCGCAAAAAGTAACGACTCGTATCACCGACGCGTGGAAGAAGATCGGATAAAAATTGAGGGGCTTTACGATTGACAATTTTGTGCATAAGACATAATTTTTGTGCATCTCGACGAATCTGGAGGGGTTTCCATCCAAGTTCGTTAAGTAAATTGGCGTTCGATGAGGATCTAGTTAGGCCAGATACAACTCGCGCTGCATCGTAATACAATTTGTCGAGTGTCGATTTTGTGATGTCAGGGACAGAGTCCCAGACACAACTGCCATATTCTAGTATGGGCAATAAATGTGTTTTGAATGATGTGTCGAGGGTCTTTCGTGATAACATATACTTTAATTTTCGGAGTTGTGAAAGCACAGTGCAAGCATTTTTGTAGATGTGTTCTATGGCAAGGTCCCACTGAAGATCGGATTGCAGTACGATTCCTAGATGACAGTGATCTTCAACTATTTTGAGTTTGTTGGAACTGAATATGAGGTCTGCACTGCGCGGGAATGTTGATTGGTGGCCCTGAAATATCATTGCTTTCGTTTTTGATGAGTTAAGGGAAACTAGCCATTTGCTAGTCCAACTATCAAGTGATGTAAGGTCGTTATTTATATGAACCACCAGATCTTCATAAGACGGTAGTGAATAGAATATACAGGTGTCATCTGCAAATAGGCGAACGTTTGACTTAAGATTGTCTCATATATGTCATTTATGAATATTGAGAACAAAAAGGGACCAAGAACAGACCCCTGAGGAACCCCAGATGTGGGTTTTAGGGGGTGTGAATATTCCGAACCAACAAGCACTCTTTGAGATCTATTGCTGATATAATCAGTAATCCAGAAGAGTAATTTACCGTCAACTCCATAACTACGTATTTTATGAATTAGTCCTTTATGCCAAACCCGCTCAAACGCTTTAGAGATATCACAGAATACATATATGGATAACATCGAGTCACTCCTAGTTTTGGTAAGGTGGTGAATTATTTCTAGTAATTGATGAGTTGTGCTGTGTCCAGGGCGAAATCCGGATTGGTATTTGTACAAAAGGTTATTCTTCGAAAAATAATCGTACATTTTTTGAAAAACGATCTTTTCAAGAACTTTGCTCACACATGAAAGAAGTGATATTGGCCTGTAATTACCTGGATCTGTTTTCACGCCTTTCTTGAAGATTGGTATTACGCTAGCAACTTTCCACTGCATTGGGAATATACCTGTTTCTAAGGACTGTTTGAAAAGAATGTACAGTGGTAGGGCTAGAGTTTTATGGCAGCACTTCAAAATTGTATTGCTTATCCCATCTTGACCAGTGGCTTTGTTAGCGTCCAATTCCTTAACAATATTTTCTACACCATCCTGTGTAATAGTAATTGAATTTAGCGTCTTGGCTGTTCTTTTCGGAAAATCTGGAATAGACTGACCAGAGTCGTTTATTGCACTATTATTGATAAATTTTTCATTGAGAATATTTGCTTTGTCCACATCATCGTAGGCAAAATTTAGGCCAAATTGCAGTGGTGGTATGGTTAGCGATTTATTTTTCTCGCGGAGAAATTCATTTGTCATTTTCCAAAAAGATTTTGGATCATGTGCGGTATTTAGGTTATTTTGAATTTCATCTAGATATTGTTTTTTCGCATATTTGTTCATGTTATTTACCGAGTTTCTGTGTTTTTTATATTGGGACCAATGATTCGGCTGATTGCTTTTAATTGCTTTCCTTCTGCATCTGTCTCGTCGTCTAATTTCGAGTCTGATGCGACTGTCAAACCACGGTTTGTCGTTTGGTCTTATGGTAGCTATATGGTTTGGTACACACTTTTCAACTGTACCATTAATACTATTTTCAATAATTGATACTTTACTAACCGATGGCTTTAGACGCTTTCTTAAGTGCAAGACCACATGCAGAATTTATTTGTAACATATCGATATAATGTCTGGCGATCTCTGGTGGTATCAAATCATAATGATCACAGTACAGGATTATGAATTAGCTTATGAACTAATTGATTCAAGGGGGTCTTACCTAATTCTAGGGGTCTTAACTAAAGCTATTTGAAAAGATGACGGACTATTAATAGAACGTAAACATTAAAAAAAAAGTTACCATCATGCTCAATATAAACCTTCAGGATATGACAAACATTTGTGCACTAAATTTCAGTGAAGCCCAATTTCGTTAGACAAGTATCATGTGATAACTCCTGTCAGGCCTACAGGAAGAGTTGTCTTTCAACCCTGAGTTTAGCGTGCCTGTCATTTGCAGAATGAGGTCCCCATAGCGGGCTAGAATCACTAAATTCACCTTCTGGGGACCTTATTTTGCTTAGGCCTCATCTTTTCTGGAAAGTTTCTTTATTATCAAATTTCTATAGGAACTTCTTCACAAATATTCTATTTCTTTTTTAGTTTAATTTCTCTATACATCCCAAAATTGGCATACGACACATTGCATAATCGAGGTTCCCAATGTAGGATATGTTCTAAATGAGCGACGCGATCAGAGCGTTTACTCGAGTGTTTTCGGCTTTTCAATGACGGAGATAGACAAAGTCACCGGATGTGGAATCCCAAAATTCAATAAAGCAAAGCTTATAAAAAATTAATTCTATATTAGTCTGACTCACCACTATATTTGAGAGTTCATGCAATCAAATTATACTTATAATCATTTACAATTTCCATTTCAATATGTTATTGTGCAGCAAACAATACAAATGTAAGATAATACCATCATCACTTCTATGTCCAGTTAAGTGTTTTGGTACAATCACAGTGGTACTTGCAGACATCATATTAACGCCATCGGGTGTATACTGTCCTAGAGATTCTAAATAGATTTCTACACGGAATTTTAAATCTATTGATCACCTGAAACTTGCTGGAGACATTGTTATTAGTATTTACAGCACCCCCCAAAAAACTCCATTGGAATGGTTTCTGAATCTCCGCTCCATTCTGGACGAACATGCACCATCGGTTACGCGGACTGTTTTTTTTCAGACGCAATCAGGGAAGCAAAAGTAGAGTGTAGACAAGCCGAGCGAAGATGGCGCAAATCTAGGCTCACAATTCATCGCCAAATGTTCGTTGAAAAGTCTAATCAAGTAGACACACTAACCAGAAACGCTCGTACGGAATTCTACAACTCCAAAATCACGAGCTCCGAATCATCAAATACACTCTATTCAATTGTCAACTAGCTGAATGGGAAGAAATCTAAGCCACTCTTAGTCTCTTACCTACCAACTTACAAGATTCGGAATTGCCTGATGCATTCGGTGACTATTTCATTAATAAAATCCACAATTTTAGATCTATGCTCGACGAGAGCAACGTCCAACCTGAGTTTGAATCATTCACTGGAACTTCAATTAGTAAATTCGAGGAAGTGACGTGCGACCACGTTAGGAAAATTATTCTTTCGTCTTCACCTAAATCGTGCAGTCTGGACGCAATACCTACAGACCTCATAATTAAACATATTGACTTCATGATAGAGACATTGACCAACTTGATTAATGCGTCACTTTCTAGTGGTTCAGTTCCCTGCCTGTTTTAAAGAAGCAATTGTGGTTCCTCTCTTGAAGAAATCTGGTCTCGATCCTGATATTCTAAATCACTACAGACCAGTCTCTAACCTGCAGTTTATATCAAAAGTCTTGGAGAAAACATCTGATCTTCTTGTTGCTTCTGATGAAGGTCTCGTTTCTATTCTGTGTCTGTTAGACCTTAGTGCAGCGTTCGATACGATTGATCACCAAATTCTACTACATCGACTTGAAAGATCATTCGACATATCCGGTACTGTTCTACAGTGGTTCGTTTCTTACCTAACTGGTCGTCAACAGAGAATACAAATTGGCAACGTGTTGTCACAATATTACAATCTTGATTATGGCGTGCCCCAGGGCTCAGTGCTAGGACCAATTCTAAACCTGCTGTACACCAAACCTATCGGCGCTGTTGTACGATCGCAAGGCATATGTGTGCACATGTATGCAGACGGCACACAGTTATACCTTTCCGACAGACCCGATCAAGACTCATACCTAGTGAATAGGATCTGTCTTTCCTCTGTTAAAACCTCCAATAAACTGATGTTAAACAATGGCAAAACCATCCATTTTCAACCAATTGTGCATTACATCACTGCAAGCAGAACGTGATACTATTATCTTCTCTCCGTGTGTCAAAAATCTAGGAGTCCATCTCGATCGAACACTGTTTATGGAGACACATATCAACCACCTTAGTCCATGAGCCAGGCTCCCCAAAAATGGAAAGTGGTACCAATTTGGTGGGCAAATTCTACAGAAAGTTTTCTGAAAGCTCATGGTCTGAAGTTTATGTCAGTGCTGGGGCACACCGGGGCAGTGTAGCTTAGTGTGGAAAATGTGTGTTTCCATGACAACGGAGTGTGTTTTTGGCCTATATAAAACATATGCCTATAATGGTCTATGCCAAGAAAGTTTAATGCAGTAACTCTATCTTGGCATTGATATGGGGTGCTATCCTTTGTGGGCTTTCATTTGACACTGGAGATTTCACCACTATATGTCAAGGTCATATACAAAGGTCAAGGTCATTGACCAAAATAATAGCTTTTTTCATATCGGGTCATACATTTTCTACCCACTGAGTTTATATATCAGTTTTGAATACGTTATCTTTGCTAGGAAATAATCTAGAGCATATAGGCTACACGGAGAACTGTGTTATGGTTGCAACTGACAAGCCAGTCATGAGATAACGACCTCTAAATTTTGTAGCCATTTTCCAAAATAGGTCAAAATCAGTTATTTCCCAAGATATCGTGCTTTTGTGTATATTATAGAGTTATTTACTTATCTGGTGTCCGTTAGGGGTTGTATTGTGAATTTATTGACTAAAGCACGAAACTTATACAAATATATACTTAGTTATAGGGCAAACTTTTTGGAGGGCGTGCCCAGGTGGGGGTGGTTTCAAATGTCATTATAAACCCAGGTTTCCATGACAACAACACCATATATTTGAAGAAAATTGTTTTAAATGCCGCTTTTGAGAATCAACGAACCTTGTTTTTTTTGTATGGCACATTTTAGTCTCATTTTAATCTGCATTTTAAGTACTACCTTGTTGTGGTAATTGTGACAGTACATGAGCGACGATGCATTACCATAAAGACCAAAAAACTGCAATTTTGTGACTTTAGTAACTAAATCATGAAACTTCACATATGTGTTGCGTAGTTATAATGGACACTTTTGGGGGATGCCCAGTGAGAGGTCTGACAAACTGTCGAGATCAAATCTGGTTTCCATGCACTGCTGGAAACCTGAGCCTAATTTTGTTTGAAGAAATGATGTGAACTCATATTGCCATTAAGGATCCATCAATGGACTGAGCTATATGCCTTATAGGGTCAAGGACAATTGCTACAGTCAATGTCATTGGACAAAGGTAACATTTGGTATATTTTTTATAATTTGGCTCATAATCCACTACCTCTAGTAGGTTAGTCATAAAAGCAATTCCCATCATCATGCATAACTTTGTGGTAATACATAACTCATGATACATTACCCTTGAGATACAATCAGAACAAAATAAACACGATTTGTGATATTAACTAAAGCACGATACTGCACTTATCTGTTTCTTGGTTATAGTGGAAACTTTTTAGAGGGGGCCGTTCCTAGCTGAGGGGTCATATATCCAGATAAAATATAGTTCCCATGTCAATGACATTAACTATTTGCGGAACAGTTGAAAAAGCAAAAGCTTACACTGGACAATATGGCGAGCCTTGTATGTATACAGATACAAAGTCACGATCAAACCCGACTTAAGGGTTTTTCACACCTGAGCTATCTTAGAAAGTAGAAAGTCCACACGGACATATATATATAGAAAACTTGTTAATTGTTAACCCTTTGAACCCGATACGCTAAATATTAGCGAAACTCACATTTTACGTTAACCCGTTACGCTAATATATTAGCGTACACACTATTAGCGTAGAGACGAGTGTTTTAGTCATCTTTGTTTTCATGTCCCAAAAACCACTCTCAGAGGATGATGTGTTCAAATTAGCTATCGCAACACCACGTACTGCATAAAAATAATCTGTCTCTCTCTCTCTCTCTCACACACACACACACACCAACACACCCCCAAACACACCCTCGCACCCTCCCTCACACATGTCATAAACAGAGAATATATAACAATATTGTAGTATCACTGTTATGTTAGAAAATGCATTCATATGCATGTTCAGCCGAAAATATATTATGTTCATAAGTCCTATTAATGCCGATTCCAGTTATAAATTCACACTGCAAGATAATGATACAAATTATTTGGTTATTAGAGAAAATGTTGCCATACTACTATGTAGATTAAATGCTTCCAAGCTGGGTGTGTATGCGTCGGTATATGAGGCTGATACAGACCCTGCGCGCATGCATACGGACCCTGCCATTTATACGGACCACCGAATGTTACGAACCTGGCCTTATACGGACCCCGGCTTATACGGACCCCATACTGATATGGACCCCAATTAAAACATGCAATTTTATTTATATTTTACTTTATTTAAAAATATTAACATAACAATTTAGGCCTGTGATTGAAGCGGTAGACAGCTGGTTTTATCTAGTATCTGAAAATGTTCGAATATCTATATGACTAATAGAGCTAATAATTACCAGAAATGTAACGGTGTGGTTTATAGAACTACAGTAGCAAAGGTTCTCTATTTTGATGGCGCGGATGGGGTTCGGGGCTCTTTACAAAAAATAATAAAAGAAATATTTTGACGTTGGTTACCACAAAACATGTATATACACATCGTGACATAGTGAATACAAGTGTATCAGACATGTATAAGACATAATACGTTTTACATTTACTCTATATATGGATCGATATTTGGTCTCATTCAGGGTCCACTTATCAATACCTGCTATTGACGTAGCAGAACACGTGCTGTGCCCATGTAATTAATTGCATCGAATTCAACAAAAGAAGACACTAGCGAATTTGCGATAGCCGTCCGACGGGAACGGTTCGGGTAAATCGATGAATATCGTCATTGTTACTTGGGTACTTTCAATGCAGCTCATAAAGCAATAGCGAGTTGGAACGGGTAGATGTGTCCCATTGACCGGTAACCTTTCACTACGATTTTCTCACTCAAAGGTTCATGAATTACATGGCATTCCAGTCAGCTATGCGTTAACCTATTAATTGCAAGATTTCATGGGCAAACATCATGCATTGACAAAGTTGTCATTTTAAACCAGGTTTTATGTTCAAATTCTCGAGGCGGCTTCTAGCACTTTTTTCACTAACAACGTTGTTCACTACATTAATGACAAGTTGTGGTTGATAGCACAGGTCCCCAAAACAAAAATTGACCCCACCTCAATAGTACTTATTGAGGTGGGGTCAATTTTTGTTTTGGGGAACTGTGGTTGATAGAGTGAGTAGATGGTGCTATAGACGCAGTCTCGACCCATTGCATGGACGTGTCTATAGATTGTATCCGCGTTAGGAGGGGCGTCCACCTTCTATATAACTACACCCTATTTTCACCTCCCCACCCCGCTGGGCTTTGATTTTCCCAACTGGTCCCTCACATCCGCCTGGATGGTAGCATATTCTAACTGAATCAGTAGTCTTTTGTCACTAGCCGGGGGTGGGTATAATCCATTAGGCCGACCAGTACAAGAAAATGTGTAGATCTGAGCCTGAACAATCCTAATATGCTAATATCTAGTGGTCTAACGCCATGCAAATTCACCCCGATTTGTGTTTTCTTAAATTAATTATCGGTTTCTGACTGGCCAATGGGGAGGGACCGGGACACACCGGATCGACCATGGTTCGTCCCGGTGTGAGAAATATTTGAAATCTGAACATGAAATTTTCTAAATCCTAGCATCCAGACTGGCATCAAACTTTCCATTTGTTGGACATTTCGAGACCTGACACCCACCCCCCCCCCCAAAGTTGGAACATTTTCAACAGTTTCTGATAGCCATTTCAGTCCAAATGTTTTACCAAAAACAGGAAAATATGCAAATGTTGTTCCAAAACCTACAAATTCTCCACTAATAAATTGATGGAATATTAAACTACGGGAACAATTTCAACCTGTTGTTGGTGTGAAATTTCAAACAAATGTTGTGTCAGGTATATCAAATGTCCAACTGTTGAACATTTGACCAAAGTTGGGGGGGGGGGGGACTGAGACACCTGTTGTCACGTCCCTGTCTCAACCATTTGTACAAGGGCATCAATATATTGTGGATTTATCGATGTATTGCACATTTGAATATACGATCGTTTAGTTACTTTATCGTATGTAGGTGGGGACTGATTTCTCATTTTAATATATATTTACCATCTGAATGGACATGGCATATTTGAACCTCAATACTGGTGTATATTGTAGTGGGGATAATCTAGGTCGCCGAAGACACGAAATACCTATACATACTCTACAAAATCTAAGCATAATCAGAGCGAGTTTCAGCTGTTTTCTGTGTTTCGCACAGATGTGAAGTAAACGCTCTGTATTCAATCCGTATAATAAACAGACTACATTTTAACACATTTTATCGTTACCAAGTTTAACTTTTCAACCTACATCCGGGTTTGGATCCCGAACAATCCCTATTCTTGCAGCTGATTCTTGGGATAAATTAATTCCCTTGCCCCGACCCTTCGAACTGTTAAAAAATTCCAAACCATTGTTCACTTAATATGACTAAATATTCCCCAAGTAAAATCAAGGACAAATTCGGTCTTATATCTGGCCACACACATAACCATAGATTCACTCCACGTATGCATATGCACCCCATCAATGGCCGTAAAGTCCTTGTTTTTATACTAATACCCCGCATACTCGGCAATTCATACACACCAGGCTTGAAAATACACCTCACCCATGACAATCACATAGCAAAGAGTCACCCCTTGTATACATATTCACACCACATTTTGCCAAAGGTCACCCCTGTATACATATTCGCCACTCCCATGGCCATATAGCCTCTCAATATATACATATACATCACACCCATAACCATAGAGTCACTCCAAGTATATATATATATAGTCGCCACACCCATGGTCATATAGCCACTCAAGATATACATATACACCACACCCATAACCATAGTCATTCCAAGTATATAGATATACACCCCACCAACGGCCATACAGCCCTTCTATATACACCTCACCCATGACAATCACACCAAATATATTGCCATAGTCACTCCTTGTATAGTCATTCCAAGTATATATATATACAACTCACCAATGGCCATACAGCCCTTCAAAAAGACCAATACCCCGCAAATTCGGCCATTCATACACTCCAGGCTTGAATATATATATATCTTTATTGCCTCCAGTATTGAAGATTTAACAAGACATAGTATACATGAATGTAACATAAATACATTTAGCAATCAAGAAGTAATGAAAAGACAGACAAGAGAACAAACTACCGAGGAAAAGAATACCATTCTAATTGTATGTACACGAACACGAGCTTACATATCACATCAACAGAAAACACACGCCCTCTCGACCACACCCGTACGCATATACAATCTAACACATGGCGCAGACACAAACACAACCGTACATACATACGTTATGATGCACTGTCACAACAGCACACCATAAGCAGGTGCATACAATTACAAAAGGAACTCTAGTTGGAGTTGGATTCGCTTAGAAGAATCTCTCTCCCCAAAGAGTCAGCAAACGCAATGCCCTCGCTCGACAATAGCTCCCCTATAAATGTATGCACCCATTAAGTGGAATAGACTATATGTAGGATGATGTTGCGACAGTGCAAACGCTAGCGCAAGAAAACATATACACACACGTATACACCCTCACACACACACACACACACACACACACACACACACACACACACATACACACACACACACACACACACACATAATCACTCCCTGTATACGTTTACCTATTCGCCATACCCATGGCGACACAGCCCTTCAATATATACTTATACCATGTACACATGGCCATTAATGTACTCCAGACTTGCATATACACCTCATTCTGGAAATACGGTCACACATTGTATACATATTCCCTCCACCATTGGCCATATGATCACCCCCTGTATACCCATTTGTCATACGCATAGCCATATAGCCACTCACGATATACATATACACCCCGCACTTGACAATAGATTCACTCCAGGTATATGCATACACCCTACCATTGAATGTATATACCAATAGCCATCACACGTGATCATGTGTACATTCCACACTTGCATATACACATCACTCATGATAATTCAGCCACCCGCTGTATACTCATAACCCCCAGCCATGACCATACATCTAATTCCTGTACACATATACACCCACCAGTGACAATATATCAGCAACAGAAAACGAGAGGCCGATCACGATTGGCAAATGTTTAACCCATCCCTTGGCGATAGTAAATTACTATGATCGGAATAATAAATTAGAGTGTTGATGTTGAATTATAGAGTATACTGTTATGTACTATTATAGACAAATGTACTTAACACAAAATATTGGATTTTATGGGTCACTCCCAAATATAAGAGAATTCAATGACACAGGATAGGTAATGCTGCACCAGCGCAGCCTTTGATTAAATGTTAAAAGGTGACCCGGACATGGAATACTTGGGTTAATAGAGTCCAATTAAGTTTACAATGATAATGTATCAAATTCTACCAACAACACCGCCAACACGATAAGACACCTTACCGCTGACCTATTAATTTCAATTATATAGCAGAACTGTCAACTAATCACTGGCTTTGTTTATTCTGAACCTTTGCATCTCTATTAAACCTATAACATTTATAATGACCTCGGACCATCTGTAGAGCGATATACTCAGCTGTGCAAAGCAGCAAAGATTTTCTATTAGCATGTCATGTGTATTTTTTTTAAATTAGATAACATAGATTTCTGTTTATACTTTCGGGTAGTTGCCTAGTAACCGTTGCTAAGCAGGGCCAAATATCGATGGGGTCTATTCTGAAAATGATCAGGAAGGTTCAAGGAACATATGTTGGAAGTTTCATGCTTTTATCAATAGTTGTGCAATTCTTACATTCCCATGCACCAAGCGCCTGGACTACACAGAACATGATATATTGGGAAATAACCGATTTTCACCCATTTTGGAAAATGGTCACCAAGTTTAAAGACCTATATCTCATGAATGACATGTCTGTTTCAACAATAACGAAGTTCGCTATGTAGAATATACGCTACATATTATTTAGGAGCAAAGATAACGTATTCAAAACTGATATATAAAATCAGTGGGTAGAAAATGTATGACCCGATATGAAAAAAGATAATATATTGGTGAATGACCTTGACCTTTATGTATGACCTTGACCTCTAGAGGTGAAATACTCCGTGTCAAAAGAAAGCCTACCAAGGGTGTCACCCTATATCAGTGTAAAGATAGAGTTACTACATTAAACTTTCTAGTAGTAGACCATTATAAGCATATTTTTTATACTGGCCAAAAACACCCTTCGTTTCCATGGAAACACAAATTTTGCACACTAAGCTACACTGCCACAGTGCGCCCCAGCACTCAGATAAATTTCAGATTATAAGCTTTGCGAAAAATGTTGAGAGAATTTGCCCACCAAAATGGTACCATTCTCGGTCATGGCTCATGGACTACCTCTGCGGGTCTATATTCTTAGAACTGCGACGCCTTGGCCAGGTCCGCAAATATCTCACTGTTGACGCAGCAAAAAATACTTGTTGCTTCGTTTGTTACGAGTCGTCTAGACTACTGTGACATACTATTATTCCGGCTCCCCGATTCGCAAATCAGCAGATTCCAACGCTTGCAGGACATCGCTGCCCGAATTGTACTTCGAATAAGGAAAGGCTATAGCGTAACAACCATGTACGTCGGATGTTTGTCTCTGATTTCCTTCCCGAATATATTAACAGCCTGGTATATCCATACACTCCATGGCGAACACTTCGTTCTGGTGAATCGTCCCTTCTCTGCCCTCACGTTGCAAATCTTATGACCGTCGGCGACAGAGCTTTCTCTGTAGCCTGTCCTGACATTTATAACTCTCTACCAAATTAAATGCGGCAATCTTGTTAGCTAACCGATTTTCGATCTGCATTAAAAACTTATATGTTACGACGACGCTACCCCGACACAAAGAAAACTAACAAAATCTGATTACTAGTATATATAATTCCACTCCGACTCAAATTTGGTATGTAGGCCTACTTTGATCCCGGCGACAATATTGGGGGGGGGGGGTCTCCAATTTCACGTGCGACCGTGTCCCCGACCTTGACCTCGCTCATATACGCTCATATAGGCATGTTACTGCATGGACCGATCGAACATTAGTTTGTCCATATTCTGTATATTCTGCCCAGACGGAGGCGATGACACGAAATCCCTAAATAGCCACGACGAAGTCTGGCATATCAGCTATAGTCTCATATATATTTTGAAGACCTCTGTTTGTCTGTCTGTATGTCCTTTATAGAATCGAAAACGGGTTGACCGATCGAGACCAAACTTCCTATCCAAAGGTAAAATGCTACGGAAATCGTCGACGTCGCATTTTGGAGAAGCCCAGAGCACCCGTTCTCCACTCTCAGTCACAAAAACGGCACTTCGGTGGTTAATCAAGTGATAATTTAATGAGCGTTTGTTTTTGACGCATCGCTATAAAGAGCGTTTGTTTACCATTCAACGTTACTGCAGAGAGATATACGGGAACGTCTAATATATAGAAACGGGTGGAGCTATCGACTTGAAATTTGGTATGTGAATGTATCTTGCCCCGGATACGAATTTTATCGGCGACGCCAGCTTCGCGCATGCGCAGACCAGAACTCGGAAACGGGTAGAGCTATCGACTTGAAATTTGGTTTTTGAATAGCCCGGACAACGTCGGGCTCATCGGCTAGTATAATATAATTTAGTTGCGAAAATCAAATATTGCAACACTGATTTGATATACTATACTGTCCTGCTTCCAAAGAGTAGTGTTATTCTATTTAATGACAACTTTAGATATTAAGTATCTTTTCAAATCCTTGAGATATACACAGCTCTGTTTGGAGCAGCTACACACTTCTGAACAAAATATGTTCAAATAAAATATGGCACAACTTTACCACATGACCTAGCTACAGCAATAATGGCCCCCTCCGGCATGTAGCTGGGCGTAGCGCCCCCCACAATTACAAGTCATTTGCACAACATGCGTTCGGGCGATTATTCTGCTCCACGAACTTTATCCGATGAATGGGATTTTGAACTGCTGAACTGGCAGGCGGTCAGATAAACGGTATCCCATCCGCTTTTTGGAGATATTCCCCCAATTACAGGATTCTGATTCTGATTCACGAACTGCTAAACTGTCGCTGGAACTGTACATATATACATCTCCCCTCCCCGTATTTAGGTATATATAGTTCCCAGATTCGAGTCATTTGCACATAACAACCTGCAACCGAATATCTGCTTTACAAATATGTTAAACTGAATTGGGGCCAACCTGGAGAACCGTAGCTGCTGAACTGCTGAACGGGCATGGCGGTAGGTAAAATTGTGCTCCTCCCTACTTTTTCGTTGATATAACTCCCCGATTACATTGGCACAACCTGCAACCGAATATCTACGTTATAAATGAGTTCGTGCGAATCTGCGGATCATCAGTTTTGTTTGTAAACTGCTGAACAGCAGCTGATTCAGCAGATTAGTATCACCCAATTTGATGTCAGATTATGTTATAGACGCGTGCGTTAAATGTACTCAATCCGATTAGACACTCCTACATGACTATTTCTTTGGCTTCGGGGGCAAAAAATATCTGATTCTAGTCGAGGAACCCACCCGTCAAAGCTCAGAGTGATTAGATATCGATGTTTGAAGTTTGCGATTTCCATTGTTTGTGGGACAGAACTTGCCGGTCAAATGGACGGTCTTGCAGATAAAGATGGATAACTCTAAAATCAAGTGGTAATAATAACCACTCGAGTTTAGAGTTATCCATCTTTACCTGCAAGTTCTGTCCCACAAAAAAATAGAAATCGCAGACTTCAAACATCGATATATAATCACTCGGATGGGTGGGTGGGTTCCTCGACTAGAATCAAATATCTTTTACCCCCGAAGCCAAAGAAATAGTAAATTAGGAGCGTCTGATCGGATTGAGTACCTTTAAATGGCTCTTTTTATTTCAATGGTTTAAATTTCATTTAATTTAATTTAAACAGCATAGCACAATTCAGATAACAATTGCATTAATTATCATAACGTTCACACAGCTGGCAAATTTACGTGGCAATTTTCATGAAATTCTTCATATATACAGGGGGGGGGGGGTCGCGGAAATTTTTTACATATATAGGGCGAAAAAAATGTTTTTGCACCTCTCGGGGACCCACCACCCCGCTACCTGCAATTTTTTTCATTTTTTTCCGCCCAATTTTTGGGACCTACCCCCCAAAATCTTACAAAAAACATAAAATATAAACCAAATCATAGCCTAGCAAAGAATTGTTCCGTTTCTTATTATTTAATACTATTCCCAGCATTTTAATAAACCTCTAAACTGCTCTAAAGGGAGATAATTATATTAGTATAAAATGTGGAAACGTTGAATGCATGCACTTTAAAACATTGGGCATAATGCCATAAAACATAATAATTATGAGGTAATACATATCCTGATATCCTCAATAACTTCATATTCTTTTATATAACAATAATATAAGATGTTTTATAGCCAAGGCCCACTAGAAATACTGTAGTAATAGGGGTAGAACAAATTTCATCTCCCCTATTTATGTGATATATATCTGCACATGGGTATGATGGGACCCAAAGGAAAGTCACACTCACAGCAGCTCGCAGTCTAAATACATGTATGTATGTCGTGTTGGTGTGCAGATTGACATATACCAATATTAGTGAAGAATTGGTAGCATTATTAACTTATTATCAGAGTATAAAGTTTAGTTTAAAGCCAGCGGAGATATCACATGGAAACCCATTATAAGAACAAGCATCCTGGATCAGACTGTCTAGTTAAGATATGTGACTCTGAGAATGTTCGCACGAAGAGAGTTGCATAGATTACCTGTGCAGTTTGATCCAGGTTAGTATGATTTATAATTAGTTTCAAGAACAAAGTTCATATTAGTCATGTTTATATTCTAGCTTTATGTTGCATATGGAATAAGTTGAGACTTTAATACCAAAAGCTACTTTTATAGTTACATTGCTCTGTCCTGCTATATCCTAAATTGAATATCAAAGCAACCAATAATGACCAAGCAACTAATAATTACAATACCATATGTATTGGCAGTCAAATAACTGGAACTCCAAGATATACTACCTTACTACATGTATCTGTACAGTATGTAACTGCTTAGACTTGTGAATAATTGTGGTTGAATTAATATCACAAAAGGCTAAGCTTTCATATTGTTATCCAAATAGTATGAACTTTTTGTATGAGTTATTTTGTTTTATAGTTTTAAACCAGTGGAATATAGTGGAATTGTTATTTTTGTTTGTATCATCAAGTTTATCTTGATAACAAATAATATCCATTATGTGGATTAAGAACAGAAGATGGTAATCATTTCATAATTATGGTTATATGTAAGCATTGTCGACTGATCGTGTCTGAGCATATAATTATGTTATATCAGTAAACAAATTTGTCAAAAGTAATTGCAAAATTCATCACAGAATTCATCAATATAAACTCAGCTTTATATTTTGTTCAAACCCTTAAAGGGATACACATGTGTGTATATGTATAGCTATAACATACACTTTGACATCCAATTGAAAGGCTATCTTGGATATGCATATTATAAATGTTTGTTCTTGTGTTTTAATGTTTGTTATATGATTTGTTTATATATATATAATATATCTTTCATCCGTCGAAATCTGGTACATTAATTTTGACATACATCAGCATACATACACCCCTAAATGGTAGTTAGTTCTGGTTAGTATGTTTTAAATAGTCTAGTGTGTCATATGGTTGATATTAACAGATTACATGAGCACAAAAACAGTGATTTTAAGTGGAGGAAAAAATTTGCATTTTTGGTCATTTACGCATTTTTTCCGGGTCCAAATGACCCACCCACCCCCGCCCTATATATGGAATTTTTGTGCGCGACTCCCCCCCCCTGATATATAGGGCAATATATTACAGATTTTGGGTGATCAATTTTGGAACATCAGAATGTGTGTATTCAGTTGCTTATGCTATAGTGATGGAATGTCACGAGTTATTGCACGATTGATTTTATTTGAATGCTGATTTTGAAATTATATATATATATCTCTCTCACTTCGTTCATATCCTGGCACAACACAACCCTATATATATACGACTACAAAAAATTGCCTCCAAAATTCCCAGGAAATTTACCAGCATATGTGAAGTTCATATCGAACATACGGCATGTGTAAGCGGAAACAATACACGAATGCACATGTACATGCACTCTCACAATTATGAAATACCTATTGGGTTTTGGCGTGGTTTTTCACGCTGAAGAACCGAAAACATATCGTTGCCATGGCCAAATTCCAATTTTTTACATAGATTGCCCGCGAAAAACCATGATTGGTGCCGACTGGAGTTACGTTCCTTGTGACGGGCAGGTGGCGCTTATTTTGCAGACTTCTTTAGCCGGCATTTTTGTTTTTCGGAATTTTCTATTGTTAGCCTATAATCAGTATAAATTAATGGATACTGAGCCAGAGTTATCAGACACACCATTGGTGTCAGCATGGAAAACCGACAGAGTCATCAAATGGCTAAGCGACAACAATTTGGAAAGTTTGGTAGATGCATTTAGTGGTAAGCAGGTAAGTATAATTTAATTATTTAGTCAACTCCAACTTCCAACTTCCAAGGTCACGACTCACGTGGACATCATTAAGAGCAAGACAGGAGACAGTGGTACCGTAGAACAGGATAACTTTGGCCCACTTTTGAGAAACATTTTCAAAAATTTCTTCTCATATGAATATCCAGGTAGCTATCAGTATCATAGATATTAACATTTATAATATTTGTGTGAGACAATTTGGCATTTTCTATAAATTATATATTATATAACAACAACAACAACTATAAATTAAATATCAATGTACTAGTAAATGTTTCTCCATTGATTTTCATTTTTAGAGAAAATAAATATGTGGGCCAAAGTCAAATAAATATGTGGGCCAACGTCACCTCTGGTCGTCTCGGCGTCTGGGTTAGGGTGACTTTGGCCCAATCTCATATCTAAAAAAAATAATAAGGTCATGAAATAATTTTCATGTAAATTTATAATGTGAACTGTAGAATAAATTCAATAACGACACACAGTCAGTGAGTCACAGGACAAATTAAGAGAGAAAAAATCTTCCAACACTGTACCAGTACATTCCTCTGCTGTCGATGAGGTCTGGGGAACTAATCATAGCTAGTCTAATAACATTCTTTACATTGCTCCACTCATGAAGTGTTCTAACTGGCTTTGATGTAGAGCTGTGCGTCGGATCCTAGAATCCGAATATAATCCGATCGGATTCAGATCGGATTTTCAAACTCTTTCAGATTCGCTTTCGGACTCGGATCGATTCGTCAAATTGTCGGATCCGACATAAATCTGACGGCCGGTTATAATCGGTTACAATAAGCAGAAACCAGCGCAACTCTGTGTCACTTTGATTTCAGAGCATTATTAAATAATCTTTTATGTGCGAAGAAAATGTTGTCGAAACATTTCGGGAATTCATCAATTTAAACGTTTTTCGTTAGTAACTTTAGTAATTAGTGGGCACAAGTCGCGGTGATACCGGCTGCAGCTACTGTGAAACTGCGGCAGGCTGTCGTGTGCCATAGTAACAAAACACTTTTTCTTGGAAACAAGTTTTGTTTATAGCGCCTTGCCAATAAACGCGGGATTTCTTGGAAATATGACGTCAGGATTCTATGAAACACCTGTCTTCTCGAGTTCTTAGAAGTGGCATAGGCCTTGTGACTATATATGTGTGCTGTGATTCAGCAATACATGTAACCATCCATAACATCCCCAATTGTCTCTGTCCAATCATCCACATCTCTCTCACTCCGATACCAATCATTCAATGAGTCCCAGCCCCCTTCCCCCAGAGGATCAGACCCCGGATCCCCGGACTCCTCAATTACATCATCAAAAGAGTCTTCATTTCTCAGCTTCGGATTTTCGGATTCGGATCGGATTTCGGGTTGGATTCGGGATAAACGTTGGATTCGGATTTTCAAAAACGCTGTTGGATAGGATTTTCGGTTGATGTCAGATCCGACACACAGCTCTACTTTGATGGTCACCTCCAGTATTTATGAACTCTTTACATCTGCCCCTATTTGTCCGATTAATTCAGAATGCCATCATAACTAATGATTACAAAATTTCCTGATGCATTTGACCTGACTATAGACTCCACAAGATCTTCAACTGATACACTTCTACCTGGTATATAATGTTTAATATCCTTGAATTACTATTTCAACCGAGGTCTCAGATGGCGAAGATATCAGTACAAATATTTCATACAGATTATTATCTCATTTCAATAGAGACAGCATATCTTTTGGATTACACATTGTCCTTAGGCCAAATAAAATAGTACCTTCGTTTCCGGTAAGGGAGGGAACAAAATTAGAGTAGGGAGGGGGGGTTAAATTTTTTTTTTCTCTCTATTTCCCATAACGCATTTATTTAAGTTTTTATTTATCATATGGCCTGGCAATAACGGGAGTCATACATGATACTGCTCTTTGTACAAATCTCGCATTTATGAGTGACTGTCTTGACTCTTTTGTCTTAGGGAAGCTTTCACCACACCACTACCTTCCCCAATTTCCAACTTCGCCGATACCAGATCCATAGTATGCCAACTCTAGAGGATCTGATAGGGATAATCTTGGGTAGTTTTGGGAAAGGGTCCAGGGTCCATGCAATTGGGGAAAAATAGATACCGTATTGGGAATTTTCTAATTGAAATAATGACACTCAACTGCTGTCAAAATGAATTTAAAAAATAAGATATTTAAAGCTTAATGAACTAACGACTAAAACAACAGTGTACATGTATATTCCAGCTCATACTATAAAGTCTGTGAGGACTCTATTAATCTGATACATGACAAGTATGAACCAGCTCATACTAAGTCAATACCTCAAATAAATATGATATAGACTTTATTTTAGTAGTTGAAATTATTATATACAAATTATAGTCAGGACTATTATATATGATTGATTCTTGTAATTTAGCAAATTCATGTAGAATTGAGTTGTTATTCCATAATAACATGTTGCGTTAAAGCATGAGTTCCTTGTATGTGAGAAATATTCAACCTGCTAAAAAATCCCAACCTACATGTACATGTTCCTGCACCTTCCCACAAATCATCAATGTTTCATCCAATTTTCATACTGCAGGGGTTACATGCTTCAGTGCCTAACTATCAGAAAATTTAACAACAGATTGTTGAGAATTTGTACGAAACAATCAATTGTCATATATGTCCAAAGCCATTTAATTTCTATTATTCAACACCCCTAAACATATCAAATTGAGTTATTAAATAAACATATTCCATACCATCAGTTAAAAGACTTTTGGTTAAAGTTGCCTATTTTCTAGGAATCGTGTTTTTGGATGTTTGTTAGACCACTGATTTTTCAAGTTAATTAGGCTAATGACTCATTGAATTAAAACTAAAGCTAACAGAAACTGGAAGAATAAAGTCAAGTTGGGAGAATGAGATTGGGAATTTTCAGATTGTAAATTGGGAACTTTGAATTTTTTTTTTATTTTGCAAATAGAAAGTTTACGGGGGCCATCTGGCGGAAACGAAGGTATTTTTTGTATGCCTTATCAATTTTTGTGACCGACCTCTCAAAAACGTTTGTCTTGATTGTTTGATTGATTGGTATTTTATGTTGCTTTCAGCAGCTAAGGCCATATCACGACATTTAGGTCACAAATCTCAGAATTTTGACTGGGCCAAAGTCACCCCATTTTGTTTATCGAATGTGTTATATTTTTTAGGGAACCCTTGTAAAATTCATTTCTGCCATTTGTCAACCATTGGAATATAAGGATTAAAATGTTTGTTCATATACTGAAAAGTTATTGGTGGGAAGCACCGTGAAATTCGTGAATGCTTCCCCTAAGGCATTCTTAAGATACACGTTTTGGTAGGATAGAATCAAGAAACAAAATTTGACCTGTCTTAGCTCTTATTCTGATGCCCACAAGAGTCATCATTATCAATTTCATAAGGGTTTATGGTACTTGGAATTTCACAAAGCATACCTCAGTTTTTCATTAGGTACATTTAATACTTGTGATCTTTAATAGATAAATATTCACCACTCGTCGTTCGTCCGTATGTCTGTTTGTCTAGCCGTCCGTCCGTAGACACTTTACGCATAATGTGATAGCTCAAACATTCTCTATTTGATCGGAACCAAATTTTGTATATAGGTTTCTGAGCCCAAAATACATATCGAGTTCGAATATGGGTTTGATCCGAGTTTTTTTTATAACAGCGTTATGGCCCTTTTTCGACTTATAATTCACGCATGCTGCCATAACTCAAACATTTTTTATCTGATTGACACCAAATTAGGTATGTGAGATTGTCAGCCCTAAATACAGATACACGGTAGAGTTCGATTATGGGTTTGATCCGATTTATTTTAAAGGAGTTATGACCCTTTTTTTTTTATAAATTAGAAATTTTTATTTGTTTTAGATTGAACTCCTTGCTCAATTTAACACACAACAAATATTAAAAAACTTTTAATAGTATAATAATAAAAAAAATTATTTCATTAATTAAAAAAATGTGTCATTGACACTAATTTGTTTTACTGGTATACCATTAATTATGTGTGATGTCCTGTTTTGAAAATATGAAAATTGTATTGCAATAAATTACCATGTGAACATCCAATATCCAGAGTATATGATTATGAGAGTACCTTTAATAGATGTCAACATGGCTTATTAGTGATTCCTACTCGAAGACATCAAATGCATGCAAATAATCGTTTGATCTTGCCACCCGGTATCCGCCTTGGGACAACGGTCGAGGTCGAGTGTCATGGCGGCCGGTTAGACGCTTTTCAAAACAGAGGAGTAAATGTCTTGTTTATTCACGTTCTATGCGGTTAAATGTGTATAAAAATGTCACAACTGTAGTTGATTATACGTGCGAACTCACTCATTCTGTGAAACGATGTCTTCGCAGATGAAAAGGGACCAAACTGTGACTTTTGGACTTAATCGACGTTTCGGAAAATTCTCACACAGAGATGTGCTCACTGGATTGACCCCGTTAGTGGATGTAAACAATATCTTTGCTATACAAATAACGGAGGAGCTCTGCCATATTACTGTGAGTACCGATGATTTAAAAAACTCTCTGGTCACTTCTGGGTTCGACCTAAATGGCAAACGAATCAGTCTCAGAGATTCTGAAAATCGCAGCACTCGGTTGACGATAAAAGATGCCCCTGTCAAATTAGCAGACGATAGTAGTAATGGTGGGCACTATGGCCCAGTACCCCCCAGACATGGGCACTATGGCCCAGTACCCCCCCAGACATGGGCACTATGGCCCAGTACCCCCCCAGACATGGGCACTATGGCCCAGTACCCCCCCAGACATGGGCACTATGGCCCATGGGCCATAGTGCCCATGTCTGGGGGGGTACTGGGCCATAGTGCCCATGTCTGGGGGGTACTGGGCCATAGTGCCCATGTCTGGGGGGTACTGGGCCATAGTTCCCAGCCTGAGGATAGATGTTCCTGTCATTGATGTGACATTTCTTATCGAAAAAATGAATATGGACTTAGACATTTTTTCATTACTAATTTAAAGTTTGTATAATTCTGACCAGAGATGACACATCGACACGAACAGAATCAATTGGTGGGGATCCTACAGTGAAAACGATTTTGTTGAAATTTATCATTTATTTTTCAAAAACAAGAACAAGAACAATGAACAATAATATATTATTATACATCAATAATATTAACAAAGAACAATAATTTATGTACAAAACAAGGTCTCAGATTTGAAGAAACTTAATTGAACATCCTATAACATCCTACAACATCCTACGCTGAATCAATAACAAAAGAGTCTATTTTGTGGAGTTGTTGACACATTCGTTGTTATCTGGTCGTCGTCTTCTTTGCGTTGTATGTATATCAGCCGTCGATGTGCTGGTGAAGTTTAATTCAACAGCAAATTTGCTTTTCTGTATAATCGACCATAGTGTTTTCCAAACCATCGAACTATTGTTCTGTCATTCTTGAAGAAATCCCGAGAATTGAATAATCTTTTCATCCTCTTTCCTTTCATCATGTGGTGGAGTGCGAATATACAATATAATCCACACACATTTGTCGCACGATGTTGATATCGTGTTGTATTCATAGTCCATGCTGATGAGTTCCTTTTTATGAATGGTAACATATATCGTCTCGGTGGTGGTAGTCCAAATGAGTCGAAGTATACAGCTGATCTTCCCTTGAATAACATCAAGGTCCAGTGTTCTCCTGGCTGATCCGATGAGTGCGTGTTCACAATATATGCTTGAATATGTTGTGGTTTCTTCTCTGGTAACAGATCTCTAGCACAAACATATGTGTTAAGTTTACGCAACCAGGAATTGTCTAGAATATATTGAAGTTCAGCTGTCTGCATCGTTGTAATTCTCTTTGACTCGCTGTGACCACATCAGAGTCCACTCTGCATCGAATTTTTTGCGGTTGAGCTCCAAACTGTTTCTCAGATGATCCCACATAAGGTATGCTTCGAACTTCTCCTTGCAGTGTGGGTTTAACTCCATCAGCTTCGGGAACCATCTTTCCATAACATTGTATATGTCAAGTTTAATCAGTGCTAAGTCGATAAACTGGTTTGTCCAATCATCAGTTGTAGAGAACAAACACAGAACATGTTCACGTTGACTAGGATGTTCTATTTTACATCCTTCACAGTTTGCTGACACTTCCTTGCGAATAATTTCTTGTAGTTCTTCAATCGTAGCGTTGTTGAGTGTGTCCAAGATCAGTTTTAATCTCGGAGCAACGTGTTGTGAACGTCGGTATTCTTCATAGTAGTTCCATAGCTGTGTTGTGAACTCCATCCTAATAGTCAGTAAGCACTTCTCTCAAAGCTGTGATCTCTATTTCACTGTCGAATTCAGCATACACCAAAACGTTGACGGCTGTAGTGAGAGCTGTCAAGAACTGAAGCTCCAAACGCAGGTTCCCTGTCTTTATAGGATGTAGATGTCCCTCGTCGCTTCCTTGGTCCGGTGTCAAGTCGAAACCCCACAAACAATAACCATTCATATATTCTTTTAAATTAATGCCAATTGATTTGTTAACACCAACCATTCCTAAAGATTGATACAAAGATAAATATGATCTGAGACATTGTTTTGTTGCGAAGTTTGGTTCAAATGGACGGTTATGTATTGTATGACCGTCTTGACTAACTTCCAATTTATTCAAACTGAAATGTTTGAAGTGGAATGGATTGGTACCCAAATCTCCATTCATATCTTTATTTTCGACCAACGCAATAAAAATTCTCTTTGGTAATTGTCCTTGAAATAAGTGGTCTTCAATTTTTGATCTAAGTCCAGTACTAATTGTGAAAGTTTTTATTTCTACTCGTCTGATAGGTATTTTCATTTTTGACTGGACAATTTCTTGATTTAATTTATTTGAGACCGCTGGAAAGAGACTAACTGTTCTGACATGGAACACTGCTGATTCGAAAACAATTTGTCCATCCTCGCCGCCAATGAGGCAAAATTTTGATGGTGATCTGTTTAATCTGATACGAATTTCAATTCCATTTGGTAAATATTTTTCTTGAAGAAACAGATCAGTGTGTAAGCGTCCACATAGTTCAACAATTTTACTACCACCGATCAAACTTTCTCTAGAAGTTAATCCAGCATTGCCACCACCTTTGGTATTCTCTTCAAATTGTTCTGCTGTATCGCCATACCACATTTCTAAATTTGCTAATTGATTATCTTTATATTCTGGAGAGTATCCCAACAGATTTTCGAAATATGCTCGGTATGGGTAAGTGTCAGAATTCGAAGTTATCAATTTGTTGTTCAAGTAAACATCGATACTGCTGAACATGCTATGAAAGAAATTGTTAACAGGTGCTAATTCCGTACCAGCTAGCAAATTAGTTCCATCTTTTTTTGTAATTTTGAATTTCACATAAAGATAAGATTGGTTAATATCTGTCCACTTTTCGGTTTGAGATGGTATGACAAACTCTATCGGAGCAGAATTATTCAGCGGTGCAATCGGATGATTTTCGATCCACTGCGATTCTGACATTGTAGCCACTGTTGGTGGAACATGTGTTATATCAAGTTCCGATTTATTGCATTCGCATGATCCATTTACCATTTGTGCCATGATTAATCAAAAATATCAAGAGCTCGACTGCTAGGATGTTTTTTCGACTGACTTTTTCGGCGTTTGACAGCTGAATGATTCATTTTTGAATTCGCTACTCTTTTTCTAGGTTTTTGTCTCGAGTTCAAAATTTGATTTTTAGCTTGTGTGCCAAAAGATTTTAAAGCTTTTTTACCTTCAGACATCAACGCTTCTTTCGGACTTTTACCTTGATTAATAATTTCATCTGCAACACCAAAAGTGTGTTTTTTCGCAAGTTGTAAAGCTGTCCGACCAATCGGTTTTAGAAATGGTACAGCAGATCTCATAAGTGATTTGAAAATTGAACCAATACCGTTACCATATTGCCGTGGTACACCTCTATACACGGGGAACATTGTTTTTAGAACTCCTCTCGTTTTCTGAAATGCAGCTTCGCCAAAGACTTACCACCAATAAACTGAATTGATTCTCCTGTGTCGCCACTTATATTTACACTAATTTTGTCAAAGTATGACTTTGAAACTGGAACATAATGTAAATTTAAAAATTCATGTTTTACATGTAATCCGTCGATATCTCTTTTAATTCTGAAAGAAACAACTCGTAAAATTTGTACTTCAACATTTCCAACAATTGTGAAATCGGCAATATCAGAATAAACAAACATTTGATTATGACCAACAAACAAATCTACACCAAACGGAAATCTACTATTTGAATAAAAATCTTCAGAAGCGTTTTCAGTTTTGTAACCCAACTTGTGCAAAAGACATTGTGGTAATTCAATTCCTAGTTTTGGGATACTTAAACTCTTGCGAATAATTTTCACACGTTTTGTAACTTTTGAGTACTTGATGTGAAATCCGTATTCGTTTTGCATTGCTTCTCCAAGTGTTTCATCAATTACATCTTGCATTGTATCAAGTAAATCTGTCGCAGAGGTATACGAACCTTCGCGTATCTGTATTTCAATTGCACGAACGCCATCAGGTCTCGTAAATATCTTTTCTTCAAAACGATTTTGAAGAATAGACAGTATTATTGCATCAGTTGTAATCAAATTGAATTTACACGAATCCCCTGTAACATTGTATGTTTCTGAAGGTGTTATCAGTTCGACTAATGCAACTTCCCATTTTTCTTTATCAATTTGAATTGGTTTTGGTAATTGTACAGTAAAACAACATTGAGTATTGTTTGGATACATTACCATTGAACTGTCGCTCGGAATTGTAATGTAGAAAGAATTCATACTTTCAAAATTTCTGTCGACTGATTTTTCAAATATTTCAAACGCGGTGTTGGTAAAATGTATCCCAAAGAACTACTGAGTAAAATTAACCACAGTTCGTTATTTTCACTTTGTAAACTTAAATGAACAATTGCTGTAGCGATTATACCAACAATTATAATAATTTGTGTAAAATATGTTACTTGATTTTTTGCAATTTTTTCTCCACAGATTTGAAATTGTGATGGAACATCGAGACCAACTGAACCATTTTGAGACATGTTAAAAGTTTTATACCAAATTTGTGGCAGGAATCCAACTGTCAAATTTTTTAGGATAACCACCCCAATGAACTTTAATTTCTCTAACTGATTTACCAGCAACTTTTCTTGAACGTTTACCAACAACTGATTCAATTTCGTAAACTTTATTATCTTTTATATGTTGAATTTCTTTACCATAAAATGATCCTACGATGTTTTCACCATCTAAATCTACTAATTTGTAAGTTAATGGTGTACTTTTACAAACTCTACTAATTTTGAAAATTTCTTTTGTCCAATTTGGAAGATATCCTTTATCAAAAGTTCTCTTTGTTTTATTTATTCTAACAAAATCTCCAACTTTCAACATCTTATCTTTTTTCGTTTTTAACTTTCCATAAAGATTTCTGGAAACTTCAATTTCATTTTCTCGAGTTACTAAAACTGGTGCCATCTTAATACTTCTATGAAAACTTTTGTTGTAAGAATTCACAAAATCGTGCAAAACATCAACGTATTTCAAAGTTTGATTATGTGTAAAATATTTCCACATCTTTGTTTTCAATGTCCGTTGAAAACGTTCAACTATACTTGCTTTTGTCTCTGGATTCTCTGTTGTGAAAAAATGAATTTTCTTAGATTTCAAAAATTGTAAAAATAATTTATTTTTGAATTCGGAACCTTTGTCAGATTGAAATGAAGCTGGTTTTCGTTTTGATGATTCGAGAATTTTCTGAAATGTTTTAACTAAAGTTTTACCAGTTTTATCTTTAATTTTTTCAACCCATGCAAATTTTGAGAACACATCAATAACACAAAGTAAATATCTGTATTTGTCATTGTGCTTTTGCAAAGTTTGCAAATCTGCCAGATCAGCTTGCCACTGAATATCAATTCCTGCAACAATAGTTTTACGTCTGCGAAATTTCCGAACAATTGGTTTGTGCAAAGTATATGTTTTTTGCCATTGTAACCATTTTTTAACATCTGAAAGTTTAATTTTGTTATTTGTTTCTTTTGCATTTTTAAAAAGTTGATTTGCTCCACTGAAACCACCAACTTCTTTTGGATTGTAGTAAATTTCAGTTAGAAGTTTGTCAAATTTTATGTAAGTGGGGACCATTCTTTCAAAATAGATTTTCTGGTTTTAGGAAAACTTTGAGGTGTGAAAATATCAACTGAACGTTTTCTTGACTTGCCACTGCTAGGAGTTGCATGAGGTGTATGAAACTCATCACCAGTGTGACCTTTTAAATGTCTTTGTATCCACAACCATCGATTCCTGTTACCTACATAATCTTGTGGTACATTAAGTTCCCCCAATCCACGTAGGAATGTTTCATAACCAACTGGGTCAAAACCTTTTCGGTGACGAACAACATCGTTTATCAAATCAATTATATTTGATCCAGTAACTGTTTCTGTTCCATAAATTAATTGTCCACGATCATCCCATCTAAGTTTAGGATTAGTTGACAACAATGTTAAAATTTGTTGTGCTTTACCACGAAGTTTAGATGGAACACTTTCCAATATATGTTCACTCATGTTCCCAAAGTTTTCAGATAACTTTTGTTCAGGTAAACTGAATTTTGAATTTAAAGATTTTTGTGAAGTTTTCAATTTGTACAAATTTTCTCCAAATAACTGTGACTTTTCTGATTCAGAAATATTTTTATCATAAACTGATTTCAATTCTTTGTAAGAATCTGAAACATTTGAAATTGCAGGATCAGGAGGTAATTGAGGTTTATTCATTTCTGACATTTTCCATTGTTTGAAATCTTCCAACATTCTGAATGGTACAATAACCATTTTCTTCATATTTATTTGAGATTTAGTTTTTACAAAATATTTTTAACAACTGCACCTAATGTTTTGCTAATCAATGGAGCAAGAAATAATAATGGTAAAAAGCCACCTTTTTGATTCAAAATTTTCTTCTTTTGTTGCAAAGGTTTGTTCTTGTCTGCAAGATATCTGATATGTTTACGCTTCGAATGTAACTTGCGGTTCTGAGCTTCATTCAGTTTTACATTACCTTTTAAAAGATTTTGACAACATTCTGAAATGCAATCCATCACTTGTTTCGGAGCATCGTTGATCATTTTCTTTTTATATGCAGATGGAACTTTACTCATTGCAACAATCAACTCCCCATATTTTTTTATCAGCGGTACTTTCCGGCTCTTAGTTTTTGAAGGCATCTTCACAGTCTAAGTAGTTGTCTCAAAATGAGCAGAAAAATTATATGTTTCATCTTTTATCTTTTCTGATTGAACCATTCTAAAGCTTCGAATGCCGATTTCGATGGATCAGACAACGGCATAAATTTAGAAAATTCAAGATCAATAACTGGTTTTTTTTGTAACGGTTAATGTTGAGGGTTCTGCTGAGAAGGTATAGGTGTAAATTTAGAATGTTGATTTTGTTGAGTTTGCATCGGTGTAAACTTTGAATGATTTAGAGAAAGCTTTGTTTTACGTTTAGATTCTTTTTGATTACCTCTTTGTTGTGTTTGCTTCCGAGTAATCTTTGAACGTTTTGGAGAAACCTTTGATTTACTTTTAGATTGTCTACCAGTTTGTTCAAATGAATTTTTCAAAAGACTTCTAATTAAAACTCCTCCAAGAAACCCACTACCACCTCGTTGTAAAATTAATTTGCGTTTTGTTTCCATATCAGTTGATCGATCAGAGATTTTTTTAAGAACATTTTTATTTCTCTGAAAAAACTTTTTTGTCTGTGATGGTAATTTCCAATCATGTTCAAGAAATAATTCAGCTGCAAAAGTGAAGAAATTTATAATTTGTGACAGTTCATCATGACTAAACATCTCGGTGGACGACATGGTTCTAAAATGAAAAAAGTAACAACAACTGAATTTATACTTTTGAATAAATGACAGGACCTCGGTCATTAGCTGTCAACCATTTATGGAAAATATCAGTTCTAATTCGCAAATAATTTTCTGTTCTAGGATGAAAATCTACTAAAATATATCCATGATTTATTGAAGTTGCATCTTCGTATGCTTGTTTCAAATGATTGGTTTGCATTTGATGAGCCAAAACTTTTATTTGATTTTTATCTCGAACGCTTTGAAATAAAACCATGTAGTGTGCATTCAAACTTATAGTTCTGCTACTTTTTGATTTTTGGAACATGTTTTGAGTAATGTAAATTATTGAAGCATTTCGATGGTGTCCTTTTCTAGTAAACCAAAGCATTATTTTGTCTTCATCTTGTTCCCCCATCATGTCATCGAAAACAACAAGATGAGGAAATGATTTATCTGATACAATTTCCTCATCATCGTCTGGAATACCATCGATAAACTCAACGTTATCAATTTCTTTTATACGATTGTATGTGTCTTGCCATTCTTTGTAACACCAAACTATTTTCTTTGGTGGTGTTTGGAATAAATCGTGTTTAAATTCAATAACTTTTTTAACAAATTCTGTTTTACCTGATCCACTAGGTCCGCTGATAAAGAAATTACACGGATGTTGGAAAAGTAAAGATTCTTCCATGTTGTCACTTTGATGTCTAATCAGAGAGTGAACTTAACGACGTGTGAATTTAGTTCTTAAAGAGAAATCTCCAAAGCTGTAAACATTTCCATACATTTCAATAATCCAATTATCATAGTCTTCTATTCTTCTGTACTTTGTTCTGTAAATAAAAAAATCATCCCCCAAAATGTTTTGAATTTTTGCATATGTTGACATTGTTTTTGTTAACAAATACCCATAGATCCTAGGATCTGATTCAAAAGTTCCCCCAGCAAGAGGAAAATGATCTTCATACTTTGTATAATGAATATAGTCATGTTCATCAAAAGTTCCTAAATCTATATCTAAATGGTGTTGATCACCACCAAATGTCCAAAAATCAGATATTTTTTCAATGAGAAAAAATGTTTTGAATTTAATAAATGATTCAATATATTTTTGAGAGAAATGAGAAGATATACTTGACTCAAGATAGGCCAATCTCTGTAAACATTCGCCGACATCACAGCATCGTAGTATTGCTTTCTTTTCTCTTTCAACCCAGACTTCTTGTAATTCCTTCTTTATCTCTGGAATAAGCGTTGACTGTGCCACCAAATATCCATAAATCTTCTCAGCAATTTCTGGAGGTACTACTCCTGCCAACATCTTGACATGAAATGACTCAACATCTCCATCCGTATGGGTATGTATGAATACCATTGACGAGTTTTCGTTTTGTGTACACCGATCTGAAAGTTTTGGTTTGACACTCACTAATCAATTGATGGTTCTTTTGTCTTTTAATTCTGGAAGGATACTCAACAACAGTTTTGAAATTTTCACGATCATTAACACATTGTACCATTGTTTCAAAATTAACTTTTTGACTTGTGCTGTAATCAAGAGTGATACCTTTTACCTTACATTTGGTGTATCTTCTCCCATCTTTGATGTATTCATATCCGTAGTTCTTTGGCCCAAGTCCAACAAATTTGACAATCTTTGCATCTGGATGTTCGTCGCTCCATTTCCCCAATCTTCCTTCGATAGTTTTGATGTTCTTCTTTGATGGATCACTGACATACATACAGCTGTCTGTATCAAAATACAGCACTCTATCTCCAAGTTTTTCTAAAACTTTATACAATTGTAATCTTGCATACGCTGTAACAAAAGAAGCAACAACAACATTTGCTGAATGATGAGGTTCAATATTATCTAAGATGTCAACATAATTTACCAGAATGAATTTGTCACCATCAAGAAGTGTAACATTTTGAACAATTATATTGTTACTAGTAAGCAATTCAAAATAACGTGATGGTTTATCCACATACTCTGTTTTTGACATAAGATTTCTTTGTGCATTCTTACCCCATATACAATTAATCATAATTTTAGATATTTGACGTTTTCCTGGATTCTTCTCGATGTTCTCCAATTTTATACCCTCAGCTGCATAATAATCCTGTACAAACTTTTGTTTCTGTTCTTCTGTCTCAACACCAAATGGATAACCACTACATTCCTGTTTGATCTTTAGATGTTTATCGATATAGGATTTGTATATTTCATCTGTCCAATCTGTCCAATGCCAAATTTGGTACACATCAAGTATTTTGTAGCCAACATCCATTGCTTTGAATAATTCTGGCGTGGTCCACACTCCGGTTATAGCTCGATCTTCTTCTGAATGGTTACATGCCTCGTTCTCATTGATGGCACAAGTGTTGCACAGAGTAAAAACCATTTTCTTGTTACAATGAATCGGTAGAACTGGAATATACAATTTCGATGGTGGTAAAATTGTACATTTAACAAGCCCCGCATAGTCTCTAATGTGTTCTTGATCGATCTGCTCTTGGCTCAAAATTTCTGGATGTCCAACAGGGTAGAATTTATATTTGTTGCAAAATGGATACAACGAACACACATCGATGAACTTGATTTCTTTTGTGGAATCTTGATCAATTTCCTCGTACAATTTGATGGCATTTGTACGTCCACCAAACAATGCTTCTCTTGGCAAAATGGGGTCTCGATGTTTGTAGAAAGATTCCATTTGTTGTTTGAATTTCACATCCGATTTCATTCTTTCGTCGATCTGATGCTCCCAAATTGATTCAACTCTGTAACCAAGACTTTCCAGTTCATCTTTCTTCTGTTGGGTTCTTGTATATAATTCTTCCATGGTGAGCATCGTATAGGGATTCTTGTATTGTCTGTTGTTGTAACATTTTGGACATCCATGAAACAGACATCCATTCATCTCAAAAACTGTTCTTGTGGCTTCCTCATATCCATCGACGTAGTGTCCACCAATCTTGATTTCTCCTCCATTCAAAGCATGCTTGATTGTTATCATACGTGACAATGATATATGTTGAAGCCAACGTATCGCTTTCGTGGAATAGTTTTTAGCACATGGGTATCCACCATCTGGAATGATTCCAATTGTTTTCTCTGGCATTGAATTCTTCCTCCATGCCAAATTGCAAACTTGCGCCAATGTTATTGACTCAATGAACGGGTCAATCTGTTCTGTTTCCAATATGTATTTCCTGAATTTTCCACATCCACGGCGAAGAATATCCACGTCTGATTTGCAGTACTTCTCCATCTCTTCTTGGAAGTTGAATATCACGTAATTTTCTATTTTCTCATTGTACCATTCAAAGAATTTCTCTCGATTTTCCACGCTCATCATGTCTGGTTTGTAGTAATCAGAAGCCAAGTAATGTCCAATGTAATTTTGAAACTTTGGTGAATTCGCCCAATGTGGAAAGTGTCCTTTCGCCATCTCATTCAGCTGAAAAGTTTGTGGAAACTTTGAAAGCGGCATCATCAGAAAACTCAGAGAATCAATAACTTTCACGCTGTTGCATTTTAAACTGAGAATCTTGTTTCCATTCATGATCAGTTCTGGTTTATGAATTCCACTTTGTATGAGTGCTTGAAGTAGAAACTGTGCATCGTATCCCTGAGCATTATGTGCTATTGCAACACATCCTTTGTGATCTTGGTGGAATAACCAGTTTGTGAAGTCTGTTAAAACGTTGTCACCCTTGAATACAAATTCTCTGGAATCCGGTCCGCATGTTTCACATTTTTCTTCGATTGGTTTGCACATGCAATCTCCACAAGCGGTATGTGCAACACAGAAGTTTGGAATATGAACACCTGTGTCTTGTCTGCATTCAAAGTCAAAGAATACATATGGAATCTTTGCAGGTTTCTTTTCCGGTGATTCATATTTTGGAATGTAGCACCTGTGATCTGCTTCAACGATTTCTTTGCAATGTTTGCATTTCTTCAACCCCGCACATATATGTCTGCTTGATTTATTGATGAGAATTTCTTCATCACAATTGTTGCATAGTTGAACCAAATCACATATTTTTCTTTTCTGTTTTCCTTCGGTCTTCAAATGGTTGTCGAAACATGATTTACTTCTGAATGATCGTTGACACGTTCTACACTTCACCCAATTTGTGAAATTACACTGTGTCAATGACCAGCATGCACAAACAAATCTGCATCGATGATCGCCACGCATATGGAATCCAATGTCGCAGAATTCGCAGTAGTAGCTGGTGCCTAGAAATCCTTTGATTGATGTTATGGTGTCGAAGTGATTGTTGTTGTAGTAGATGTGTACACATTTGCTATCCGAACACATTTCTGCAGGTTCAAATAGAAATCCAGCGCCAGCAAATTCATTGTGAATTTTCACAACATATTCTGGATACAATATTTCTTGAATCTTGTGGAACTCATTGATACTGCAAACTGTATCGTGTGGAATGCCAGCACGGTTGAGTAGATTTTTTGCTGCATCTGTTTGTGCTGTGTATATTGATTGTCTTATTCTTTTCCATATCTTTGACCAGCACGCAGATCCATCACTATCTGCCTTACACATTCCGACGACAATAGATCTTGCCATACACATAACATCATCAGCATTTTCAATCCGGACAATACTTCTTTTTACTTTTGTCAACTTGTTCTTGTCTGCAAATGGTCCATAATGTAGTGAGTGTCGTGTACCACCTTCCGGAATATCTGTAACGAAGATTTCGAAATTGAGTGCACCGTCATGAATTGTAAAGGCTGCATTTGATTGAACCACATTTTGAATATTATCCATGAGTGTCCCACCATTCAATTCACTGGCTTTTGTGAATGGAATGAAAATGCTCATATCAAGTCCTGGATGATTTATCGTAACTCTGATTCTTGTCTTCTCATTTGCTGAACATTTCTGTTTCAATTCTTCTGTCAACTTCTCAAATATCTCTGGAATGTTTTCGATTGGATCTGTAAATTTCTCGAATTTCACACCAAATTGTCGTGATGCTGATTTAAATTTTCTGGAAAATTTCTCCGAGTTCAGCTCCATTTTGAAATATTTTGTTGGATTGAACACAACACGCTCTCTAGCCAGACTTCTCTTTCTCTTCCCACCAATTTCTCTATTCTGTCTTCGACCGCGTCCAATCTGCCCATCACTAGAACTTTCTTCACTTTCTGCCCTATCAGTTTCCATATAGCTCTCTTCACTTTCTGCCTCATCAGTTTCCATATAGCTCTCTTCACTTTCTACCTTATCAGTTTCCATATCGCTCTCTTCAATAACTGCAGGCCTTGGTCTTTTTCTAACAATATCTTCTTCGCTGGAGGCGTCGTCTGAAACAGGTCTTTTAATTCTCTTAAACATTTTTGTCTTGAGTTTTGTCAGCAAAAAATATTGCGACTGGCTTCTTCGGAGTTGAAGTGTAAAGTGTAGAATTACACCTGCTTTTATAGCTTTTATAGCTTTTATAGCATTCGCGATGAAATCTATAAAAGCAGATGTAATTCTACACTTTACACTTCAACTCCGAAGAAGCCAGTCGCAATATTTTTTGCTGACAAAACTCAAGACAAAAATGTTTAAGAGAATTAAAAGACCTGTTTCAGACGACGCCTCCAGCGAAGAAGATATTGTTAGAAAAAGACCAAGGCCTGCAGTTATTGAAGAGAGCTATATTGAGCTACATAAAGAAGATTCAAAAAAATCTACACAGCCACAGACTAGAAAAATTCAAGATAATCTTGTCGAAATGAGACAGATCTCTGCCAATTTGTTTAAACTTTGTAACAAAATGCAATGGCAAGAGAAACAAGAGAAAAACAAAGCTGATAAAAATTGGAAACCGCCATATGGTTACTGTTACAAATGCGGACAAGAATCCCATTGGTCCTTCCATTGTAAAACAGATTTCGGCGACAAAAAAAATGTGAAAACTATACAAAAATGTCTACAAGCAGTAACAATACAAGAACAAAATGCAGATATCAAAACTGAAGAGATGTCTACAACATCAGATGTTTTCAAACAACCCCGACCTGTTGATCCTACGAATGATTCACAGAACAAATCTGAAGATAAAAATCCAGATTTTGAAAATTCCAAGAAAACTTCCAAGAAAAAGAAGCTGAGACCATTCTACATTCCAAAAACAGATAAACGAATCGATACAAACATTTGAAAATTATGTTGTGTGAATAAATTATGAATTGAACAATCGTGTTTTGTTTTTTTCAGCTATGAAAGAGTAACCTTTTGGGGAATGTGGGTGGCCCTGAAAAGGGCCGTTTTTTCTTTTACAGAATTCATAAAAATTCTGCCAAATCAGGATATATCCCGTTGGGATTAATTGTCACAGACCAAGTAGGATTTGATCTGTGCGCCGCAGCAGCCTGAGCGAAGCTGTCAATTGCTGCATTGCACAGATCTTTCTTCGAGATCTGTGACAAGATCTCCACGAGATCAAGATTGCTTGATTCTTGATTCTTGATTGCTTGATCGCATACTTCAGGCGATGGTCGTCGCCGAGCCAGAAAATCTCTTAGCATCTGTTTCTGTACCACCTTTTGTTCAGGAGAATCCTGCCATTTCCTATATGTTCTTATTTTCGTCTCCTCTGAATCTCTCTTCCTCCATAACTTCTTGATAAATTTCTTTAACGACGGCATAATGAATGAAGTTCACTGAAAAAGTGAAAATATTTTTATACATTTGACACGGGCGTCAATGAAATCACATGTCGCGTTGGCGTTAAAATTGACAAATATTTCCTGACGTTGTGTTTTTTCAGAACCGGATCAACATGCATATTTTTCTTGATCATTATTGCATAGCGATCAAACAAATGTTTTTAATTTCGTTAGATCATTATCTATTATTTGGTACACATGATTGATATATTTATTACCTCGTTAGGCAAATATGGAATGTTTTTCTAGTTTTTGTTTTTGGAATTGTACATATTTTATACATAAAACTGAACACAAGATTGTTACACGGGCGTCAATGAAATCACATAATACTTTGGCGTTAAAATTGACAAATATTTCCTGACGTTGTGTTTTTTCAGAACCGGATCAACATGCATATTTTTGTTGATCATTATTGCATAGCGATCAAACAAATGTTTTTAATTTCGTTAGATCATTATCTATTATTTGGTACACATGATTGATATATTTATTACCTCGTTAGGCAAATATGGAATGTTTTTCTAGTTTTTGGTTTTGGAATTGTACATATTTTATACATAAAAACTGAACACAAGAAACATACTGAACATTTTTCTTCATCATTACAATTGATAACTTTACTTGGTCATCGTTTATGAACGAAGATGAATTCATATGTTAAAACATCTTAATTAATTGCATATACTATCATGAATTTAATCTATAACATATCGAAATAGTAAAACTAACAGATAATGCACTGTAAAGAAACACAACGCCCGGAAACATTTGTCAATTTTAACGTCAATGCGACATGTGATTTCTCTACCGCCCGCGCAATCGTGATATATGTTCAAACACGGCCGTGAACAATTTTTATTCTGCATTCAAAGATGTCCGAAATCCCCGAACCGTTGATGTCTATACTAAGAGGAACGATAGGGCTAACACCCCAGATAATGCGGGCCGGACACGCAAAAGAAGTAACCGCCAGTGCAAAACTGGTTATGCAAATATGCAAAAAACAACAGCGTTGGAACAAAAGCAAAAGTCTCAAAAGAAAATCGTGGCGTGAACTTTGATGCCATACAAAACGGCCCTTTTCAGGGCCAAAAACAAAAACGGTCCTTTTCAGGACCAACCAATTTTTTCAAAAAGAAAAACTTTTAGCATTGCTTAATAACTAATAATGTTCTTTGTACCCTATGTTTTGTTTTGAAAAAATCACGCCACGAATAATTTAAAACAAAATATACTTGCAAATATTTGTTGTTGAATAAAATATAAATTGAACAATCGTGTTTTTGATTTTTTCAGCAATGAAAGAGTAACCTTTTGGGAAATGTGTGTGGCCCTGAAAAGGGCCGTTTTAAAATTATCATCTGACTTTAACATCGTTTTGTGTTTTTCTTATATCTTGACATATCTTTCCCATGAGAACCAATAGCTTTTGCGAATTCATCACTTTTCTCTGTATCTTTAGATTCTTTACAAGGAAGACGAAATCTGACTTTTGTCTCAGTAGAAGGCTTCATGATACTTTTAGGTTCTTTTTCTTTCGCCGATAATATTTTTTCTTTTTTGATCTGTTTCTGTTCTTTCGATCTCTGAACATCATGAACCCTGATTGGTATATCTATCTCTTCTGCAACGAAACGAAGATTCACTTTTACTTCTTGATGCGTTACTTGTGTTTTCACGTCAATATCCCTGCGAAGACATCTCAGTTCATCTAAAATCGCTTTTAAAATGAGTGTATCTCCACCTATAGTCATTGTCGTATTAGCTTGGCCTGTTGACTGTGGTGCCGCATATGTATTCTGTACAACAGGATTACTGTATATCTCACTCTGAAGAAATTCTGTTAACGGATCCATCTTTGATAGCAATGCAATGTAACGTTGATCAAATTCGAAAATATTTTTATACATTTGACACGGGCGTCAATGAAATCACATGTCGCATTGACGTTAAAATTGACAAATGTTTCCTGGCGTTGTGTTTTTTCAGAGACGGATCAGCATTCATATTTTTCTTGATCATTATTGCATAGCGATCAAACAAATGTTTTTAATTTCGTTAGATCATTATCTATTATTTGGTACACATGATTGATATATTTATTACCTCGTTAGGCAAATATGGAATGTTTTTCTAGTTTTTGGTTTTGGAATTGTACATATTTTATACATAAAAACTGAACACAAGAAACATACTGAACATTTTTCTTCATCATTACAATTGATAACTTTACTTGGTCATCGTTTATGAACGAAGATGAATTCATATGTTAAAATATCTTAATTAATTGCATATACTATCATGAATTTAATCTATATCATATCGAAATGGTGAAACTAACAGATAATGCACTGAAAAGAAACACAACGTCAGGGAGCATTTGTCATTTTAACGTCAAAGTATTATGTGCTTTCTCTACCGCCCGCGCAATCGTGATATATGTTCAAGACGGATCTTCAGACTTATTCTACATTCAAAGATGACTGCTGTAAACATAACAGATCTTGACGAGATAATGGCCGGTGGGGTATACTGTAAAGCAGTGTACGGTGAAGAAATATCGCTGTTTTGGAGGGCACTCAGCCTCGGGGTTTACGGGACGACCGATGGATGGATGATTCTGAGAGATGCGGCAGTTGACCTGTACTACGCAGAGAGTGACGAACTTGGTGCGTCGGCACAAGATTTACGGCGCACACCACTTTTGGCTGAATCAAGATTGATGGTTGAATTAGCGGCGACTGTTATACAGCGACCTATCGTCATGTTTGATGCTACCAAAGGCGGCTACAAATCAACACCAAGATTCAAGTCATCAATAACTCTAGTGTGGATCCCACACGTTTGCCACGAGCATTATTGTGAATGCGAAATATGGATGAGGCGAGGAGACAAATCAATTGAAGTTTTGGCGAACAAAGAAGTTCAATGTGGCGGATTCTAAACTATAACAAAAATAAAACGGCCCTTTTCAGGGCCACCAAATATTCGAAAAGAAAAACTCTTGATTGCTAATTGATATTTTCCAAAGTGAGATTTTCCTTTTGAAAAAAATAATTCTAAGTCCATTTTCATTTTTTCGATCAGAAATGTCACATCAATGACAGGAACATCTATCCTCAGGCTGGGAACTATGGCCCAGTACCCCCCAGACATGGGCACTATGGCCCAGTACCCCCCAGACATGGGCACTATGGCCCAGTACCCCCCCAGACATGGGCACTATGGCCCATGGGCCATAGTGCCCATGTCTGGGGGGGTACTGGGCCATAGTGCCCATGTCTGGGGGGGTACTGGGCCATAGTGCCCATGTCTGGGGGTACTGGGCCATAGTGCCCACCATTACTACTGACGATCTGATTATTGATGCACTCAAATCATATGGGAACTATGTTAAAGGGAGTTGCGTGCGGGGAACATTGGAGGGCCTAAAGATTCAGACAGGAACCAGATATCTCTATATATCTGACTGTCAGGAAATTCCAAATCATCTCGATGTGGGAGGGACACATATCAGGATATTTTCGGACATGACAAAACAATATTGTAGAAATTGTGACGTCACACACTTTCCAACCGAGAAATGCACCCAATCAAGAAGGAGGTGTTACCGCTGTTTTGATTACAACCATCTAGCACGTGACTGTGATAACGCCATTGTTTGTTCAGTCTGTATGATTAGTGGGCATGTCCGAGCACAATGTCCCATGGTTGCTAACAACGGTTACCGGGATCGGCGAACCTATCAGTACGATGATAGACGACGCGATAATAACTCTGATCATGATAGTGAATCCGATGGTGAGTCGATCGAAGTGAGCTGTAATAATGATGATGACCCTAAACACAACGGTGAAAAGGATAACCAATCAACCATTCAATCAATTGTTCTTGGTGCAAGCAACTGTCGCGATGTGATTGTTGACAAGCCGGGAACAGAAGTTGTATTCATCTCAGGTGCGACAGCCGGGAATGTTCGCGAGCTTATTGCTAAAGCAACAAAACGGGACAGGATTATCCCCGATAAAATTCTGAGTGTGACGCTGCATTTGGGGACAAACGATTTGAGCAAATCAGGTTTTGACGTGGACAGTGTCAACTACAAAATGCAGGATGCGGTTCGCGATGTGCAAGAGACCTTTAAAAACTGCGAGGTGTCAGTGTCGAGCATACCTCCGAAAAAGGGAAAGGGGAGCGGAACCACCACATATAATGACGTGTGTGTTCGAGCCAACACAGCCATCAAACAGTGGTGCCTGAGATATAGCAAGGCTAAATTCATCGACAACAGCTCGATATTCATGAACAAGGGACAAATAGTAAAGCAACTTTTTGACAAGGAGGATAAGCGTGGAATTCATTTAAGTCCATCTGGAAAGGAAAAACTTGCTGAATCTTTCGCTGAAACTGCACGTGAGGTTATTAGGCGACGTAAGCGAGACAGTGGTGATTCACCCCCTCCTGTGAAACCAGGAAAGCAATTCAAGGGACATTGAGGAGACGCTAGCCGTTTTCTCTGTGGGACATATGCTAATTATTACGATTTTCTTATATCCTTTTCCACAATTTTGATTTGTTGTTCGGTGTTTATGGCACTTAATTTGTTATGTGATATATATGTGATTGGGACTAAACACGAGAGAGTTTACTCATATGTTGACGATTTTAACAACGACGACGACGGTGATGATGATGATGACGATGATGATGACGATGGTGATGATATGGACGACGACGGTGATGATAATGATGATGAAGTTGATTATGATGAATACAACGATGATGATGATGATGTTAGTGATAATAATGGTGGGGATGTTGACGATGAAGATGGTGATGAAAGGGATGACGATGACAATGAAGACGAGGAAGATGATGACGGTGGTGGTGAAAATGACGATGACGATTGTGATGACAGTGACGACGATTATGCAAATGAAGAATGTGACGACGATAATGATGATGATGATGATGATTATTATTGTTATTATCATGAAGATTGTATTGATGGTGATGATGACAAAGAAGATGATAGTGATGATACTGATGGTGATGATGTTGCGGGTGGTGGTGATAATGACGACGACGGTGATGATTATGATGCCGATGATGATGAGGACGATTGTGATGATGATGATGGCGATGACGAAGATGATGAGGACGACGACGATATTGACAGAGATGATGACGGCTACGATCATGAGAGAGTAAAACTTAAATTACTGGCCCTGAATGTATGTGGTTTAAATAATAGGTCGAAATATCCCGAATTTAACGAGCTAATTAGCAAAAATGACATTATTTGTCTAACTGAATCCAAGACGGCCGATGGAGTGGTACCGAATATTTCAGGTTTCAAAGTATTTCCAACGAAGGGGAGAACAAAAGTTTTCGGCGGAAGGATTTCCGGGGGAATAGTTTTAGCAGTAAAACGCGAAATCGAATCATACTGTAGAATTATCCCAAATGAATGTGAAAATGTAATTTGGTTAAGATACACTAGAGGCGACTGTCATATTTTGATTGGTGCTGTATATATTCCGCCATCTAATACAAAATTTGCAAAATGCGATTGGAATGTAGACGTAGACAGGGACCTTAAACGAATTAAGAAAGCCACTGAATGTGTCATTCTTTTAGGTGATTTTAACTCCCGCACAGCAACTAATTCGGACTACAACCAGCCGTGTATTCAGTCTGAAACAACACACTTGCCGGAAACAAATACATCACTAGGGCGTCTTGTTGAAACAAACATAGATCAATCAATTTTAAAGAGATACTCTCAGGATCATAATGTTAATCAGAATGGTTACAGTCTTCTGCACTTATGCAAGGACAATAGTTTGTTGATTTTGAACGGTCGATTTGGAAACGATAAAGGAGTTGGGAAGTTAACCTGTCGTAACGCTAGCGTGGTAGACTATATATGATTGGATCGCACCTCTTGTTACCGATGATTGACAATTTTGACGTTCTCCGATTTTCATCTTTATTCTCCGACTGCCATAGTCCGGTTCGAATTATTTTGACTACCAGACGCGATAAACAAAATGTAGACAAATCATGCGAATATAAAAACAAACTACTGCCAAAAATAAAGCAATTCGGTGCGGAAAATGTGGGCGCATATCTTCAGAATTTCAATGCAGTATATGCGGAAGAATTTGGTAGAAATTTTAACTTATCAGATACAAGCACAACCGAGAACATTATTGACATAAACGAAACATGCGAGAAAATTAACAATATATTTGTGCGAGCAGCAGAAATGACGATGGGTAGGAAAAAGAATAAAAATAACCGATCGAAGGGTAATAGGCCATGGTTTGATAACGAATGTCGCGAGCGCAGAAAATACTTTAAAAAGATGAAATCGAAATACCATCGGATTAGGAATGAACACAACAGGGTGAATATGCGAAGGCGGAGAGAGATTACCGAAAAACTATGAATATGAAAAGTTCAAGGTTAGGCGATAAAGTTTCTGAGAAGTTGCTTAGGGTATCATCGTCAAAGGACTTTTGGAAAACTTTAAACGAGTACTCGTGTAAAGGGGGTAATGACACTGAACTTAAAGTCCCTCCAGATGAATTTTATAACCACTTCAAAACTTTGAACGAATCTGGAGATAACGAATCGACATTAAACTTGCATATAGATGCCTTATTGACCGAATGTCCCGACGAAGGTTTAGATACGCCTATTGAGAAAGAGGAGATTCTAAAAGTAATTCAAAATATGAAAAATGGAAAAGCCCCTGGCGTGGACGAAGTGTTAAATGAATACATTAAAGAAACGAGATATATAATGTTGCCTGTCTATATAAAGCTATATATTCAATACAATTTTCGATACGGGAATATATCCGGAGAGCTGGACCCATGGGTCTATTCTACCAATATACAAAAAGAAAGGTGATGTGAGTAAAGCGGACTCTTATCGCGGAATCACACTCTTAAGCTGTGTAAGCAAGGTATTCACTGGTATAATGAATAACCGACTTAAGGCGTTTGCAGACCGTACATGTATGATAAAAGACTGCCAAAGTGGTTTCAGGGAACATCACTCTACATGTGATAACATTTTTATTTTATATGCTCTCATAGAAATTTATCTAACTAGAAATAAAAGACTCTACTGCGCATTTATCGATTTGAAAAAAGCATTTGATACGGTATGGAGGGAAGGGTTGATGATGAAACTTGTTAAGAATAGAATTGGTGGCAAGTTTTTCCAAGTTATTCGAAGTATGTACAACGGAATAAAGTCATGTGTGAAGATAGGAAGCTCAGTATCCGAATTTTTCGCGTGTAATATCGGCGTAAGGCAGGGCGATGTCTTTCGCCTCTGCTCTTTTCGGTGTTTGTCAACGATCTAGAAGACTTCTTAAAAGATTGCTGTATAGAAGGTTTACCATTTGTTGATGAAACATTTTTTGCTCAATTCGGTGACTACTTACGCATATTATGTATTTTGTATGCAGATGACACGGTTTTGATCTCAGAAAGTCCAGAGGAAATGCGAAGAGCTCTTAGTGCTTACAGTGATTACACTGATGCGTGGAATTTATCAATAAACGTAGATAAGACAAAAATGCTTATATTTTATAATCGCAAAGCGAATGACATTGATACCATGCAATTTGAACTCAATGGGGAAAATATTGAAATAGTAGATAACTGGTGTTATTTAGGAATACATTTCTATACCAACGGAAGGTTTTGCAGATCCATAAAACGTATGCAAACATTAGGTACTAGAGCAATGTTTGGTCTACTACAGCGAATCGGGAACCTTAACTTGGGTCCTGCTGTTGCTTTTCGACTTTTTGATAGTACAATTGAACCAATACTTTTGTATGGTAGCGAAGTTTGGGGGTTCGAGAATTTCGTATGCATAGAAGGGGTTCATTTAAAGTTTATGAAATATGTCTTACACATGAAGTCGAGTACACCAAACTATATGGTTTACGGGGAAACTGGAAGGTACCCCTTGTCGATTTCAGTGAAAAAGAGAATGCTTGGGTTTTGGTCGCGATTAGTGAAAGGTGATTGCTCAATATTAGCGCAAAAGTTATATAAACTTCTCTATTCCATCGAACAAAGTTCCTATTTGAACGGTAAGACGATCAAATGGATCACATGTGTCAGAAGTACGCTGTCCTGTCTAGGGTGGGGGTCCATCTGGGACTCGCAACACTCTTTAAGTAAACTAGAGTTGAATATATTCATGGAAGTTCGTAGAACAAAATTTGTTGAACAATGGAAGAACACGATTGAGTCATCAGATCGCGGAAAGTTCTATGGGCTGTTTAAAAAGAATTTCGGAATGGAAGCATATATGACTATTACGACAAACAGTTTGATGACATATATTGTTAAGATACGCACTGCTAATCATAGACTGCAGATTGAAAGGGTAAGGTGGGGTAAAGCCAAAAAGGAAAACAAGAAAAATAAGAATACAAATTTCTGCCAGCAATGCAAGACGGCGATAGGCGACGAATTACACTTTGCACTAGAATGCACGGAACTCACACATTTAAGACGAAAATATTTGCCCAAAACTTACCATACGGAACCAACTGAAACTAAATTAGTGAAATTACTCACGAGTGCTGACCCGAATGTTCTAAAACAGTTTGCAATCTTTGTGAAGTTGGGTTGTAAGATTATTGATAGGAATTAACTAATTGACAGCGGCAATTTATAACTTCATCTGCTTACCATGATTACGGTGATGACATATATTACGACAGAAATAGCGAAAATGCGATATATATGGAGTATGACAATAACTGCATGTGATGGTGGTGGTAATGATGATACTGTTTCGAATGGCGATGATGATGTTGATGGTGATGCTGCCGATGATTATAACGAAACCGACGATGATGATGTTGATAATGATGACGAAAATGACAGTGGTGGTGGTGAAGATGATTAGTATGGCGATGATGTCTGATGGCGATAATCACGATGATGGTGATGATGATAATGATGGTGGGGACGATGATTATGATGATATATATGCTTGAGATGATGATAGTGATGACGACGACAAGGATGGCAATAACGACGATGATGACGACGGCGACGACGATGATGAAGATTTTGATTAGCATGATAACGATGATGATGGCGATGATTATGACGATGATGTTATGATGATGATGATGATGATGATGATGGTGGTGGTGATTGTGGCGACTATGACGACGACGATGACGTCGATGAAGACGATGACGTCGATGAAGACGATGCTGGTGATGATGATGATGATGATGATGATGATACTGAAGACGACTATGACGACGACGATGATGATGATGAAGATGAATATGAGGATGAAACGACGACGACGATGATGATGATGATTATGAGGATGATGATGATGGTGACGATGATGATGATAATGGTGACGGTGATGATGATGATTATGATGATGATGATGATGATGATGATTATGATGACGATTATGATGATGATTACGATGATGATAATGATGATGATGATGATCATTATGATGATGATGTTGACGACGATGATGATAATGGTGATGATGACGACGACGACGACGACAAATATGCACCTCTGCCATAGAAAAATGGCAAGCCAGACAACAGTGGCCCCCTTTTGTAAATATATGTATATATGTTAATTATTTAATACTCTGTATTCGCCACTTAATTGTGACATTGAGTTAAATAAACAATCAATCAAGATAATAGCAATGTGACAACTTACTGTCGCACGTGGGTGGAATTAATTCCACACCCCCATGAATACATCACTAAATGATACCGGTACATTACTCTGATTCAGTCATAGGAAGATTCCATTTTCACGCTAATGCCAGAGGTGTCAGTTATTCGCTTTCAACATGTGCTACTCGGCACTAGTAAATAATTTTAACTAGCAGGTGACCTGACTTCGTCCGGGATTTGACCTTGAATTGACCATTTTGCAGGTCAAGGTCAGGTTGGGATCACGATTTGACCCGTCGAAAACACTCCCCCGATAAAAGTATCCCTAGGTATCAAATTTCGTCGAAATCCGTTAATTTTTTAATTTAATTTGAGTTAATTCTGCCTTTTTAATCAAGACAAATGATGGTACCCGTCCCATGATGGTACCCGTCCGTAAAAGAGGTACGTTTGTGGGTACCCGTTTGAAGGTGAATATCACCTCGGGCGGAAGCCGGAAAGCCCTAAGTACATGTATGGCACACAACACGCTCATGTCTGGATACAGTCTTACACGCACAGACCCAGACGTAAGAATCACATTACACACATACGCTCTTTATCTACGACACTGTGGATACGAACGCTCTTTAACTATCAACGCGATTAACCCCACCGTGCCAATGGCAGTAATTTTTGTGACTGGGGGTGGAGAAGGAGCGCTCTTGACGTTCTCAGAAGCTGTGCGATGACACTTCATCTGGAATTTTACCCTTAGATAGGAAGTTTGGGCTCAATCCGTCCGGCAGTTTTCCCGGCCATAGCTAACAGACAAACAACAAACAGACAAAATTTCCAAAATATATAGTAGATTGTATACAGTTTATGTTTTAACTTTAATTATTATAGGTACTCAATCCGATCAGAGGATCCTATATTACTATTTCTTTGGCTTTGGGGGTAAAAGATAATTGATTCGAGTCGAGGAACCTACCAATCAACGCTCGGGGTTATCAGATTTCGATTTTTGAAGTTTCGTTATTTCTATTCTTTCTGTCCCAGAACACAGTCAAAATTGCGTTATTATTACCACTTAATTTTAGAGTTATCCATCCTTGTCTGTTTGAATAGTGTTTTGGTGTACACATCTCGAGCAGATTACGAAGTTAAGGGCAATTATTAGTACTCATCTCGAGAAAATAACAATTTCAAAAATCAATATCTAATAACTCTGAGCTTTGTTTGATGGGTTCCTCGACTCGAATCAAATATTTTTTAACCCCAAAGCCAAAGAAATAGTAATATATGACCCTCTGATCGGAATGTTGTTGTTGGAATCTGTTGAGATGGGGACCCTCTGATCGGATTGAGTACCTTTAAAGGTACTCAATCCGATCAGAGGGTCCTGTATTACTTTTTCTTTGGCTTCGGGGGTAAACAATATTTGATTCGAGTCGAGGAACCCACAAGTGGTTATTATTGTTAATAACTAACCACTTGATTTTTGAGTTATCCATCTTACATCCGCAATTTGTCTGTTTGAGCACGATGCAGACTAAATTAGTGTCCCAGATCTCGATAAATTAACGAATTTCACAAATCTATATCTGATCACTCTGAGCTGATGTGTGGGTTCCTCGACTCGAATCAAATATTTTTTACCCCCGAAGCCAAAGAAACAGTAATATAAGACCCTCTGATCGGAGTGAGTACCTTTAAGCGTACGGAACTACGGTACCTTTTTAAATGTTTATTTGGGCCATGAGTGTACCAGCAGTCTCCTGTCGATGTTGTCATCATGGTATATCACCGTATGTGATGGAGGGCTGATCCGTGGGTAAAATAGTTGCTATTTTTTCTGGAAATTCCCATCATTTATTTAATACTAAAGTAGGAATTGGTGTAACAACGTTCACAAAGGACGCGACATGTATCGGTTGACGATATCGGTCGGGAGACTAAATTTTGCCGATACCACATATATCGGCCCGATCCGATAGCCGATACCGATAATCGATACATCACTAGTCTAAATATCACCTCTATCACTTCCCTTAGACTATTTTATGATGGGGGGGGGTGGGTCCTTAAAAATTTGCAGGAAGGTATGCCGAGGTGGGTGGGAGTTCAAAATGCTGCAAAACACATTTTTTCTCCAACCATTTGCAATTTTTTTACTGAAGCCCTTTTACACTCTACTCTATGAGTGTCTAAAATACGCAACAAGTGCTAAAACACCCCAGATGTACAGAATAGGGTAAGTTGGGCATCAGAATAGAAGTCTTTGAGTCTCCAAGCCATTCCTTATGATACCTGACAAGATTGTGACTGATTGTAACATGAAATAAGGGGGCCCCGGTGGTCCAGTTGGTAAGGTGGATGGTCCTTCGTGCCAATTAACATAGACCGACCAGCAATGTCTGGGTGAGTTCGAATCCCTCTATCCCTGGATTTCCCGCAATGGGTCTTTCCACGATCGGATCAACGAAAGGGGGCTGGCAAGTACCACTCATTCAGTTATCTGGTCAAGTTTGTCAGTTACTTCCGGGGTTCGGTGGTTTCACCACATAGAGGCTGCCACAGATAGTCTCAGACATTGGTGTGTAGTGTCTGTGTGGGCTTTCCTCCACCAATAAAACTGACTGTCTCGAGCGTCACTGCACTTAATTAATATATAACGAGAGGCCGATCACGATCAGCAGATGTTTAACCATACCTTGGCGATAACGATTAGCTATAACTGATACTTGGTCAAAGTCTCACTCAAAGATATGATCACAGTAATACATATATCAGTACTTAAACTTAAAATCAAAAGCTCAGATAAATTGTCTTAAGAAGGGGTTATCTACATGAATACATGACCAATATTACAACATGATGTGGCATTGAACCATAATTTTGAGCTTCAGCAAATGGATGTAACATTCCAGTCAGATCAAATGACGCTTCTTTCCAGAATTATGGAGGTTTGATGACAGTATCAAGGTGAAATGCTCGCAAATAAATACTTTAGAAATAGATACATTTTTTAATATGTTCTAAGTTCAAAATGAATTTGAATAGCACCTGTAGTCACATTGAGTTGATGCTAAAATGTTTTTAACAAAATGCATATCATTTTCACTAGCACATTGAATGATGTATAATTAAAATAAAATAAAAATCTTTTTAAGCTACTTGGAGAGATGTCACCAGACTCTATGGTAAAACAGCTGGATGTCAGTATCTCCAAACTGAAGACCAGTATACTGAAAGTAACGACAGAAGACCAAAGAACCAAAGAATTATTGCAGCTGTATATAAAATATAAGACTAGTTTTCTTGTTTACAATGAGTAGGCAGATTTAATCTAGCATTAGCGGTTTACTGCAACAAATAACTTATTATAGGCTACCTTATTCAACACCTTTTTGATCACATCGAAATGCATTGGGGCCTGGTTCATTCGGTTAGGTAGATGGCGCACTAGACCGTCACAGGCCGTTCAGCAAAGTCTGGGTAAGTTTGAACCCCAGAGGTGCCGGATTTCCCTTAAGTTAAGAAAATTGGTCAGTTAGTACAACTCATTCAGTTAACTGATCAGGCTTATCAGTTGCCTGACAGGTTCTGTGGTTTCACAATGTGGAGACTTCCAGTGAATATCTGGGTGGGCTTTTCTCCACCACTAAATCTGACATAATCGTGATATAGCCTACCATCTGAAACCACATTAAACCCCCAAATAAACAAACATGCAATATCAAATGCATTCACTTGAATAGTTAAAGTGATGTGAAACACTTAGGTAGGGTTATCAAATAGAAATGGAGAATCTTGCTCAAAGTTGTTATTTTTACGAATATTAATCCAAATTGACAATACACATCATTCATATGTATTAATAAAATGCACTGACTCTCTATGACAAAATCGTTTGGGTTAGTTTATCGCCAATAGAGGTGCCACGATTATTGATTTTGATAATCGATAATCGGTCATCAATAATCGACTATAATCGATTAATCGTACCAAATATTGATAACATTAGTGGAAGTATTCCGTAATATGACCTATTGACTGGGTGCTGGTTAACTCAATAACTGCACTGTCGCTGGTTGGTTGAGGCATCGGTTGATGTAATTTTTACATTAATAAACCACTGTTAATGACTACTGAGCACAGTGTATTGAATACCAGCACAGTTCTCGGCAATGTTGTGGTTATAATATTTGTGAGTTCATTAGAACAAATATAGCAATTATTTTAGTTTTATGAATAGCCAAATATTCAAACAATATAAAAGTAGGATTGAACGATTGACCGCCGGCGGTTCCTAAAAAAAAGGAATCAAATGTTCCGGAAACTATAAGTTTCATCAAACTTCCAGAGCGTGGTTAACAATCAAACTTGTGCCCCCACCCGCAAATTGCAGGACTCAGAACAAGCTAAGTATTTGATAATAGTCAGTTTCATTCAGTATTCACCACATGATATGCGATAGCCTTTACTAGTAACTTCTAAATATGCATTTGTTCTTATGCAAACAAAGTACACTCACAATTACATTGCGGAGAACATCGCTGATTAAAATGCTGTATATATTGGTCCCCTGGTTTTAGAGAGAATGTCAATCAACTTCCCATTGGTCCTATCATATTCAAGGGCAAGTGCATTCAGTTCATTGAACACGGTGACAGTTGGCACATTTCAAAGACATAGTGCCACCTTTCAAGTATAAATATACAACGATGTCACAATGTGTTCAAATCTGCAGTGCCGCCAAGAAACCATGTCGCATCATCAAATGATCTGCCGACTGTTTGCAACATATATTAGTAGTACTCATGTTATTGGAATCTCTTTGATACGCGATCAAAGGATGTTAACACCTCAGTTATAGATTAAACTGTGTAAAACAAACACGGTATTCAATAATACCAGGCATTTTCTGACGTCCGAAATAAATAACACAGATTAATCGACGATTGAAATGGTAATCGATTAGTGTAAACATATTTTTATTTCTAAATCCAAACAATTGACATAATACACAGATGTAACATATAAGAGTTAATTTTGGAAATGAGGATCAGACAACAAGCCCGAGTTATCAGCTTTATCAACGGTTCATCGATTATATGATTAATCGTGGCACCCTTAATCACCAATAGTTGCTAGAGTACTAACATATAAGTTTCATGCACCCAAACAAGTCCATAATATGTCTTTAAATAAATAAATTTATTTATGTTGTATATCAAATTTTATCCTATCACTGGCTCTTAAACTTGTTCATTCATGTGCGTACTCATTACCAGTCTTTCAATGCTGGAAATTTGAAGCAAGCTATATATTGCTCGTAGCTATTTGAAATGAGGTGCACTGTTGTCTGGTAAACATTGAGTAGGGAGACTCAACAAATTTCAAACAAAATATAGTGGAATGTAGTGTGATAGCTTCATAAGTATACCTGAGTGGCCAAAAACTACTTACCATCTGGAATAACATTCAATGAATATTTACTGCATATTTAAAAGAAAATGCAATGCATCATTGCGACACTGTCTTTGTATATCGGGACCCATTGTTAACTTTTCACTACATTTTCATAACAAGCATGGTGCAATATTTAACCATGTTCTGTGCCGTGCCAAAATTCGACGCTCGATGAGAAAATCTGAGGTATGCTACTGTTAACTTGCAAAATGCAAAAATTGCAGGTGTGATGATGCGCAAGAGCAATGGCGCACCTCAAAATCGAAAGACTGCATTTCCCTGATGATCCAAGTGCACTGTGAGGTTTAGTGTGCATGTTTGATTTACAGTGAGGAAATGAAAATATTTCAATCAATACTTATAAATTTCTCTCTCCAGATATAGATACCACTGCAGCTATATTTGCAATTCCGCTCCTCATGCATGAAGAACCAAGTCTTCTGTACACTACACTACACACGAGGTAAGATTTTAAAACACTATTTTCATTAAAGATATCTGATTATCAAATCTGAAGGAGAATGTTTTGCAGTATGAAATGGACACTCATCAAAATTAAATATAATATTGAACCTACTACCAACCAATATTCGCTGCTGTACAGTTTTTAAGTCGAGTTTTTCAAAAACCCGACTTATGGTTTGACGAGGGACGGTTGGCGGGCGGGCGGACCTAAAGAATGCCTTTGACATTTGTAAACGGATTCCAAAAAAATTTGGTATGGCAGTTGCTCCCAATGACTATTTATTGCCTGTAGAAAATGGGTCACGTCCGAACTTTTTAACAAGAGTTATCCATCTTAGATGGTTTTTAGTTAAGTTTTTCACCGTTAGCGTGATAACTCACGCAAATATTAACCAATTTCAACAATATTTGGTATAAGAGTCTCTTGCAACAATATCTCGGACGAGTTCGAAAACCAGGTTTGTCCAAATTTTTTTCGCGGAGTTATAGGTCTTAGTTTGTCTATTTTTAGCAATTTTATCACTGTTAGCGCGATAACTCGATGAAATAGTAACCGATTTCAACAATATTTGGTATATGAGTCTCCTGCAACAATGTCTCGGACGAGTTCGAAAACCAGGTTTGTCCGAAATTTTTTCGCGGAGTTATGGGTCTTAGTTGTCTATTTTTAGCAATGTTATCACATCGTTAGCGCGATAACTCAATGAAATATTAACCGATTTGAACAATATTTGGTATATGAGTCTCTTGCAACAATATCTTGGACGAGTTAGAAAACCTGGTTTGTCCGTATTTTTTTTTCGGAGTTATGGGTCGTAGTTTGTCTATTTTAATAACAATTGAATCACTGTTAGTGCGATAACTCAATGAAATATTAACGGATTCAATTGATATTTGGTATATATGTCTATTGCAATAATAGACCACCGTCCGACTTTTTTTTCCCGGAGTTGTGCACCTTATTGGCAGAAGTTTGGTTCGACTGCCAAAAAACTCGACAAAAGCATCTTAGGCGTACCCCTTGTCTTTAAATGATAAGGTGTGTGTTCCAATTTCTCCTGGTGATATTACCTAAGCTATTTTGTATTCCTTGGTTTGACGGATTTAAACAAATCTAAGGTCAGTCTGTTGGATAGTGATGGGAGGTTAACTGAAACCGCAAGTCGGTAATGACGGAAATAAGGATCAAACGTCGCCAGTTGAGAATTACTTGACTCCGTCAAGCAAATCGAAATACGCGAAATGTCATACCTGTGGCAAAGAATTATCATGTGAGAAAGGAAATACAAGTAACCTATCAAGACACATCGAATCAATGCACAAAAAGGAATTCCAGGATTTAGAAGAAAAATTGGAATCCGCAAAGACAAAGCTTTCGGCTTTGTGAAGCGTTCGGCAAAGATATGGTATTATTTTGGTTTTAGTTAGTGGAATTTGTTTGAATCCGACGATTTGGGTTTATGAATCTCGTTATAGATCTTGGGACGTTTTGTGACACCTATTTATCAATTGAAAACCTTGGTAACTTCTAAAAGAATGCGTCGCTATAAGGGTTATTGATTCTATTTCTAGAAAGTGAAAGCCACGTGCGTTTTAGGAATAGAGGTTTCATTTGGAACTTCGGTTCACGTCTCGGTGCATTCGCCTCTCCCTTCATCTTATCCCACTCTACTTAAAGAGGCACCCCGCCCCGATCATTGTCCGTCATCGAAGCAAAGCGGGTTTCAGTGCATGTTATTTTATGAGGTTGAATTGCTGAATGCTAATGAATTGTAGATTTTGTAGCTTTAGTGGAACATCCGAGATTTATTTAGCTAGTTATCAGAGTTATGAAACCGGTCCTGTTCCAATGATTATTACCGCGTCGGTCCATGTGTTAGCTCAATCGGCTGTTCCATGTTCGCGATCTAGCGAGCATACAATAATGCCGTAAGGCTCAAATTTAGCATGAGCCTTACAGCGATGAAATTTTGCCTTGTCGCAACTTCAAAGGGGTGGGCCACTTGGTATACTGATCGCTTCAGATTAACACTCTTCTCTCTGGAATGCTACTTGGGCTCTGAAATAGAGTTATAGCAGATAACTAAGATACACAACCGCAACCAATGTTTTTATCGCAGAAAAAATCGAAACCACAACCGTAGGCAATATCTCACAACCTCCCATCACTACTGTTGGAAACACGACGCATATACTAATACGATATTAGTATTCATACCATATACACAGAACATTATCAAAAACCGCTGTTCTTCACTGGCTATTCGCTAAAATCCCAGTTCCGAAGCAGGAAGGATAACTCTAAATCCACACAACGTACATTATACGTTTCAGAAAATGCTAGGTACCGGTACACGTGGTCCGTCTATTACATTACTTGTATGCCAAATTTATTCGCGCACGGAAAGACGAATATGGTTATATGATATGGTATAAATATCTTGTCGATCATATAAACGAGCGGCTCAAGCCCCAAAAATATTACATAGCACACTCTGTAGTCGCATTATCGTCGCACAGGAAAACTGAAAATTGGTCACTTATGGACGTTAAAATATGCATGTAAACTGAACTAAATTGATCTAATGTCAAGGACAAATTTGTTGACGATACTCATGGAAATATAAGATAGCTTCTTTGTTTGTTGTAGAAGTTACTCAAAGTCTCAAACATGGCATAAATTATATTGGGGATTTATGGATACAGAACGATTTTATAAGTACAATATGATGTCCGGACGCCAGCGGACGTCCCATGAACGAGGGTTCTCAATAACTTATATCACACTCATAATGACTCGTTTAGTCTCATTAACCCAATTTTATATTGAACATATTGTATTTGTGTCAAACTGTCAATAGTGTGACATAGAGCTACAAGTTAATGTCTTAATGAGGACCCCCTCTCACTGATACTACTAATTATATATATAACATGCATGTATCGCGATACGTATCGTGTTCCTAGTATCGCGATACGTATCGTATCGTGGCCTAAGCGTATCGTTACACCTCTATTCACCACACAAGAGATTCCCCATGAATCTCTTGTGGGCTTTCTTGTGTGTCTGTGTGGGCTTTCCTCCACCACTAAAACTGACAAAGTTGTGATATAGCCCAGCAGCTGAAACGACGTTAGACCCTTGATTAAACAAACAAGTATTGAGATAGGTTTTGAAAAATGCCTTAAAATTAATAACAAATTGACATCTTTCATCCGCAACCATTCTGGCACCTGCCTTTATATGCTTGTAATCATTTATGAGCACTACATTGGTTATAGTATTTGAAGCAGATAATATTTTCTGTCCTTTCAACTGAAAATTCTACAATTATCATGATATGGCCTCATTGCTAAAGTGCTGTTTAAGTCTAATAAACCAATCAATGGGCATTTATATGTTAGTTAATTTATCATGCAATCGACAATACATATACTATTAATTCTAATAAAGAACCACCACAATCGGTACTTGATGTTTCAGCCTCATTGAAGTGCCAAATCCTGCAAATCATTTTGTGCTATGAAGGAAAATACACTTTAATTCTACAATTTTTTTTCAGGAGTCCATCACACCAATAATCACCCTACATGGAGGATCCAACATTCTTGATTTCATAGATTTAAAAATTGTTCTGGACAATGAAACGATTTGTGACCTTGGTAGAAATATAATTAAGGGGCTAGCATGCCTTTCATCAGTCTATTTCGTCTTCGGAATAGAATACCCAAAGAAACTACAGAATACAATGGTATTCATTGAAAAATACTTATTTGACATCCATGTTAGTAAAATGACCCCTTCTGTCACCAGGCTGTATAACAAACTTGTTCCTGAACTCACAAGTTGAACAGAAGACACATGCTCAGCCTGATGGACACCTTCAAGCCTGTTGGACAGCCTTATATATTCTCCTTCATAGAGGCATTCACTTGTGAAGGACACAGTGAAGATTAAAGAAGTAAAAATTGTTTTTTATGCTGTTCATTTCGATCTTTGAAAAAACTGGAAAAATTAAGCATTTTTGTACGCATGTTGCTTCACATTATTCACATAATACACATAGGGATGGACGAAACGGCAATTTCAATGTCGAATGGAATCAGCAAAAAGATTCAACATAGTCGAATCTCGGATCGAATCGCCCCAGCGATGAATACATCAGATCGCGGCACTCTCACTGCTCTCTTGAGTTGCATCTACAACAATTGATTGCTTCAAAGATACATGCATGTAATGCTGTCATATACATTAATCATTTCTAAAGCGATCGTTATCAATGCTTTGCGTTATTCGTATATTAATGAAGAGAAATGTCATGCTAGCGAGAAAACATCAGGTACACTGAACATTCCATCGACCAAAATACACATCTTATGGTTCAATGAATTCTTTCCCGCGATTCAAGAATTCTCGAATAACCTGTTAATTTTAAATCGAATCGAATCAGCATTTGGGATTCAACATCAAATCGAATCTCGTAGCTTCGTCGTACATAAATTATTATGGTACTAGATACATTTATTATTGGATAAGGGTAAAAGCTTGTTCTGAATAAATAGCCTGTTTTCAAATACATTTGTGGTAAACTAGCTATCAATAGACAATTTAAAAAAATGCCTAATGTGAATTTCATGAAGGGGCCCCTACTAATCTACTGTTAAATCCATTATGGAACCAGATTTGGACATGATCCTGGAAGGGAATAAATTCCCTGAATAATCCACGTCACAACCTTTGATTGACAATTTGATCCATGGTTAAAGGTATCATCTGACTTTCTTAGTTGGTAATATGTTTAGCTGTGACCAAGCAAGTAATATTTTTAGCTACAACCAAGCAGCTCTATGAACGCCCTTGTCTGTCTGTGTCTGTCCGTCCATCCATCTGTCACAACTTCTTGGATGTGTTCCTGTTGTTATTGCCATGGTATTTATATGCATTATTGTCATAAACAGATGCTTTGTAAATGCAAAGTTTCAACGTCAAAGATCAAAGTCACAGAGGTCAAAACTGTCAATTTGACCCTCATTTTACAGTTTCCAGATGATTACCAAGTGTCCATTCACATATTGCTATAAAACTTCATGGGAAGTTTCTATGAACATTGGTTAGGTGCCCTATTGTTTTTCAAGGTCGTTTGTCAAAGGCCAAGGTCACAGAGGTCAAAACTTAGTTGATTTGGCCCTAATTTTACCGTTTCCGGATGATAACTCAAGTGTCCTTTCAAATATTGCTATATGCTGAAATTGTATCACAGAAACAATATCATCCATCAAAAAGAACAACATGCATGTTAAGACGTATTTAGAAACACACTGATTGACGTGTCTCTTATTGGTACTAGGAACTTTTCGTATATAATTTTCAGTAAATGGAAATAATTTTTTTTTAAATTACAAAATGATCTGAAAAAGTAAGCAGTCTTTAACTCTTTTACATGTGCTGAAGTGGACATAAAGCCCCAATCGATAACTCCACAATAAATACTCTTAATAAGTATAATTTTTACTCTCAGGTGCAATTATTTAAACAGGATCTGATGAAACATGGTACAGAGAGCCTTTGTGATTTTTCTGAAACGTTAATAAATAGTCTGAATTCTGAAAATATTCAAGAAATAGCCTGTGTCTTGATTAGGTTTATTGAGTTATCGACCAAAAAATTTGAAGACAATTAAATTCTATAACCCGCGTAGCAAAATGTAGTGTAGTCGTCAGTCAAATGTAGGCAGCCAATGCAGTTGCTTCATTTGAATGTTGATTAAATTATTTTCATATATTGCCCGAAGACGGTTTTTTTTCTCTCAAAATTTTGTATACTAGATAATGCTGATTTATTCAATCTTTTTGTCCCCTGACAATTTTGTCGGAGGACTATAGAAATGACCCTCATCCGTCCGTCTGTCATCAACTTGGTATCCGCAACTCCTCCTACATTTTTTTAAAGCGATTTGAAAATTTGGGATGTTGTTGAAACTAGAGCTGTAGATTTGCAACATGTTTTTCTGAAAAATCCATTTTTCCAGATTTTTCATGGTTTTTCGACTTAGAAAATTTTGAATTATTTTTACAGAGGGTACCTTCGTGGTATCCGCAACTCCTTCTACAGTTTTTATCCTAGAGATTTGAAACATCGGGATGTTGTTGACTTAGGGGCTGTACATAGATTCGCAACATGTATAATAAGGTTTTTCTGAGAAATCCATTTTTTCCCCAGATTTTTCATTGATTTTCAACTTGGAAAATTTTAAATGGAAATCCAATTAGTGTTAGCCTCATTCATTTTAACCCATGAGAAATTGGTAGCCTAAACTCTGATTACCATCTGAGTTAGAAGACAATGGTGGGATTGATCACCCTGTGTTGGGGGATGGCCTTTTATTATCATTTGTCTTTCGCATTTTTTATTCACACAGTTCAAAAGTGAAAGTGTGTTTTGCAATGGGGCTCATAGGTTTGAGTAATACAAACACTGTTCAGCTATTCAAAAATTTGCTTTAAAGGTACTCAATCCGATCAGATGCTCCTAAATTACTATTTCTTTGGCTTCGGGGGTAAAAAATATTTTTTACCCATCAAAGCTCAGAGTGATCAGATATTGATTTTGTGTAATTTCAATTGTTTGTGGGCCAGAAGCACGAGGTCAAACGGACGGTCTTGCAGATAAAGATCGATAACTCTAAAATCAAGTGGTAATAATAACCACTTGATTTTAGAGTTATCCATCTTTATCTGCAAGACCGTCTGTTTGACCTCGTGATTCTGGGTCAAAAACAATTGAAATAATAAACTTCAAAAATCAATATCTGATCACTCCGACCTTTGATGGGTAGGTTCCTCGACTCGAATCAAATATTTTTGACCTCCGAAGCCAAAGAAATAGTAATTTAGGAGCGTTTGGTCGGATTGAGTACCTTTAACAACTAGACAAAACTTACAGATGACCAAAATAGCTAAGGCTAATCATAGCTAAGGCTAGTCCAAGTCTTCTTGTACTAAAACCAGCTAAGATATTGGTATGGCGATTTGCTGGTGTTTAGTCCAAGCCCGCCTGCATAGGCTTCTTATAACACGACTTAAGCGTTAGTGACCTGCTCAAATAAAACCACAATTATATGAAATAAAATATCACAATTGCGACAATAAACGGATATTTTCCGCAGAAGACATGCTATTTGATCTGAAACCCACATCAGTTGTGATTTGAACGCGGTAATTTAATGTGAAAAGAGACATTTAACGCAATGTTTACATAATTTTAAAAGTATGCAAACTCAGTTGACCTCGCGAACTGCGTTCGGCATTTTCCGGGGAAAATATTCCGTAGATTTTCGATCAACCACGCACGATGAATTCTTCATTGTAATCGTAAGTGTACGTGTCAATAAATAAATAAATGCATAGATTAAGTAAATATTAAAGATATAAATGTAATACATTAAATAAATTGCGGGAATTACAACCATCTCACAGTTTAAAACAGTGTAAACACAACGAGCATTAGAATAATATGGGGGCCGCCATTTTGTTTGTATAGCCAGACCAAACTCCGGACTGTGCCGGAGTTCTTCCGTACGACTTCGGCTTCAGTTAAAACGTAAACAAAATATACAGCGATGTCACAAAATGCGATGTTGGTGACAATCAACCGGAATATTCTATGCGTAATTTAACATGAAAGTTAGATTATCATACACCATTATGACCATAAGATGTCACTATTTCCGATGTATATAGCATCATGTATTGATTTTTTAGGTAAATCGAGTAAAATACACCACAAATTCCCGCCACAGATCCTGGGCGTAAGTCGTGTTATAAGAAGCCTATGCAGGCGGGCTTGGACTAAACACCAGCAAATCGCCTACCAACATCTTAGCTGGTTTTAGTACAAGAAGACTTGGACTAAGCTAAGGCCTTCTGCACCATGGCATTTCATTAATTATACCCCCTTTTTGAAAAACAGAGGGTATACTGTTTTGCACCTGTACGTCTGTGTGTCTGCATCTGTCCGCTGATTTTTGCCTTATAGCTTGAGTTTAGATTGTTCCACTAATATTTCCTTAAACATGTGAGTTATTCTACGCGGTATGCCACAAAGGGGGTTTGCACCCAGGCGGTGGTCCATCTCTTCTCAGAAGATATTTTGAAAAATTGACTGATCTTTGAATATAAGTGGTATGTTCATATTATTGGTTTAATTTTGGCACAGCTTTTACTTCCCAAACATTAGTGAAAATTGAATACCTGCAGATCAATACAAATCTAAAGGAAGTTATGTTCTAACTTCAACTGGACAAATCAATCTGGTGACGAAAATAAAACAACTTTAAAGGCCAGCAAAGACTAACTTACAACATATTCTGTGTGTCACCTTAGGTCACATAAAATCAATGTTCCGTTTTCACAGTACTTCTAGCACCTTTGCTTGAATTTTGTTCTGTTTTGTTTGTTTGCTTGTTTATTTTTTGACCCCTCTAAGTTGATCATAACGTCATCCTAGATCACATTGCAGAATTTAGAAATTTGTGCGGGAATACTAATAGCACAAATGTTAAGCTAATGTAGTCAGGCATTCAAATAAATCATGTATGTCATATTCTCCCCACAGTGTTGAAGGGGGGGGGGGATGATTGACAGAATTGTTCAATGAAATGTAATTTTGAAGCTCACCTGAGACGAAGCTATAGTCACAGGTCCCCTGGTGCGATACCACCACTACAAGTATATATACTAATACAAGGTTTGGAAGCAGTTGACTCAATTCTAGCATAAAATAGGGAAAAAATCACCAAAAACCCATCGACACGAGCTCAAGCCATATATCACGTTCGATGAACCACATTCCCACCTTTAATTTGGTATATGCCCCGTTCCGATGCATGAAAGCATTTTGGATATATTGCAAAATTTGGGCACATTTTCAAAATCGGACAAACAGTTGAACAGAGAGCGATATAAATAGAACTCCAAATGAGTCCATTGCTATAATACACAAACTCTCGTTCCGCGAAGTAACCCCTACATATATCGCACCAAATTAATCAGCGATGCATGCTGATTTCATCCCACCCTTTTAATCAACGAAACGAGCCATCACTAACGATAAGCGAATAAATACAATTCGCGAATATGAGAAATTGGAAGGAATCTATTTTTTCAACCATTTTGGTTGCGCTGCAGCAAATTTACAACAATTTCCCCATTGGCCAAAATCGATTCAGAAATAAGTATAGTATAATTATAAAATTGCTTACAAGTTCTTAAATATTTCTATGTCAGTATTTATATTCCAAATATTTTATTAATTCCAAAATAAAAGAAATGGTATATTGCCCGGTTTTTCATTTAAATTTACCGAATGAAACACATGCGAGTATGACCTTTGACCTCGGGGGTCACCTAAAAATTCCGCGAAAATTGAAACTGCGAAGACGCGTCCAAATAATGGATAAGTCATGGTGGTTATCGATGTATCGATATTGGAATAATTTAAACATAATAATTAACCGAACAGGCAACATTTTATAACTTTTGTATAGTTTTGAAGAAAATATTCAACAAATAGATTTTTAACTTCCGGGTCAACTGATCGACCAATGAACACTCAAGCTAATTTGCTGCGGCCTACCAGCCAAAATGGTTGAAAAAATAGATTCCTTCCAATTTCTCATATTCGCAAATTGTATTCATTCGTTTATCGTTCGAATGATTGCTCATTTCGTTGATTAAATGGCTGGGATGAAATCAGCATGCATCGATGATTAATTTCGTGCGATATATGTAGGGGTTACTTTGCGGAATGAGAGTTTGTGCATTATAGCAATGGACTCATTTGGAGTTCTATTTATATCGCTCTCTGTTCAAGTTTTTGTCCGATTTTGAAAATGTGCCCAAATGTCGCAATATATCCAAAATGCTTTCATGCATCGGAATGGGGCATATACCAAATAAAAGGTGGGAATGTGGTTCATTGAACGTGATATATGGCTTGAGCTCATGTCGATGGGTTTTTGGTGATTTTTCCCCTAGAGTTAACCCTATGCTAGAATTGAGTCAACTGCTTCCAAACCTTGTATTAGTATATATACTTGTAGTGGTGGTATCGCACCAGGGGACCTGTGGCTATAATCATCACTTCTCATCTGTAACCTGTTCATCTGTCTGTCAGTCCATCCATCTGTCAACAATTCTTTGAACATCTTCTCTAGATCATAAGACTGAATGGGTTCATATTTGCTGTGGATGTTCCCTAGGTGACTCACATTCAGATTTGTTCAAATGAGGTGACTCTGTCAAATGGTTGTGAAGCCAGGGCCATAACTCTTGCCATCCATAGTAATTCTCAAAAACGACTTCTCATGTACCATCAGGTTGAATGGGTTCATATTTGGTATGAAGGGTCCTTTGGTGACTGTAGTTCAGATTTGTTCAAATGGGGTCACCTGGTCAAATAGGGGCCAAGCAAAGGACAGTTTCCCTCTTAATATGTTTCCTTCACACGGACCATCAGGTTTATTTTACTGATATTTAGTATGAAGGGTTCTTTGGTGTCTGGGATTCAATAGATGGGGTCACCAGGTTAAATAGGGTAGGACCGGGGACATAACTCTATGTATCTATAGTAATACTTAAAATGTCTTCTCAAGAGAGGTTGGACAATTTAGCTTACATATAGTATGGAGGATCCCTTTAAAGTGATTATGAAAAGTTCTGACTGTTGTGGTCTCCAGAGTCCCAGTCTTATCAGTCTCTGCAGTTTGGTGAGCTACCCCACAGTTTGCGACTGTCTTGTTTGTTAATAAAATTGCTTATTTTGCTTTAATACAACTGCGAGTTGTTCCATATATGCAAACAAAAATAGATTGGTCTCCACAATATTATTGTGAGTTGCAAAACAATCAGAAAACCTATTGATCCTTCTACACAAGATTTATGATATTGTTTGCATTTTGATTCCTAATAACTCATTTTTTGGGGTATATTAATATTCCACTGGACTGAAAACATAAGGGAGAGGATACTGTGATAGATTTGCATCCATCTTTAGTCAAATCTATTTCCTGATGTCTGAAATGACATTAATGTTTCTGTTAAATTGACTTGATATCTTATAGCATGATGTCTGGCAATGAAATATATTTTCACTCAATCATGAGCCTCCAGCTCTCTGCTTGTTATTCTGAGACAATAAAAACGAAAATAAACCTTACTATTGCATGATCTATTTTTGGATTGTATATGTGAGGCTCAAGTTGAATGCATTTGTTTTCTGTTCATTTCTACTTTATGGAAATAAGTTTTCTCAATAAAGAATAAAGACAGTTATTACATCTAGCATTCCTGTCATCAAAAGAGGGTGATATTTGAGATTGGTTCTTCATTGTTGAGAACCAGTGGTTCTTGGTTAGTATGAACGAATCTGGTGGTTCTTGGTAAAGAACCAAATGGCTCTGTAAAAAACCAGTCAAGTTCCCATGGTTCCAAGTGAAGAACCAGAGAATATTATGTGAAGAACCATATGGTTCCGCCTGGTGGACAAAAATCAAAAACCAATTTTGGTTCTTCAAATAAAAAAATGAAGAACCATTATTTTCCACTAAGAACCAATTTTTGCCACATTTGGTTCTTCGCTGAATAACCAAATCGGAACCTAATCTCACATTGAGAAACCAAATGGTTGTTGATGAAGAGGTCAGGAAGAACCAGTTGGTTCTTCATAACCCGAAGAACCACAGTGGTTCTTAACTTTGGTTCTGCCTGGTGGACAAATGAAAAACCTATGAAGAACCATTTAGTGCCGTTTACTTCTGAGAGTGTGTAGGTAAATTACAAAGCGTGTCTATAATGTCAATAAGTAACATGTATCTGTGGAATGTAATCAGATTATTCAACGTTTCCCGGTGCTAAATAACAAAGCAGACGTGCCCCAAATGGACCTATCCGTAGGTACCGCCCCAATTTCAATTATAGCCAATGAGCCGATAGCTTAATCGCCGAAGCGACATGTGCCTGACTAGTGATATGAAAGACACCACAAGCGGCTCCTTAACAACCATTGTAAGCCATAGGAAATTTACGAACACGAGAGCAAAATATGTGTTAAAAAGCTACAATGGTGTTGAAATGTACATGGGGAACATGTCCGGTTGACGAACGGTATTTATTCACATGTTTTAGTTCGGTTTCCTAAATAAAAAAGTAACTAAGACATATGTTTACGCTGGATTATACAATGCCAACGACCACACTCGGATCCTAATGTTATTTAAATTCCAATATTAATATAACAGATTTCAAACTAAAACGTGAAAATAGTAGTCCCGATCGATGATGCGTTATGAATATTAATTGTGCCGCGAGTATAAATGTATACATGTGTTGCTGTTGTAACACCGTGGTAATATTGTCTGCTATTCACACTAACCTGTATGATCTTCTGCGAACGTTTTACTGAATCCATTTGAGAATCTAAAGCGTCCTCCATATTAGTGGGACAATGTACGTGTAAACGAGAATCAACAGATGTTTTTCAAGAGAATTACACGAAATTTCACACATTGCACGTGCTTCGCGGTGTATACACGCAACCTTCACCGAACGAGTTCACATTGTGCCATTGTTGCCACATGGCAACATGTAACTGACTCCATGATAGTCGACGTTTTCTTTAATGTACTTTAGTGACGGCAAAATAGGATGTGGAATTTTAAAAGACCATTATTTGATAATGTTTTGCATCCGGTCTGATGTCACCGGGGCTCATGCAGGACGCCCGAGGTATGGGAAACTGATATCGTTATATTTATTTCGACAAAAGAGGGATTATAGATTATTTACCACATGTACACCTCCGTTTTGTTTATTTCATCAAGGTCTGAACTATTAGCATAGCTTCGATATTAAATTTGCTATTTGATATATAATGGCTTCATTTACACAGTTTGATTCAACGTAAACATCGATCTTTGTTGGTTATCGGAAATGGCCTAACAATCACACCTGGTTTTTTGTTTAAATCTGGTTCTATTTTTGTTTATATCTAACGACAGTCACTTTTACAAGATGCATATATACACACATAGGTATCTTGAAAATCGTGAAACTCATAAAGAAGCTATATTATCGTGTTACATGGCGTTTAACAACACAGTCTGTTCTCATCGGACGCCATTTTAGTAATGAATATGTAGCGATATTGAGATGGCTTGTAGTGCTTAGTAACAGTAACCATGTAGCCTATTGGTGGGCGGTACGCACGGATAGGTCCATTAGGCTTGGGTTGCCTCTGTGATATTATTGAGGGTGCGGCGGTATAGTGGCGATACCTGCTGTCGTTACGACTGCTTGAATAATGCCGATGTGTTCAGTTGGCCGGATATAATCCTGTGAATAATCTGTACGCTCTTCCTCTTGGTGCGGGTCGGAGACAGTCATCGGGATCACAGGAAATACGTGTCTGTCTCCGGTAGAAACAATCTTACCTGGAGAGTAGTCCCGATCACAACCTGTATATATTTCCGGTCGTCTAGGATCCCTGGCAATGTGACTTTCACTCACTGCCATGTATGCCTGCGAATTTGCTGCGACGATCCGGTCCGGTTTAACTACACACAAATCAGGTTGCAAGCGTTTCTGGTTAATCTTGGTTCGGGGATCCAATATTCCTTCCGTATATCCATGTGTTGTAGATCTTACAGTGTTGTGCAATCGGCGTTTGTGTACAAGCATGTGGTCCCTCCTGCCGAACTTGCGGCCGCAAACAGAACAGTCGTGGGTGATTCCAAGGTGTAGTTGAAAGTGTCTCCGAAGATGCTTCTTCTGTGCAAAAGATTTCGTACACAGATCGCAATGGTGCCGCTGAATTGCCTGTAAGCAGACAGACAATAAACAGTTATCATACAATAAGATAGAGGTATATAAGCTGTGAGCAATGCTGCATGACAACTATCATTTCCAGTAATAACGACTGTTATTGTTCTGAGAAGTTAGTTAAAAGCTAACAAATGTATAGGTTAGTCATTGTCACAATGTCAAAATTATATATATAGTATGACTATAGAACAAAACATACAGAGAGATTGACATAACGCGTTAACTATGGTTACTGGCAATCAGATATTACACGTCAGTCGGGACCTGATAGGGTACCCCTACAACCCCACCAGAACTTAACTCAATCTCTGCGTTATTAAGTCCCTCAACTTTAGGCACGAAATATAGTGGCCGTGTAAACATCAGTCAAAATGACTGATCTGGAAGATATTAGCGGCCATTTTGGCTGTCATCTCGGACGAGGAGTTCCATTTTGCCACACACGGTGGCATAGTGTCTTAGCTTCACATAAATATTATACATTTGTATACATTTGACAATATTTTCTACATATATTTTACATCATACTGACTTAATACCTTGTCTAAAAACGGCGGTCATGTTGGACGCCATCTTGTCTGGTGACTGCATGACCACTGGTGTACCCTACTAACATTGATTTAAAAAGTTGAGGGACATAACAAGGAAGAAAATAAGTGTGTTTAAAGGTACTCAACCCGTAAAGAGGGTCCCCATCTCAACAGATTCCAACAACAACAATCCGATCAGAGAGTCCTATATTACTATTTCTTTGGCTTTGGGGGTAAAAAATATTTGATTCGAGTCGAGGAACCCATCAAACAAAGCTCAGAGTTATTAGATATTGATTTTTCAAATTTGTTATGTTCTCGAGATGAGTACTAATAACTGCCGTAATCTGCTCTGGATGTGTACTCCAAATCTATTCAAACAGACAAGGATGAATAACTCTAAAATCAAGTGGTAATTTTAACGCAATTTTGACTGAGTTCTGGGCCAGATAGTATTCCCGATAATGAAAAATAATAGATTTCTAAAATCGATATCTAACAAATCTGAGCTTTGATGGGTGACTTCCTCGACTCGAATCAAATATTTTTGACCCCCGAAGCCATTGAAATAGTAATTGAGAGGAGTTTTATCGGGTTGAGTACCTTTAAGTTACTACATTTGTGTTGTTGTCAGTTAAAATCGTTGCCAAGTTGAACAGGGTAATGCTGTAATTGCAATTTTAGGTAAATTCAAAGGCATTATTGTATTATTCGACATTACGCCACTTATCGATTGTCTCTGTAGGAAAACATGGACATCTATCTATCTATCTAGAATTACCTGTCAACTCCCTTTTCGGGCATTACAGACAGGGTCCAGGTCTCGACTGTGGTCGGTGCATTGGTGGGCTACTCTAACCTACAGTCGTGTTCTTTAACGTGCACATAGTCACCCATGTACACGGGTCAGCCATTTATGTCGGCTCCCGATCCGACAGCGTACCGCTGGACACGATGTCGCCGTGTATAACATCTTGGCGTGATGTTATACACTAATCTTTATAGAAGAGTCATGTACGCACACGTTGAGATTATAATATGCAATCCTGTCCGGATAATTAGCCTGATAGCACGTTTTTTTCAATATGCCGGTATATGATCCGATCAAAGCCGAATCGACGCAAATCAAGTAATGCATATGTTTCGAATCAGTGGGTGTTATTGATATTATAAATCCAATCATGCATGTGTGTGTACTATTTACCCGGGCCAGAATCCCTATTATACTTGAGTTGAGGAATATTCACCCAAATCCAAGATGGCGGACTGTCTGCCGCGGACAAGAAAGCGATCAGAAATAGAAAAATCACATAAAATCGCTAATTTTCACATCAGTGAGCGATATTATCACGACAACTCCATTCAGACTTACTGTTTTGAGTTGGTAGTAGTTGAGGCGAAGTACTTTCCTTATATCTCATCCAAGAAAAAGCCCACCCCCCCCGATCCAAGATGGCATCCAAAATGGCACACACCATTCGAAAAGAATCACCGAAAATCCCCCATTTTATCACCAGTGGGCGTTATTATGACAATTCTATCCATACTTCCAGTTGAGTTTGGAATACTGATGCGAAGTAACTATCCTACATCCCCTCCAAGAAAGAGCTGCCCAATTACAAGATGGTGGCTAAAATGGTTACCTAAATTTGAAAACACGTTCATATTCCTTTACTTTCTTACGATGGGTGTTATTGTTACGTGAATTCCACATTTACATGTGGGTAGGGAACATTGATATGAAGTATAATTTGAGTTGGTCAATTGATACTCACGCCAAGGTGGCGGCCAGACTGGTGTCCAGAAATTGAAATATCCACTGTTGTCACAATGCCAATGTGTATAGATGAAACGGTGCATAAATCATCTATTGCTTCCTATTTAAAACGACTTCACTCGCATGTCGCAGTTAGTAGCATCTTGGGCGGACGAAAACCCAAACTGAATTATCATGATATGGCACGCATTTCGAATTCCATTCCACAGCAAGCGCCGATAACGTCCATAACCGTTACGGTGACCGTATGTGTGCCGAATAGTCATATGCAAAGATTCAATACCTTTGGATAGAATCGCATAACTCATAGGTAATATGTTATGCTAGTTAACCATTTATATATTAAATGGATTAACCCATTCAGTTATAAAATTATACATTGGAATAATCTATTATTCAATTTGAGTGAGTTCAGATAATAAAAACAGACGACAGACAGAAAACAGATAATACACGGGCAGAATGATTCATATTAATTGGTGGTGCTCAGAAAATAAGTTCAACAAAACAATCTATATATTCATGAGGAAACTAATCATGTTTAGTATAGAAAGGGGTTTATATCATATATTATAAATGTCGATCTTTCTGTTAAAATAATTACCATGTGATGTTATACTGAACGCACTTTAATAGAACACACCTGTCCGGTTAACTATTTCGTTAATAACTACTCGTTGACGAGTAGTTCCCTTTGGAAATGTTCAGATAACAAGTTCAACAAACGTCCTATGGACGTTTTATCCAAATATTTCCCACCAATTATTAGGAATCCTTCCGCACTTGTATTAGTCCAGGAGATCGACCCCAAGAAATAACAAATGTTGCTCATTTTGACGGACAAGTGCTATCCGGTCTAATATTGTAGTAAAATATATGTAGATTACGAAAATCCATGATAGCAGTGGTGAATTTGTAGCTTAATTGGCGAAAAATGTGTTTTGGTTGACCTACCCGATGACCGAAAATGAAAGAATTTTCCGGCGACGTCATATAGTCCGGGAGCTAATATGGGTATCCTTGCACCCCCTGGGACTTAACTTCTCCCAACTCATTTTGTTCCTTATTATGTCCTTCAACTTTTAAGCAATGTTAGCAAGAAAAAAAAGTGGCCGTATAGACTCCAGACAAAATGGCGTCCATCATGGCCGCCGTTTTTTCAGACCAGACCCTAAGTCAGTTTTATGCAAATTATAGCGGTGAAAATCTTGTAAACTGTATACAAATGTATATATTTTCGTGAAGCTAAGACATAATGTCACTTTTTTGGTGCAAAATTGAAACTCACCATCCAAGATGGCCACCAATATGGCCGCCGGAAGTTGAAAATATGACTTGTTTTTTACAAATATCTTCTAGATCGATTCATGCTGTTTGGAACTGGTTGAGTAATGCAACTTTATTTTGTATTTTGTGTAACTGATCATTGGGGCAATTAAATATGCACTTTTTGGGTTCCTAGCCCCTTCCGTTCCCTCAAAAACTCGAATTTACAGAACGCAGTATAAAATTTCACAAAAAAATCACAATTGGGATTATATTCATATTTTAACAAGAAATGAACAGAACTTTGTAATGTAAGTGATGCATATGATTATACCTATGAATATTCCAACTCACTGGAACCAAAATTCTTACTTTGGCTCAAAATGGCTGCCAAAATGGCTGCCAAAATATGGAAAATGATAAATATTGCCCCAGCGTGTTCTGCAATCGATTACAAGTTGTGGATGATGTACAAAATTGGCTATTCTGCCTTCTATACATTGAATACTAACATGTCTGATGTGCCATGGTTAATTGTTACTATTGTCACCACTGACATCACCAAAAATATTGGACTTTTCTCTCAAAAACTTTTCATGTTTAGACCATTTTTGCAATTAAAATGTAACTATCTTTGGGTTGAAAGGTGTTTATTGTTTTGGTCTATATTAAATGTGTCACACTACGGGATTTATAGACCAAATTGTTCTCCCGATTTTGACAGAACTCTATACTCTCATTAAGTAGACATGGATAAACTTTTTATATGCAGCCTGTGTCAGGGAGGACGCAGTTATATAGGGGTGGGTGTAATATAGTGTGTCATTTTGACATATTTCTCGATGGGTTAATATATAATGCTATGTTATTATGGTCTGAAATGACTAATATCGAGATCTCTGGTGACCATTCAACGTTTGATACCATTTGATGTCCCGATGGGGTATATTTTAGAAGTTCTGACACGTCACCAAGCTTCGGTACATGTCACGAAGCTTCGGTACATAGGATGAAAAACCGCCACATATTTGGGGTTAATGATGCAAGGTCACATTTTTCGCCAGATTTCGAGAGAACTATATGCTCTCATTAAGTAGACATGGATACACTTCTTGTATGTAGCACTGTGTCAGGGAGGAAGCAATTATATAGGGTGGATGTAATATAGTGTGTCATTTTGACATAATTACACCATGGTTTAATATATAATTCCATGATAATTACAATCTGAAATGACTGATATCAAAGTTTATGGTGACCATTCAAAGTTTGATGCCATTTGACGGTACGTGTCACGAAGCTTCGGTAAATTGTATGAAAAATCGCCACAGATTGGGGTTAACGATGCGAGGTCACATTTTCGGTCAGATTTTGACGGAACTGTATACTCTCATTAAGTAGACATCGATAAACTTCTTATATGTAGCCCTGTGTCAGGGAGGGGGCAGTTATATAGTAGGTGTAATATAGTGTGTCATTATGACATATTCCTCGATGGGTTAATATATAATGCGATGCTAATTATGATCTGAAATTATTAATATCCGGGTTTCTGGTGACCATTCAACGTTTGTTACCGTTACAATATGATGTCCTGGAGTTCTGACACGTCACGAAGCTTCGGTACATGGCACGAAGCTTCGGTGCATTGGATGAAAAACCGCCACAGGTTTGGGTTTAAGAATGCATTGTCAATTTTTTTTTTGCCACAGCACTGGGAGATAAGTACCCAGGGTCACATGTTTCTTCTGATTTTGATAGTACTGTATACTGTTATTAATAAAGATACACCTTGACTAACTTCATGTTGAATGAACCAGTCACAGTATAATTTTCTATTATTGAACATTTAACTTGAATGTCACGAATAATCGGTACATTCATGTTTTTGTTTCGATGTCGTCTGTATGCATAAATCTGATTTAAATATAGTAATATATAAATAATAATTAATGTACCGAAGCTTCGTATCTATAGGTTACAAACACCTAATTATTTTCCATAGGCGACAGTGTTAACTAAAAGTCCCGCCGACTATGGGTTAAGCCTATTTGAACTTCAAGTGGTCAATTTTCCCTTAGCACGTCATCCGCTGCACCAGTATGTGACAACAAACGCGCCATTTTCGGTATTTTTTTCAAACGATAGTCTTGCATTTCCACAACTACCCCATTTACTGCACAAAAATCAGCAGGATAAACATACCCAGACCCCTTCCGTAACTTCTAGATACCACCAGGCTCTTCCTGAACATCTAAACATACCAGATCGCCATATTTACGTAGGCTATGATTTTCTGTTCCCGATTAGGGATATTTCCCTCAATGATAATCAACCAATCAGCAGCCAGATTGTTTTGTTATGCTGAGTCGAGTTTCAAGAAGCGTAACTCTATATAATTAGTTGCCTGTAACATATAATTGTAAAGAAAATCGAACTTTGATCATGTAAACTGCGCCAATTTTACAAAAAAAAGCTTTACGGTGATACGATAGAAATATAGAAGTCATTGGACATCCTATTATCTCCCAGTGGTCCTTTGACCCACATACCCCGTTTTAAATTGACCATTTGGGGGGGGGGTAAGAAATAACACCGATACTCGATTCCTGATAACTCTGGAAGCACAGTTTAGTAGAAAGATACTAATGTATCATGTCATGCTTGTTATATACATATATACTGCATAGTGTCGCATGCCGCATGTCCATCCACTCTCTAATCGGAATATTATGACCACAAATGTGACCACACCCAAAATTCAGGGTTTTTCATCATAATTTAATTTGTAAAATCCGACTCGCGTGCATAACGTGCACAGGATAGAAAGGCATATGTATCGTTTTGGAAACTAGTTACGTATATCTACCATATGCCTTAATAAATTTATCTAATTTTGAACAGTACAATGTTTAATTGGATTTGAATTAGACCCCCCTCAACTTAGAAAACAAGTAGAAACCTTCTTAAATCCATTTAAAAACATTGTAGAAGCCAAGTTGTAAATTATTTAACAATATTAAAATAATTATGGTGAATTTTAACCTTAAAATCATACTAAGATGAAATGGTTGCAATTTGGACGATTTTGCGTAAAACAGTTTTAAAAAATGGTAAAAAATTTAAACAAAAACATTTAAATTCTTCAATATTTTAGCACAATTAGTTATTTAACATTATTAACACAATTACTATTCAACTTAATCACCAAAATCATACTAAAATGAAATCTTTACACATTGAAAAAAAATTGAAAATTTTGGGCTTAAAATGTCGAAAAATGCCCATAAAATCGAAAAAAAACAAAGAAGGCTACAAATTTGTTCTTGCTATCATGATTTTTCTTCATTACCATACCTAAAACATTAAAAATAACATGGTCGCAGCTTGTCCGTCAATATGAGCAACACTACCTCCCGATCTCCTGGACTATATTGTCGTTTCGTATTTGTCTGCCAGTAGAGTCTGCTCTGGACACCTCTCCAAATGAATGAATAGACCATTCCAATGTATAATTGTATAACTGAAGGGAGAATCCAGTTAATATATATAGAAAGGGTTAACACATTTACATTGTGGCTTATAGACCATATTTTTGATATTTTACACATAATTGTGCACACCATTGAAGGTCATCAACTTGATTACTTTTTTAATGATTGAACTAATTTTTGATCAATGAATTTTGGAAATGATGTAGACCATGCCATTAATATCTACTCCAGATATCATATTCCACCAGTAAAAACCTGGGAACTTTTTTATGTTCTAAAACATGGAACTTTATAACATAGAACAAACACGACAGGGAATATATTTCTGTGTTAATACTTATTCCACCAAAATACTTATTCCACCAAAATCTACTTCACATTAGGGGTGGATTGCATGCTTTTCTGTTGCTTTTGTGAGTCGATATCGCATTAAACATTGAATTAATTACCCAGGAGAAATTCCATCATTGCAAGCGACGCAAAGCAAAATCGCTCACAAATTATTTAAATCGTGCAATTTCGAATTGTATTCTTCACTTCCAGTGAACTACATACTTAAGGAACGGGTAATAACTAAGAAATATATTCACCGCGTTATTTTTTTCGACTTTATAAGGTTCGCTATCAAAACCATGACATGATCTAGAATTTGTGTTACTACTCCCGAGGCATTATGAATGATGCTGATTGGAAGTACAAGTACTGAGAATTCATAATGCAGTAAGTAAATGTACTTAGAATGCATGCTGCAGGATGATCGAACAATGATGTATAAAATTCAGCGCTTCTTTACCAAATGGATCCTCCCTTCAGCTATAAAAGTATACATTGTAATGGTTTATTGTTCATATGGAGGGATGTTCAGCAAATATTATCAGATGACAGACATGCGAAAAGATAAATACAAGTGCAGAAGAATTAATAGTTGAAACTAAAAATAAAAAATAAAATTGAATTAAAAACAATTTAATCAATGTTTTTTAATTTGTTTTAATCAAAACAAATTTTTAATCAAAATGTGCGCAAATGAGCCTGTTTCTGCTAGTTGTAATATAATGGCAAAAACTGATAAACTAAATAAACTATTTCTGATACATTGTATCCTAGCAACCGTAAGCCCCTCCCACGGGTGAATATGTGTGGAAAGCTTCATCAAGCGTTTGGTGTTGAGTGTGTCACCACGAATCACTCTCCCGAAAAAAAAATATACACCCTGTGTTGAATGTTGAGTGTTTTGATTATCACACACTCTTTACAAACTGTAGTAATTTCTAAACTATTTGTTGTATACGTTAGCCAACATTTCACTTATAGACAACTGCCGATTCTATCGTTTTGGAGGGCCATGACCGTAGGATATCTTTGAAACGACCATATGATGTTGACTGTGCTAGTGGTCAAAAGAAAGTGGCTTGTGACAAGAGGGTAGAGTCCATCAATAATTGTTCTGATGCTGAACAAAATCACACGGCACAATCGTTTCGACGATTCTACGACCAATTCCACGATTCTGCGGCTTGACAACCACGGTGCTACGGCAGTTTAACGATTCTGCGACATTATTATACCTGATATTTTATGACAAACTTAGATAAAGGGGCTTTTTACTGAATTGGGACGATAAAAGTGGGCTTCTTCTTGTATTCGTCGTGTAGAGTAGACTTTGCAGGTCCACCAGGTTGACTCACAGAATACATACGAAGATGAGATCTACACTCTAAGAACAGTCAAGAACCCTACGGTTCTTCGCGCCTTCAAGAACCGATATTATGGGGATTTGGTTCTTCGCGCTCTCTATAACCGAACATTGACTTGCGCGTTTTGAAGAACCAAATGAAGAACCAATTTTGTATAACATGAGTTGCGGTTCGTAATAAATGCGTGTCGCCAAATGGAACAGAACTACGACCTCGTTTTGAGTTTTTCGATCGCTGATTTTTGTGAGAGGCGATGGAACAAAATCCGACAGAATCGAAAATGAACCGGCCATGTGGAGTGCTGGCGATGTGGAGCAATGGTTGATCGAGTGCCAGACTGCCAGTTGACAGCACGTGTTGCTACTTTTGAAGGTGATTATATTAGTTATCTTAATTTATATTTAGGATGTCGGATGTTTTGTAAAATAATCTCAGTTGAATTTAAATAACACCTAATTAAAGTAAACTTGAAAGCTTTCAGATTGTAGATCTATGTCACTTAATTTACGGTATTTACTATTATTACCACTTTAGAGGGCGTTCTCTACAGTTCTTCACGTCGCCAAGAACCGATATTATGGGGATTTGGTTCTTCGCGCTCTCTAGAACACTGACTCACGCGTTTTGAAGAACTAAACGAAGAACCAAATTTCTATGCTAAACTGAACTTAAGTGAAACCAAAATTCAAGGCATAAACTTATCACTCTGACTGGCCTCAGAACAGTAATTCATCGACATATTAGCACCGATAGTATTATCATTCTGCTTAGGCCTCATTTTGGAAATATCTGTAGTCTCAAATTAACATTGATTTTAGTTACTTTTTTCCTTCTTAGAAATTTCTATATCCCCTAATTTGCAGAAGATAAAATGCATAATCAAAGTAACTAATGGGTGAACATCACCAACTTCAACTGGGGAACGTCAATGGGATCCTAGGTCTCCCATAGCAGTTGAGGCTTAAGCTGATTGAAGTTCTCAGATTGTGAATTTGGTGATGCTAGCCTGCTGGGCATGATAGTGTCACTAAATTCATGATCTGGGGACCTCGTTCTGCAAATAACATACACAATATTGCTCGCCAGCGAATATACAGTCATTAATCCCTTTCTGTACTAAATAATCACTGACGAGTACATGTAGAATTTGATGATTATTTTGTTGTCTGGATGTTAACTCAAATTATGTTCATCCGATACCTTTCAAATTTACTATGTGGATTAATCAGACGAAAATACATTGTCAAACAAAGCCACCTTATTTGGGAACTTGTGGCCTTTTATTAACCCTTCCTTGGCTGGAGCTTCCTAAAATTTTGCGAAAACCATGTGTGCCAATGCATTCTCTTATATAGATGTGAGTCTCTCATATGGGATGCATATTAAGAGAATGCATGATCTTAACAATATTTACCATGACTATAAGCCAGTGCATTCTCTGGTATATGCGAGGCTGCCTATGGGAGACTCGCATATATAAGAGATTTCCTGTCACGTGATCTTTAATTCTGCATCTGCTGTGCCGATCCCATCATGGAAGGGATATTGAAGCCACCTCGCGGTTTGTGCTCCATGATAGAAATAATATTATTAGCTTCAGAATTTTTCCAAGTATCGAAATAGTTCGATAAATATCTTAACTACCTTTCTACGAACATTTTGTAACCCCAAAAAGACGCATTGAAGTAATGACAAATACAACTGTGAGTCTGTGAATACCGTGTTAGAGTCCCAAACACAAAACAGCCATTTACAAGAAATGGAACAAAAAAGAACGTTCCATCGTACTCTACTCCTGATATGGTAGCAATAAAGAGCGTTTATCTTACTTCTGGCGAAAGTTGAAAATGGCTGAGAAATGGCTGTGACTTTGGGAAAGTGTTTTTCAGAGCATATGAAGCCGGTGCATCAATAGTTTGTTTACTTTCGACCTATCGTAGGAACAAATTTGGCAGTTCGAATGAGCCATTTACGTTTAAGGCCTGAGTCCTTTAATGAGATGTTATTTTTTATTTGTAGATGTCCAACGTGTCAGTCAGTTTCAAAGACCGGTTATCCCTGAAACGTCATCAGTTGCTGCATATAGACAAGAACCGTGTCAAATTACGTAACTTTTGTGACTATGTGTGCCGGCGATCTGTTTCATTGAGATGTCATTTTGGAAAGATATCGCCCATCTAGCGGAGCTGTCTTCAAATGTGATGTGTGTCCATTCGAGATGATTGACGAAAATATATTTAGTAGACAATTTCATTCTGAAGATTCACATAGGAATGTAGTTGGAATCTAAATGCAGAGAGGTCAGATGAAACCATGTTAACTGAGAACTCTGATATTCAAAATAAGAATGAACGACAATGTGCATGACCTTCGAAATAAGGATGAGAAACACTTTTACATTCCCTGCTCTAAACCTGTCAGCTATGAAACTGTGGATCAGCATTGTTACCAGAATAGTCAGATAAAGTCCCATTCTTTCTATTAAAACGTCAAGGAATGTGAATGCTGAGGGCGACTTCAGAATATCTTACCAGTTGTCATACAAATACAAACGTTTTGTTTTCTCAAATCTCACTATTTGGTGCAACTGTGTGGCTCAATAAGCTAATTCGCACTATTGGCATATTCATGATTTGTATATATGGTCTTTGTGATATATGACACGACTACTAGTACTATGTTGCAAAGTGAAATATCAAGATTCAATTGAGCTATTGATATATTCCACCTTATTTGTTTTTCTGGGACTATTCAGAACTAGCTATGTGTATGTTCTGGTTTTCGCGCACATGAGGCATGCGTTTGTTTATTAGTCTCTTGCGAGAAGTCTGAACTATCGAGGAAAACAACAAATGGATTCATTTGGAGTGGCATCTTCCGGAACCATATACACTCAAATCTGTGTACACGAATGTCAAGTTCCCAATTAATTAGATCTGGTTTAATTTGTGCATATCATTTGTTGACTTTCTGAATGGACATTTTGCATCAGTAGTTGCACTTCTACTGTGGATTGACATTGGTTGTTAATGTATACACATCGCATCGTCGCTATTTGATACTATTCTAGATGCTGTGTTCATTTTCTAACAACTGTTGGGCGTTGTTGAAACGGGTAATAATTTATTAATATTATTGGAAAAAACAAGGAAATCGTAGGATGAAGTCAACACGTGTCGCATATTTATAAAACGTCCAGAAAATATGCATCAAGATGATTCTGACTACTCCCAGAGAAAATTTAAATGGTACTAGTCTGTAGTATTTCCAGGCAGCTAAATAAGGTGCCGGTCATTTGCAGAATGGGGTCTCCAGCAGATGCATTTAGTGATGCTACCCAGCATAGCGGGCTAACATCACCAAATTCACCCTCTGAGGACCTCCTTCTGAAGGTAGTTCTCAATAGCTGATTAATATCTAAACATAGTGGGGTCCCTAGATGGTGAATATGGTGATGTTAGCCCGCTATGCGGGGTAGCATTACTAAATTCACCCTCTGGAGCCCTCATTCTGCAAATGTCCGGCACCTTATTTTGAGGCCTGATAATTTCAAATAAGGAAATAAATTATAACGGAAGTTTATCGTCCCATTAGAAATGTTGCTACAGGGACTGAAATTCTTATTAATATCCCATTTAACACCAAAAATACTCAATACCTAAAAAATATTGTGCCAAAATTTCCATCTGACTATATGTAGAATAATTTTCAAGTTTAATGAATAAATGATTATATTTATGAAAAAAACTCTTCTAATTGACCTGTACAGAGAAGGAAATGCATTTTTTCAGTGTTGATAATGCAAAATATGTTACATATCCAACTGGTTCTTGGGGCTGTATCCAACAGGGAACCAAATTATTCCAAATGAAGAACGAATGGTTCTTGGTGGAAGTGAGAAAGGGGAATTGGTTCTTAAGGAAGAACCAAATTGGAACCAATGAAGAACCAAGGATTGGTTCTTGAGGAAGAACCAACGAAGAACCATTTGGTTCTTGAGACGAAGAACCAAATTTTAATCACGAAGAACCTATTGGTTCCGCCTGGAGGACAAACTTGAAAAACCAAATTTGATTTTTCAATTTTCTCTGTGAGGAACCATTATTATTGTTGAAGAACCAAATTATTACTACCGAAGAACCAAATGGTTCTACATGAAGAACCAATTATATCAACGAAGAACCAAATTTTCGTTCGTGGAGAACCAACTGGTTCTGCTGGTGTAAATAATGAAGAACCAAATGGTTCTAAATTTGGTTCTCAATAGTCGCAATCATGAGGAACCAACTGGTTCTTGGTTTGGTTCCCGATAGACCCAATTCTGAAGAACCAAATGGTTCTAGGACCCCCAGCTTTGATAAGCATAAATGTATTATTTGCCAAATTCGTACCTCTGTTGACGCAATATTCGATTAAACTAAACACAGAAATGCAGTAAAAATGTCAACTATTTGGCAACGCCCCGCTTCGACCATGACAACGACGATTGTGCGACTCGTTGAACGGTAATTTCCATTTGTATACGACTTATCTGTCACTGATCGGGCAGCTTAGTTCTGCGTTTAAGCCCATTATGCTGCATCAATAATGTTTGGAACTGTGCCTTCGTTATACAATGCACATGTCCTGGATTCAATACAGTACTGTGTATTTACTGGTCCCCACATGTGAAGATATAGAGACCGAGTCACATAAGATATTTGTCGCTAAACGAGCATTCTTAGATTAGAACATGACAAAATTCCTAACTTACATGTACCTGAACATTTTCCTTCTTAGTGCACCCAGCGGTTTTGTAATTTCTGTAAAATTGACTTGTTCATACGAAAATGTCACCACTTAGCCTACCATAACATGAGTTATTTTAGTCATATTCTGATTACCAGGTTGGCCTTACATATAAAGATGTCCTCGAAAAAATTATTGATCGTTTAGTTACTTTTATAAAGGTGTTTGTATGAAAGTATTAGTTAAAATTCTTCGAAAAAGGGGGCGGGTGTGGTTATCAGAAACTGAAATATAATAAGCAACACTTTTTACAAAATAAAAATTAAAGGGATAGATAACAGAAAAATTGCGGATTTAGTCTACATGTCAAAGTTCTGGAGGTACATTCCATATATGGATTTATGAATATTCATGAAATACATGCCCGCATTCACGGAAAATATATAGTGGTAATTAAGGACGGATAATAATGATTTATATAGAGGATCCCCAATGAGTTATGTTGGGATATAACATTTTATAAAACGAGTTTATTAACTGTGTTTATACCTTTTTTTTAAATATCAAAATCCTTAAAAGAAGCTGAAAATGCTCGACGGTGTCTTTACTTCCTCTTATGTTGTGGTAAGGAAATCAATATTATTTTTTTTAATCGCAGTTTTTTTTTAGCTCGTTTTCCTTGTTAAAATGTGGTTATGTGATCAAGTGGATTTCAAATTCGTCCCAATTATATGCAATTTATTAACCTCGTCCATTAAAGTCGGTTCAAGCCTCGCTAAGATCAGCTCGAATAAACTCATTAGAGATTATATATCCTCCCTCCCCTCTCTCTCCCTTCCTCCCTCTCTCTCACTCTCTCTCTCTCTCTCTCTCTCTATATCTCTCTCTCTCTCTCTCTCTCCCTCTCACCCTCCCTGCCCTCTAACCCTCTCGCTATCTCTCCCTCTATATATACATATATGTATATATTATCATCTCCGATACCTGGATGTCAAAATATGGAATTATACTCAAAACAAAATTATTTTAAATGTGGAGTTAACTTCTCGTGAGCATGCACGAGTTAATGAAATTTCAATTGCTGGTCGCACAATCGTTGTTGTCATAGTTGACTACTCGGCGTTGTCAATTGAGTGCGATGATACCCCCGCAAATATGGACACAGCGCCATCAATCACAGAACTGAGGTGAACATTAGTTGTGAAAAATCACACAAAGACGTATGACTATGTTATTATTTGGTTTCCACTCAATTTTTATAGGACGTTATATGTATTTTCTCAACTCTAAAGACGAATTTCACACAGTGATGTGTGTAAAACCAAAACAACCGGTCTATTTATGTCAAAGATTATGTATTGTTGTGCTAACTGTCTAGTGCTGAACTCTTTACAGATTATCGAATCGAAGATCGCCGTACCTAATAGAAATATAATATATGGTACATTCCTGTCGGTATTTCTGGAATTATTCAATTCTCAATGTTTTTTTCGTGTTTATCGCATCAGCCTGGTCGCAGAATCGTTAAACCGCCGTAGCACCGTGGTTGTCAAGCCGCAGAATCGTGGAATTGGTCGTAGAATCGTCGAAACGATTGTGCCGTGTGGGCCATCAAATGTACAACATTACATATATGTATAGACTGTATGGATATTTATTTGTCTATGAGTTGATTACTACATGCTGCGTGCATAAATGCGTACATTGACTTGGTACATATGATCTAAATCCAATATTTCAAAATTGCAATGACAGCTATGGATTTCTAGTTTAATGCATGACATCTAAATACTTGTCGGAGTTCCTAGTAATGCTCAATATAGAAATTTTATTGTTTAACCCTTTCAGTGCCAGGGGCCGATCTCATCGGTCCTGAATATTAAATATTTTTTTTGGGTTGAATTTGTTTTGGGTATGCTTAAGCATGCTATAGCGTATTTAAAAACAAACTGGATAAAACCTTAGGGGCTTGTTATAACTCAAAACTATCACCAAGTATTCATAGTAATAATTTTGATTCCCATGAAAAACGTAAGATTCTCTGGCACTAAACCTACAAAATAAGTCTGTTAAAGATTATAAGAACAAATTATTAAAATTGTAAAATATTGTAAAAAATAATAACAAATGATGAAAAATTGTTAGGCCAATGCATTCTCTTATATATGCGAGGCGACCTATGGTCGACTCGCATATATAAGAGAATGCATTGGCACAGGGTATATGGGTTGATACAAAAATCGGACCTGGCACTGAAAGGGTTAAACAAAGCTGATGTTCTATACTGGGTTGCTTTGTCTACCCGTCCGTCTTGTGTTTTGCGGGCATATATCTCAGTCGTAGGTTATCGGATCGGAATGAAATTTGGTATGGATGTTTGCCATCAGGAGTACTTTTAAAAGTGGGATAAATGACTTGTATGTTTTCGGTTCTAGAGTTATCATGCTTTGTTCATCTGGAAATAGTGGTTATGTGTCCGCCCGGCCATACATATATATACTGTATATCTCAGCCATATGTTGTCGGATTTGAATGAAATTTAGTTATGGGTGTACGCCATCAGGAGTATTTTTCAAAACTTTGCACAATGACGTTTGCAAATTTGCATTTTCTGTTCTATAGTTAATCATCTTTGGCTTCCTATCGATATAATGTTTTATTTTGTCCGTCCGTCTGAGTATCACCGCCATGGGTTATATGATCTTAATGAAATTTGGCATGGATATTTACAATGAGTAAAATAATTGGTATATATACTTGTATATAACTGGTATACAAATCTTGGAAAATGTTATACAATTTACTATTTCCTACAGCATGTTGCTTCCCACTGCATATTTTGAATGAACTGGATCCAGTACCATATGTCGGTAGATGCTTTTCGCATGTATTCCACACGATATGGTATATATACTTGTATATACCTGGTATACAAATCTTGGAAAATGTTATACAATTTACTATTTACTACAGCATGTTGCTTCCCACTGCATATTTTGAATGAACTGGATCCAGTACCATATGTCGGTAGATGCTTTTCGCATGTATTCCACACGATATAGCAGCCAACGTGTTAGTACCTCTAGTAGGTACTTGTCTGGGGTAGGGGTGGGTAGACGAGATAATATTTTTTGAACTCTCTTCGAAATAACTGGATTAAAGGCTCACTTAATTTTCGAACCCACATATTACTTTATATACAATATATGCCATATTATATACCATTTGAAAGAGGAACCTCCAAAACATTGTATTATCAACTTATCCGGTGTATATAAACTGTGGACATGTTGTTTTTGTTGAGTTGCCAATGCGGTTTGTCATCAAGATTGAAGTAAAAATCAGTATTATTTTCAATGCAGGTGGAATAACTCTATATATTAAAGATAGAGTTCTTCCCCTTTCATTGAAAAAGTTTGAATTCTGTTGCATTCTGGGTGCCAGAGGAGGGAAGTCGTCAGCAGTTTTCTATTTCTCTGTGGACAGCTTCTGAGACACAGATGTTTCAAATAGTGATGAATTATAGTATTTTAATCATATTTTATGACATAGATTGTTATTAAAACCGTATATCAAGTCACTATAAAACGAGAGGCCGATCACGATCGGCAGATGTTTAACCCATACCTTGGCGATAGTGATCATCTATTTCAGTCTGGACGCGAAAATCCATAAGCCATAACTCCGTTTAAAAAAAATGGACCAAACCCAAATTCGAACTCTATCTGTATTTGGGCTGAGAAACTCACATACCAAATTTACATACATCTCAATAAAATGAGATATCAGATGAAAGGTATTTTCTACTAAGTATCAGGAATGTTGAGAAGGGTTCATTTTAACTACAAAAATCCATACCGCACAAGTGAAGGGGACATAATAGGAGAATGATTACATGAAAAATATAGAAAACCATAAAATTGATGACCAGGGTTAACAATTTTAACTCTATTAAATTAGGGGACTGTACCAGGTATGTCACTTGAACACTGCATTGATAGGCTAAACCAGAGAGCTATGTGGGATTTGATAAATCCTGAGACAACACTGTCCACACACTATGGAATGCAATAAACAACAGATGGCTATTAAAGTCAGTTTATATGTGCAACAGTGAGTATCCGATTTCATTATCAATAATACAGGTTAACTTAAGCCTCTCTCTTACTGATATCACAGGTAATTAATTGTAAGCTGCTATGGTTATATATTGTAAGCAAATCTCAAATCTGTTCAATTCTTAGTTAAAAAGGGGCCATAACTCTGGTATTAAAAACATAATCTGACCCATATTCAAACTCGATCTGTATTGTGAGTTGACAAACTCACATACCAAATTTGGTGCCTATCAGATAAAAACTGGTAGATTTATCGAAGCATGCATGAATTATATGTCAAAGGGCCATAACTCCATTAAAAATAATCTGATCAAACCCATATTCGAACTCGAACTGTATTTTAGGTGGAGAAACTGACATACCAAATTTGGTTCTGATCAGACAAATTGTTTAGTTATTTTTTAGTTATCATAGAATTCGTGAATTCTAAGTCGAAAAAAGGTCATAACTCCGTACAAAAAAACTGGGATCAAACCCATATTTGAACTCGATCTGTATGTTGGTCTGAGAAACTCATATACAAAATTTGGTTCTGATCAGATAGAAAATATTTGAGTTATCGCACCATGCGTAAAGTGTATACGGACAAACAGACGGACGGACGGACGGACGGACGGACGACGAGTGGTCAATCCGGACAACGACACTATGTTTACCATACTATGGTATGGGTAAACATAAAAATAAACGGAGACTCGAAAATAAAGTGGGCCTTTAAAACAAAGTTTTGGAAATTTGCACGCTTCAAACATTGGCTTTAAAGACATATTATGTTTTTGTTCGGGTGCATGAAACTACTTAGTACTCAGGTGCTATGTCAACCGGAGGAATGTAGCATTCTACTAACATCACCGAAAATCTCAACTAAATTGACTGTAACACTCCAAAGAAACCATCGTCTTTTGCACTTATCTCTAAATGAATTAGAGATATCTCCAAATGAATTTAAGATATCTCTAAATCATTTGAAGATATCTCTAATTAATTAAAGGTTAAGTTCTTTTTGGACATTCTATCTGTAATAAAATACTTCTCCATAATTCGATTTGGAGATATCTCTAAATAATTGGAGAGATCTCTAAATGATTGGAGATATCTACAAATAATTGGAGATATCTACAAGAGATATCTCTAAATGATTGGAGATATCTCCAAATGAATTGGAGATATCTCTAAATATTTAGGGATATCTTCAAATGATTAGAGATATCTCAAAATATTTGGAGTATAAGTTAATTTGGCTGCCCATAATGTCTGAGTACCACAAGGTTCCAACAACCTCATCTGATGATAAATGGGTAACAACACACAAAGCCGCTGATCAATAGTGAGCAGAAGTTATCAAATTGTTGTTTATTAATTTATTATTATTTAATACTACTTTACAGGGCGATCCCTGGATGGTGTCTGGAGAAGTCGGCACAAAACAAAGATGTTTCCAGATAAACTTGTCCACCCAAGAGCAGTCGGCCCGAGTAAACTAAATATTGCTCAAGAGAAGTCGGCCACATTAGGAAAATTGTTGACGGACGCACAGACGGGCGGACGGACGCCAACCTATGGCAATAGCTGAGCTAAACATAGTTGAGCTAAAATGGGACATTTTTTCTTTCACAGGCGACAATTTCATAATTTATTATTAACTCTTATCAAGGCACATATAGCCTGCAAATAATATTGTATTTTGACCTGATCAGTTAGAAACCTACATGTGTCCCATGCATGTTGTCATTTTTTAATTTGGAATTTAAAATGAAAGTGTCAATGGCACAGTAGCATTGAGCACTGTAGCTCAACTTGGTGAGGACTATGAAGTTTGGTGAAGATCGGATGAGGGATGTGGTCTGTAGGGTTCGCCAAAGGATTCAGTCATACAAAGAGTAAATTCCAAGATGGCCGCTGGTGATTTAGTCATGCAAAGAGTAAAATCCAAGATGGCTGTCGGCGGCCATCTTTTTCATCGAAAATTGTTAAAATTCGATAGCTCCCATCTACAGGTGATCACAATCGTACCTGCAAAATTAAAAAAATGATCCGGCCAAAAATACGGGCTGTAAGTTGTGCCGATTGATTCAAATTTGAAATCCAAGATGGCTGCTGGTGGCCATGTTTTTAAAATCGATTACACCAGAATGATGTTATGGTATATGGAGAAACAGTCGTTTGTCTCCTATGTGTAGATATTGATACTATGATGATAATCTACTGGGCAAATGTTGTTAACGCAGGAGGAACCATTTAATATTCGTATCTATTTCGCTTATTTAGAAATATGACAATTATGCACCCATGGATATCGCACGTTGAAAACATTTTACTGAATACTGATCATTATTACCTATGGGACACACAAGGGCTGTAAAGTATTGAATCATCTTGGTTGAGAGAATCTGTTAAAAGTTCGTTTGTCACACATTATATGAAAGATTAGCACAAACGAGTAATTTCCAAGATTAAATATTCTTTATATAAGGTTTTCACAACTTACGTTAGAGTCGAACGTTATTTAAATAGCACGTCTATGAAGTATACCAGAACTATGGCTAGGTTCAGATGTAGAATCCACCACTTTCCCATTGAGACTAGTATACATGGTCATGGACTGAATCAAGAAACACTCAATTATGTAAATTTGCAGCGGATATTGAGCTGGCAACGAATGCCATTATATCATGAATTGTGACGCTATATGTTCACTGAGAACATGGGGGGGGGGGGGTAGTAAAACATTTGCTGGACGGTATGTCGTTTTTTGCATCTGGCATTTTCGGGTACCCACCCCCCCCCCCCCAAACTTGCAAAAAATTAAATGTTTTACTCCCAATTTTGTCTACACCCGCCCCCCAAATTTAACTAATTTTGGTCTAAAACCCGCATGAAAACCTACTTATATAACTCATATGACTGGGACATTATCAAATGACAGTTTAACCTGTTTCAGAAGCTGTTTTAATTGAATTTTTTTTTAATACAGGTAAATATGAAGATTTTTTTCAAATACTAGTTGATGTGCATTTATCTACCACATACATGTATATGCATTGGAGTTTCCAAGTCAGTGTGTGATGAGAGTATTCCATAGGTCTTCCTGTGTTGTCAAATTACTGCTAAGGGGGTGTTTATACATTAGCCGGCGAAGATCCTGTTCGCTTTAGTCGGTTAGCGATAACAATAGAGTGTTTATACTTCGCCGGACAAGAATTACAGGTATCCGGCTACGCATGCAGCTGTACGGTTTTCAACTTTTGGATAAAATGATTTAGTACAAGCACCTGATTGTCGTATGGATTCTAATTCGCTCTGCGATTGAGTTAGATGTTTGTCTGGGGTCATGCCGTCATGGATGATTAATTAACTCGAACAATATTATTGTGTAATCACTGATAGACAAGCCCGCTTTTCACCTGTGTACATATGGGTCAGTGTGCCAGTTTGATTGTCTCTAATCAGCTGTCCGTCGGTGGTCAAACACCTTGATTATAAGCTATTATTATAAATACTAACTGTATGATGATATACACGTACTCTGCATGCGCATGGTACATTTGTTGCGCATTCGAGGCAAATAAATGTGCGTGTTCATGTACATTTATGTTCATATATATGGAAGAAATGTGATGGCACGTTTCAATGGATTCAAACTCAATGGACAATAATCTAAATCTGAGTGCGCCGTGGACATATATATATACACACAGGGACGGGTCTAGAGGGCCTGATTTGGAGGTGTGGGACTGTTAATCTTTGGAATTTCTAACTGCACCAAACCTTGAATCTCACCAAACTCACAAGCTCGCGTAAATCCATATATACGCACCACGTTGGGCTTTAATCTAACTTTCCACTCACAGCAATTCTCCAGGCGGCCCCGTATTGAGCAGTTTGAGCCATTTCCTTTAGATCTGAACCTGAGTCTAAACCTGGAAATTGCCCAAATCCTAACATGTTTAGTGGTCTGGCGTCAAGCAACTTGAACCTCGATGTGATTCAGTTAAATTAGACAGATGTTTAACTGCCAACGGGGGCGGGACCAAGACATAATATCATCGACCGACCATGGTTATGGCCAGGTGTGAGAATATTTTTTAATCTGAACCCTGAAAATTGCAAAATCCTAGCATCCAGACTTGCCTTAAGATGTCCAATTGTTGGACATTTTCCAAACTTGACACACCTCTAAGGTTGGATCATTTCCAACTGATGGCAATTTAAGTCCAATAATTTGGCCAAACAATAAGCAAATGTTGGTCTAAAAAAAATCCCAACTAATATATTGTTGGAAAATAAACTACGAGAACATTTCAACATATTGTTGATGTCAAATTTCCAACTAATGTCGTGTCAGGAATGAAATTTCCAGCTTTTGAATATTTTTGGGATGAGACACCCCCACCGCCACGCCCTGTATACATGGACATGGTGAACGCCCAAGTAAAATGAAAAACATATTTTATTGTATAATGTGCAAACGGAAAATGTGTCACATTTGATTCGCGATGTTGAAACTTATATAAATCTCATATATATTTTGAAGACCTATGTCTGTTTGTCTGTATGTCTGTATGTTTGTCTGTATGTTTGTCATTTATACAAATCTACGATTCTCGACCGATCGGGACGAAACTTGGTACGTGTGTGTAGTTTGACCAGGCGGTGGACGTTGTCGTATTGGCGAGCCCGTGCGGCGCCCGCTTCGCGCATGCGCAGACGAGATCTCGGAAACGGGTGGAGCTATCGACTTGAAATTTGCTATGTGAATGTATCTTGCCCCGGATACGAATTTTATCGGGTCGCCGAGCCCGCGCGACGCCAGCTTCGCGCATGCGCAGACCAGATCTCGGAAACGGGTGGAGCTATCGACTTGAAATTTGGTATGTGAATGTATCTTGCCACGGATACGAATTTTAGCCCGGACAACGTCGGGCTCATCGGCTAGTAATATATAATATAAAATCAATCCGAATAATTAGACACCAATTTGTAGATGTATGCGACGAAAATATCTCAAAACTGACAATGACCATGCGTTGGTGCGACACTCACTTCGCAGATTGTCTATGAACTCAAACAAACCTTTAACAATGTTGTTTAAATATCTTTAAAATTACCAATAGCAATAACTGAAAGTTTGAGTTAGATATTAATAATTTCAGCATTTCCATTTCTAAAACTGTTCACTTCACTATACTGCCCAACCATACCTCTAGCAGCAGCTGCTAGATGTTTACAGGTGTACAGCAATATCATATTGCAGTTCAGTGATAGCTAAAAGGAAAACTATTAACAAGTAAAGGAGACACATGAATATATGCGTATCTTCGCCGGCGATGTGTAAACACTCTGCAGTAACCATCGCCGGTTAACAGGTTCGCCGCTTAGACCGCTCACCGGCTATGTGTAAACGACACCTAAGTGAAAATTCTAATGCATCCATATATTGAACAAATACATTAACTCATCAGAGGCTGGTGATATGTGCACATAGAACACAATTATAAGGTATGCATCAAAGTTTACAAAAACAAATGATACATATCCCATGCATATCCAGTGAGATAGTAATATCCCGGCAAGTTATTAAATGATAAACATGCAAATAATTCAGTGATTAGCTTGATGGACTGATGACCGTTAATTTCTAGTCATTGGCAGTCACATTAGTGTTTGAGACAGTTGCTCTCTCTTCATCCATGCGCACAATGATCTAGGCCTAAACGTCCTAGTTACATGAGGACAAGTCTATTTATTTCAGTTTTATATTTCTCGAAGCTTCTTTCCGAAGGGTGTCGGGAAGGAAGTATTTCACCTCACTGTCCCATATGCAACATGCCAGCTTAATGTCACCTCCACTAAGACCCATATGAGGTCTCAGTAACATATAAATAAGGTTTTTTTTCTCAGTTATAATATGTTTTAAACTGTTACAAATGTCAAATATGGACACAAAATGTCTTCAGTAAAGAAAATTGCACGAGGTTGTAAAAAATATGCGTTGTTTGCCTCTTGGGCCACCCACCCACCCTAGCATACCTTACTGCAATGTTTGTATTACCCCCCCCCCCCCTGCTGAGAATACCATCCCCCCCCCCCGCTTGATGCAGTTTAAGATCATCATGAGAAACAAAGACGCGGTTTCAATACACAAATTATGTGATTGTATCATAAATCTAGAACAACTAAGGGAACGTTATAGACTGGCAAGTTTGATCGATATGTTTTTGCGGGCATTTCGTCATAGGAAACCACACGGTGCCAGAATATGAACGGAAACATGCACATAACATGCATCTTTACCAAAGCGAAAGACACGAGAAGTAAAATTTATACAGTTCCACTTGTAACGGTGCTACTGGAATTTGCCTTCAAATACCTGTATGATTTATTCTTGCGAGATAATTGCATACTATTTACAGGCAAATTCCGCTATGCACAGGCTGTAACTATATATAGAGTTTACTTCACACGTAGTTAGCTGTGGCGCAGATGCACTTTATGTGCTTGTTTCCGTTCATATTCTGGCACCATATCGTTTTCTACGACAAAATGCCTACAACCCATACCGTGCAAACTTGCCAGTGTATGAACGTACCCTAACGGGTTCACCGCCAAGTAGTAAAAACAGTAGTCTATCTATTATATATTTCGGAAGATCTGTCTGTGGTCTGTGTATCTGTGGTCTGTGTGTTCGCGATGAACTCGAAAACGGCCGACCCGATTCGATGAAACTTCGTATGTGAGGTTACTATCGGTCGGGAAGTGGCATAGGCATATTAATTTTCAGATCCGAGGTCAACTTTTCACGTGCCGAGGTCAAATCTGTTTTTACGCCGTTTTGCGCTAATATATTTCAGTTCGGTGCTCACAAATCGATTCGATATAGCGCGAATAATAAATTGCCAGTCATATAATTTGCACGGTTAGAATCTGTGGCGCTTCATCTTTCCAATGATGTATCACACGCCTGTGTACGTTTAAAGTTTCTACCTTAATTATCGGGAAGAACGCAGGACCATGCTTCGCTCATCGAAAAATATTCCGTAAATATATTACGCCGTCAACAGATCGTGACGTGCTCGCGTTTAACTCTTAACCGGCCGATGTCGCGTTAACTCATCACCGGCCGAGGTATCCGCAAATGACATTGGGCAATATATATATCTCGGAAACGGGTGGAGCTATCGACTTGAAATTTGGTATGTGAATGTATCTTGCCCCGGATACGAATTTTATCGGGTCGCCGAGCCCGTGCGACGCCAGCTTCGCACATGCGCAGACCAGATCTCGGAAACGGGTGGAGCTATCGACTTGAAATTTGGTTTTTGAATAGCCCGGACGAAGTCGGGTCACCTTCTAGTCTATTATATATTTTTGGCATATCTGTGTGTGTGTGTGTGTGTGTGTGTATCTGTCTGTCTGTAATCGATGGACTCGAAAACGGCCGAACCGATTTCGATGAAACTTGGTATATGAGGGTATTTTCGGCCGGGGGTGACATAGGCATATTAATTTTCAGATCCGAGGTCAACTTTCCACGTGCCGAGGTCAAATCTGTTTTACGCTGTGTTACGGGACTTTCATTTGAGTTCGGTGCTTACAAATCGATTCGAAACAGCGCGAATAATAAAATGCCAGTCATAATAATGACACTGTGAGAATCTTTCGTGTTTCCTCTTTCCAACGATATATAATGCGTATGTATCCGTTTTAGTTATCTGCCTCAATTATCAAGAAGAAGTGGTACTATCTTCCATCAGGATAAAAACAATGCGTAACGTCTATGACGCCGTTAGAGGTCATAACGTTAGATCACGTTAACGCTTAACCGACCGATGCATTTGACTGTTTCAGACGTCTTGGCGATATCTCGGGCACCGATGATAATTTATCTTTACGTTGAAACTTGATAAATAATGAGCGTGTGTATATGAGGCGCGTTTATATAGTTGAGTGGAAATCAAATCGGGTTAAACTGGCGGATTTTTACGGACGAAATTTGATGCATAGGGTATCTCGGTATCCGCTGGGCCGATTTCCCGGTATTCGCTGGGCCGATTTCCACCATTGTTGGTGTGTTGGTGTTTGACCCACCTGACCTTGACCTTCAAAATGGTCAATTCAAGGTCAAAGCCCGGACGAAGTCGGGTCACCTTCTAGTCTCTTCTCTATACTATATATTTTGAGACTTCGTATATGTGTGTGTGTACTTCATAGAATCCAAAACGCGTGTACAGATTGAGCTCAAACTTCCTATGTAAGTGTCAAATCTCACCGACACGACCGTGGTCGCAGTTTAGGAAAGCTCAGAGCACCCGTTCTCCGATCTCAAATCACCGCAAAGGCACGGCGTGGGTTAATCAAGTGATTATTTAATGAGCGTTTGTTTTTGACGCATCTCTATAAAGAGCGTCTGTTTGCCATTCAACGTTATTTGCATCTGCAGAGAGATATACGGAACATACATTAAATTTAAAAAACATTTGTTTCTGACCAACCCTGCGAGCACGAATGGCGCGCTTTGTTTTTACAGTATATAGTTATATACCGAAATCATCCCAGATAATCACGAATATAGCATCAGATTTCTCCCCAGATATACCGTTATAAAGCTACTGGAATCTGCCAATCTACGGGAAATTCCAGGGAATGCCGATTGAGCTCAAACTTGCTACCCACGGGAAGTGTCATATATATGAGTGTGTCCTTTATAGACTCGAACCGATTGAGCTCAAACTTGCTAAATAAGAAAATAGCCCCCAAGCCGTAAATATCAACAACAACGATACTGCTACCTACGGGGAGCAACGTTATTAGCATCTGCAGAATTATGCAGAGAGAAAGTGCTTTCCTATTTTTAGAACGCAACACATGTTTACGTCGCGTTGGTGATTGAGGTTCACAACGGGGTTAATTGACTGTCCGCTCTTTGCGACGATGAGGTTCACGGCGGGGACTATTGACCAACACTCACAATTTCGTCTTTTGCATCAGATACCAACACCTCGACCGATCGGGACGAAACTTGGTACGTGAGTGTAGTTTGACCAGGTGGTCGTCGCTGTCGTATTGGCGAGCCCGTGCGACGCCCGTGTAGCGCATGCGCAGACGAGATATCGGAAACGGGTGGAGCTATCGACTTGAAATTTGGTATGTGAATGTATCTTGCGCCGGGTACAAATGTTATCGGGTCGCCGAGCCCGTGCGACGCCCGTGCAGCGCATGCGCAGACGAGATCTCGGAAACGGGTGGAGCTATCGACTTGAAATTTGCTATGTGAATGTATCTTGCGCCGGGTACAAATTTTATCGGGTCGCCGAGTCCGTGCGACGCCAGCTTCGCGCATGCGCAGACCAGATCTCGGAAACGGGTGGAGCTACCGGGTACAAATTTTTCTTATTGAAACGCGTGGAGCTAAAAATTAAAAAAATATATATAAAAAATGTCATGTTTCGGACAAGCCGCCGGTGGCGGGCTAACCTGCTAGTCTATCTATCTATCTATACTATATATTTTGAGACTTCGTATATGTGTGTGTGTGTGTGTGTACTTCATAGAATCCAAAACGCGTGTACAGATTGAGATCAAACTTCCTATGTAAGTGTCAAATCTCACCGACACGACCGTGGTAGCGGTTTAGTGAAGCTCAGAGCACCCGTTCTCCAATCTCAAATCACCGCAAAGGCACGGCGGGGGTTAATCAAGTGATTATTTAATGAGCGTTTATTTTTAACGCATCTCTATAAAGAGCGTCTGTTTCCCATTCAACGTTATTCGCATCTGCAGAGTTATACGGGAACGCAAACGTTATCGCTCGAAATTTATTCCCTGCGAGCACGGATGGCGCGCTTTGTTTTTACAGTATATAACTATATACCGAAATCATCCCAGATAATCACGAATATAGCATCAGATTTCTCCCCAGATATACCGTTATAAAGCTACTGGAATCTGCCAATCTACGGGAAATTCCAGGGAATGCCGATTGAGCTCAAACTTGCTACCTACGGGAAGTGTCATATATATGAGTGTGTCCTTTATAGACTCTAACCGATTGAGCTCAAACTTGCTAAATAAGAAAATAGCCCCCAAGCCGTAAATATCAACAACAACGATATTACTAAATACACGTTTTCGGCAATGTGAGAGTTTTCGGGGAGCCGTGATGCCAACAACGACCCGAAGACAGATTTCCCGACGGGAAGCGTTTGTTTTAAATTCAATGCAATGTTATCGTAGAGAGATTTCACGAAACAAAGAATGCGTTGTCTGTCGTTCCTAGGAAGGGGGGATTTCTACGGGTAAATTTTTCCGCCAGAAACAAAAAATTTAATTAAAACAATTTATAATTTAATTTCAATTCAATGCAATGTTATCGTAGAGAGATTTCACGAAACAAAGAATGCGTTGTCTGTCGTTCCTAGGAAGGGGCGATTTCTACGGGTAAATTTTTCCGCCAGAAACAAAAAATTAAATTTAAAAAACATTAAATTCAAATTAAAAAATAAAAAACAAAAATAAATAAAAACAAAATAATTACAAAAATGTCATGTTTCTGAAACAAAGCCATGGGACGAATGCCGCCAGTGGCGGGCTAACCTGCTAGTCTATACTATATATTTTGAGACTTCGTATATATGTGTGTGTGTACTTCATAGAATCCAAAACGCGTGTACAGATTGAGATCAAACTTCCTATGTAAGTGTCAAATCACACCGACACGACCGTGGTCGCAGTTTAGAAAAGCTCAGAGCACCCGTTCTCCAATCTCAAATCACCGCAAAGGCACGGCGTGGGTTAATCAAGTGATTATTTAATGAGCGTTTGTTTTTGACGCATCTCTATAAAGAGCGTCTGTTTGCCATTCAACGTTATTTGCATCTGCAGAGAGATATACGGAACATACATTAAATTTAAAAAACATTTGTTTCTGACCAACCCTGCGAGTACGGATGGCGCGCTTTGTTTTTACAGTATATAGTTATATACCGAAATCATCCCAGATAATCACGAATATAGCATCAGATTTCTCCCCAGATATATCGTTATAAAGCTACTGGAATCTGCCAATCTACGGGAAATTCCAGGGAATGCCGATTGAGCTCATGCAAACTTGCTACCCACGGGAAGTGTCATATATATGAGTGTGTCCTTTATAGACTCGAACCGATTGAGCTCAAACTTGCTAAATAAGAAAATAGCCCCCAAGCCGTAAATATCAACAACAACGATATTGCTACCTACGGGGAGCAACGTTATTAGCATCTGCAGAATTATGCCGAGAGAAAGTGCTTTCCTATTTTTAGAACGCAACACATGTTTACGTCGCGTTGGTGATTGAGGTTCACAACGGGGTTAATTGACTGTCCGCTCTTTGCGACGATGAGGTTCACGGCGGGGACTATTGACCAACACTCACAATTTCGTCTTTTGCATCAGATACCAACACCTCGACCGATCGGGACGAAACTTGGTACGTGAGTGTAGTTTGACCAGGTGGTCGTCGCTGTCGTATTGGCGAGCCCGTGCGACGCCCGTGCAGCGCATGCGCAGACGAGATATCGGAAACGGGTGGAGCTATCGACTTGAAATTTGGTATGTGAATGTATCTTGCGCCGGGTACAAATTTTATCGGGTCGCCGAGCCCGTGCGACGCCAGCTTCGCGCATGCGCAGACCAGATCTCGGAAACGGGTGGAGCTACCGGGTACAAATTTTTCTTATTGAAACGCGTGGAGCTAAAAATTAAAAAAATATATATAAAAAAATGTCATGTTTCGGACAAGCCGCCGGTGGCGGGCTAACCTGCTAGTACTATATATTTTGAGACTTCGTATATGTGTGTGTGTACTTCATAGAATCCAAAACGCGTGTACAGATTGAGCTCAAACTTCCTATGTAAGTGTCAAATCTCACCGACACGACCGTGGTCGCAGTTTAGAGAAGCTCAGAGCACCCGTTCTCCAATCTCAAATCACCGCAAAGGCACGGCGTGGGTTAATCAAGTGATTATTTAATGAGCGTTTGTTTTTGACGCATCTCTATAAAGAGCGTCTGTTTGCCATTCAACGTTATTTGCATCTGCAGAGAGATATACGGAACATACATTAAATTAAAAAAACATTTGTTTCTGACCAACCCTGCGAGCACGGATGGCGCGCTTTGTTTTTACAGTATATAACTATATACCGAAATCATCCCAGATAATCACGAATATAGCATCAGATTTCTCCCCAGATATACCGTTATAAAGCTACTGGAATCTGCCAATCTACGGGAAATTCCAGGGAATGCCGATTGAGCTCAAACTTGCTACCCACGGGAAGTGTCATATATATGAGTGTGTCCTTTATAGACTCGAACCGATTGAGCTCAAACTTGCTAAATAAGAAAATAGCCCCCAAGCCGTAAATATCAACAACAACGATATTGCTACCTACGGGGAGCAACGTTATTAGCATCTGCAGAATTATGCAGAGAGAAAGTGTTTTCCTATTTTTAGAACGCAACACATGTTTACGTCGCGTTGGTGATTGAGGTTCACAACGGGGTTAATTGACTGTCCGCTCTTCGCGACGATGAGGTTCACGGCGGGAACTATTGACCAACACTCACAATTTCGTCTTTTGCATCAGATACCAACACCTCAACCGGTCGGGACGAAACTTGGTACGTGAGTGTAGTTTGACCAGGTGGTCGTCGCTGTCGTATTGGCGAGCCCGTGCGACGCCCGTGCAGCGCATGCGCAGACGAGATATCGGAAACGGGTGGAGCTATCGACTTGAAATTTGGTATGTGAATGTATCTTGCGCCGGGTACAAATTTTATCGGGTCGCCGAGCCCGTGCGACGCCCGTGCAGCGCATGCGCAGACGAGATCTAGGAAACGGGTGGAGCTATCGACTTGAAATTTGCTATGTGAATGTATCTTGCGCCGGCTACAAATTTTATCGGGTCGCCGAGTCCGTGCGACGCCAGCTTCGCGCATGCGCAGACCAGATCTCGGAAACGGGTGGAGCTAACGGGTACAATTTTTTTCTTATTGAAACGCGTGGAGCTAAAAATAAAAAAATATATATATAAAAAAATGTCATGTTTCGGACAAGCCGCCGGTGGCGGGCTAACCTGCTATAGTCTATCTATACTATATATTTTTGAGACTTCGTATATGTGTGCGTGTGTTAGAGCCCGAAGCCGCCGCCGCCGCCAGCCATATTGGCCACAAGCCGCCGCCAGCCATATTATTTCTAACGCCAGCCACATTTAAAAATCTCCGCCGCCGGAATTGTAAAATGGCTGAGCCGTGTGCATAGGCTTATATGTCAAACACAACTGCACTGTGAATCGCAAAGAACTAAACCGCATTGTCTAATATTGGCATACTCGCATGGACACGGCATGGTTGTTATATTATCAGAACACCTGGCCCCTTAATGTGGAATAGACTCCCAATGCATGCTTTCATATAACTGAATGGGCGCATCCATTCGGTATTGAAAGGGTTATAATATAAATTGTTTATAACACCCAGTCTCAGACATCACTGGCATTTGTCAATATATACAAATAAGAATAGAACATAGTTTGAAATATTATATATCATTACTATCGGGTTCATCATTCAATGATGCATGCATATATCGCAAGATGGCAGTGATGATAGCAGTCTGAAGTAGACAGAAGTCCCAATGTAACTACTTATACCGATTAGATGGGAAACTATATAGTATATCCATGCCAGTCCTTCTTGAATTTTCGCCATAATGGAAAAGCCCAACATCAAAAGATTACGTGTGGTCTGGAATTCTACAAACGCAAAAAAAAAACGGCGTCTATAACCGGTAACAGGGGATTAGGAACATTTCGGAAACCAAAATACGCTGAATGATAACATCTCAGCCGGCTGAGCCGCCATATTTCGTCAGCCACGAACGTCGTGACTGAGCCGGCTTAGCTAGCTAACCAGCCACGAAAATCGGTTGAGCCAGCCATGAAATATATTTGTCGTGGCTTCGGGGTCTAGTGTGTGTACTTCATAGAATCCAAAACGCGTTTACAGATTGAGCTCAAACTTCCTATGTAAGTGTCAAATCTCACCGACACGACCGTGGTCGCAGTTTAGGGAAGCTCAGAGCACCCGTTCTCCAATCTCAAATCACCGCAAAGGCACGGCGTTGGTTAATCAAGTGATTATTTAATGAGCGTTTGTTTTTGACGCATCTCTATAAAGAGCGTCTGTTTGCCATTCAACGTTATTTGCATCTGCAGAGAGATATACGGAACATACATTAAATTTAAAAAACATTTGTTTCTGACCAACCCTGCGAGCACGGATGGCGCGCTTTGTTTTTACAGTATATAAATATATACCGAAATCATCCCAGATAATCACGAATATAGCATCAGATTTCTCCCCAGATATACCGTTATAAAGCTACTGGAATCTGCCAATCTACGGGAAATTCCAGGGAATGCCGATTGAGCTCAAACTTGCTACCCACGGGAAGTGTCATATATATGAGTGTGTCCTTTATAGACTCGAACCGATTGAGCTCAAACTTGCTAAATAAGAAAATAGCCCCCAAGCCGTAAATATCAACAACAACGATATTGCTACCTACGGGGAGCAACGTTATTAGGATCTGCAGAATTATGCAGAGAGAAAGTGTTTTCCTATTTTTAGAACGCAACACATGTTTACGTCGCGTTGGTGATTGATGTTCACAACGGGGTTAATTGACTGTCCGCTCTTTGCGACGATGAGGTTCACGGCGGGAACTATTGACCAACACTCACAATTTCGTCTTTTGCATCAGATACCAACACCTCAACCGATCGGGACGAAACTTGGTACGTGAGTGTAGTTTGACCAGGTGGTCGTCGCTGTCGTATTGGCGAGCCCGTGCGACGCCCGTGCAGCGCATGCGCAGACGAGATATCGGAAACGGGTGGAGCTATCGACTTGAAATGAGTGTGTCCTTTATAGACTCTAACCGATTGAGCTCAAACTTGCTAAATAAGAAAATAGCCCCCAAGCCGTAAATATCAACAACAACGATATTACTAAATACACGTTTTCGGCAATGTGAGAGTTTTCGGGGAGCCGTGATGCCAACAACAACGACCCGAAGACAGATTTCCCGACGGGAAGCGTTTGTTTTAAATTGAATGAATGAATGAATATATTTATTGTCAAACTCGCTGCAAGTTAATGCAGAACATTAGAGCAAAGACATATATACATATTTACAGGAAGGGTGAATTGTAGGATCACCTCAACAAAAATAAACAAATACATACTTTCACGTGTATATTCCCACTAGCATGTTTACATAGGTTATACATTATATCAATCTAACGTCATATACGAAGATCATATATGTAACAGTTTTATCTAATCATAAAGCCAATATTCTTACGTTATAAGTTTATACGTCTAAAATTATTAATTTTGAGACATGTTATCAATGTTTTCATCCACGACGCGAAAGCCTAACTTAATGAATATACAAAGTCTTCTCAACACACTGATATTCTGAATGGTCAGTAGTCTATAAAACTTTTCTTGGCTCGGGTATTGCCAATAGTATGTGGGCAGATATTTTTCTCTCAGATCTTGTAAACGCTTGCAGAAAATAACAAAGTGGTATTCGTTGCCAACCCCATTACCACATATGTTACAGATTCGATCATTCATCTCCTCACGCTTCCATCTATCTCGCTCTATTGGTAGGTTATGGTTGCTTGTTCGGAGTTTTAACAGATATTTAGCCAATCCAAACGATATTTCAGATATATAGGAGTCAAATTTAGGCATATCCCTTATGTGACTATAAAATTCACCCCTTGATGATTTTCCCATGTCACCACGCCATTTCTGAATGTGCTGATCAATAAGAACTCTCTCAACTCGCTTGCGCTGTGCAAGTGTCAATGGGGATTGACGCAGCCAGAGATCGGCGCATCCTGTCAACTGAAGTATTGATTGGATTTCTGAAACCCAACGCAGTCGCTTACCCCTAGTTATATCGGTACCATCCACAGCAAGTGCGAGTTGGTATATCTTGTTGGCTACCGACGTTTCATCAGAAATAAGTTTTGACCAGTAAGCCAACATTCGCATTTTGGTTTTTATAACAATTGGTATGTGTCCCGTTTCTCCATATAATATATAGTTGGGGGTACTTGTTTTCAAACGCAGAATATATTTTAAAAAGTGGGAACTTATCTTTTCTAGATTACACATGTTTTCAAAGCCCCAGACTTCGCATCCATACATGCATGTTGGTTCCACAATTGACTTAAATAGATATATGAGCGTTCCCTTTGAAAGTTCCATATTACTAACTTTATATTTCAGCGCATACATAGCTTTAGTACCTATCTCCGACAGCCTCTTAATTGCTTTACAAAAACGTCCATTATAAAAAAACGTTATTCCCAAATATGAAAACGTTTCAACCACGTCAAGGTAAACGTCTTCATATTTGAAATCTGGCCATTTGCGTGGTTTCTTCTGGCAAAATATCATAACTTTAGTTTTAATTTTGTTTACTCTCAAATTCCACGCGTCTGTGTAGTCACTAAAAGCATTCAAAGCGCGTTGAAGACCCTCTGCGCTGTCTGAGAAAATTACAGTATCATCTGCGTATAACAGTACCATAATTTTTAAGTATGAACCAAATTTATCAAAAAAGGTCGAGTTCACAAGTTTCAACTCCTCTATTGCGCAGTCAGAAAAAAACGATTCGATATCATTTATAAATAGAGAAAATAAGAAAGGTGAAATGTTTTCACCTTGCCTTACCCCTGAATCACATGCAAAGAATTCTGATCTCTTATTTCCTTGTACAACACATGACTTGATGCAGCAATACATATTTCGCATCACGTTTAGCACTTTGCCATTAAGGTTATTTTGAATCATTTTTAGCCATAAACCGTTTCGCCAGACAGTGTCAAAAGCTTTCTTTAAATCAACAAAAGTGCAATATAGTTTCCTCCCACTCGATAAGTACAAGTCAATCAGTGTGTGCAAGATAAATAAATTATCCACGGTTGAGTGATTACGACGAAACCCAGCCTGGAAATCGCTAATGATATTTTCACGATCGGATATTGCATTCAGCCTATTGTTTAAAATAGCAGTAAATAGTTTTCCAATACAGCTGACAAGTGTGATACCTCTGTAATTATCTGGATCGCGTTTACTGCCTTTCCCTTTGTACAGGGGAAGAATTTGACCCGTCGCCCACTGTTCTGGAAATTCACCTGTATCGAGAATTGCATTGAACAAAAGGGCGTAAATGGGAATCATGAAGTCGCTTGTACATTTAATGTATTCGTTAATAACATAATCTACACCAGGGGATTTGCCGTTTTTTAGTTTCCCAATCGCAGTTCTAATTTCTTCCACGCTAATTGGGCCATTTAGTTCTAGATCAAAAGGCGAGCTGGAATGGCACTCAAGATTTTGCACTTGAACGTTAAAATTCGTGTCAACTTCACTGTGTGGATTTGTGTTCAACTTCCGAAAATGATCAAAGAAGTCATGTAGCGTTGCATCTTGTTTACCGAGAGCATGGTCTGGATTTTCTGATTTGTGAAACCAATCTAATTTTTTCCAAAATTCTTTAGGATTTTTTGACACACGCTCTAACTCACTAGATCTCACTCTAATCGATTCTCTGCGTTTACGGTCCATGATATCGCGATAAGATTTAGCGTCCTGGCTCATTTGCAGCTTGTATCCTGGTGATTTAGTTTTATTGTACAATACTCGTGACTTGTTAAATTTGCGACGAGCTGCTTTACAGTCATTGTCAAACCATACATGTTTTGATACTACCGTTTTATTTTCACTAGTTTTAATCGTTGATTTCCCAAATGTTATTTCCCCGGCGCGAGTGAACGCTTTGCCGAGTGATTCACAAGCTCCATTTATATCTTCGCGAGAAGAGCTTGAATTCAATGCGGATATAGGATACAAAGCCCCATTGGATACTTCGTTAATTAAGCAATCGTGAAAGTTGTCTGCTTTATCATCCCTCCACATCTTTGGCCTAGCTGTGAGAGGAATGCCGTTTACAGGGACGTTTACATTAATATCACTTTCACTAAATTGCCCAAGATGCATTTTCATGTGAATTGGTTTATGCACATCTGAATATAGACACGAGAATTCTAAAATCTCAAATTCACGAACAGACTCTACAATATTTTCACTGCCAATTACATAGTCGACTACACTTGTATCTCGACATGTGCATTTACCGATTCCATTGTCAGCCCCTGTGCGGCCATTAAATATTAGTAGGTCCGTATTCTGACATAAGTTAAGTAACTTTAATCCACTAGAGTTTGCCCTACCCTTATCTTCGGTTGCCCTCGTGTCGCACTCGTTAGCCAATTGCCCGCGCTCAGGGATGTTTCTATGTATACCCAATAAATGTTCTGATTCATCGCGAGTTAAAGGGTTAATAAAATCGGGAAGGTTTGATGTTCGAGCGTTAAAATCACCAAGAATGAGGACCGGCTCATTGTTTTGTCGCAAATAACGAATATCGGATTCTAATTCGTCTTTCCAATTATCATTGTAATATTTCGTACTAATCGAAGGAATATACACTGCTCCCAAAAGTATACTTTTGCTATTTGGAAATTTCGTATTCGGCGGAACCATTAGCCGTGCCCATATAACGTTACCACATTCAGTTTCACAAAGTGTTACTTGATCAGCAATGGCATTTTTAACAGCCAACATTATTCCACCAGAACTTTTAAAGGTCTTAGTTTTTCGGACACTAAATCCGATAACCGTGAACCCCTCTATTTTGGGAACAGCACCCAACGGCGTGTTTGTTTCTCCCAGGCATAAAATATGATAATCATTTATCAACGATCGAAATTCTGGGTATCTCAGTCGCTTTTCTAACCCTCCGACGTTAAGTGTGAGAATAGCTAGGGTACAATCATTACTTTGTTCATCGACCGTATTGTCCATATACAAGGAAATGTTATCAACTGGCTTCTCAAGGTAAAGATTGCTTATACCATCAAGGTTATCATAATGCGCAGTTGCCTCATTGGTATTTATATGCTGAAATGGATACTCACCTGTTGTACAATGACAATGCTTAAATGTACTATGAGAACTAACATAACATCGACAAGACAAAGAGTGCACACTGTCAACACTCACAACATCATCATTTACATGTAAGTCAGACCGAGAGTTGCTATTGACTAAATTTCGTGATGTAAACATTGTGCCATCATTTAATTGATTTTCGCCATGGAATTCTGTTTTCTTATTTACATGTATATTCACCAGTTGCATCGTAGTATCAAATGTGTAACCAGTATCGATGTGTGTTGGATACGAGCGTATCCTATCATATATTTCGATATATTCCTGATCATCACCATCACCATAAACTTGAGGTTTGGCGTTTACTTCTCGCATCAAATTTGAGTCGCAGTCGTCTGCGAAATATCTTTTATTTGTTACATTACAAATTAATTTATCATTTACATATAAATTTACATTATTATCATCATAATATGCGCTGTTTACAGCACAATTACCATTTACGATATATTGGTGTTCATTACCATAAACTTGAGGTTTGGCGTTGACTTCACACATCAAATGTGAGTCGCAGTTGTCTGAGAAATATCTATTATTTGTTACATTACAAATTAATTTATCATTTACATAAACATTTACATTACTATCACAATCTGTAATGTTTACATCACAATTATCATTTACATCACGAGCAACACTTGTATCATCATTACACATGTCATCTACAACACGATTTACGGAATAATTATTCACATCAATAGAGTTATCGTCACACTGTTTACTACTGAACTGTTCACATCAGGTTGAGGTTTTAGCCGCTTGTTTCCTCTCAGGGGTAGGAGTGAAATGGCGACGGTCCCGTTTCAATTTGCCACTCACAGTACTCGCTACCTCTATTACATTCAGAATGGCGTCACTTAGCCTCCGCCTCCCTTCTGGGTTGAAATGCAGTCCTGAGGGATCATCCGTATTGAACAATGATCTCGCAGCAGCTCCATCCTTAGTACGAAATACTGGCATGTCAATGAAGTTGAGGAAATCCTTTGTCTCACAACGCTTTTCAATAAATTTATTCATATGTAACATTGCCATGTTGTGGTTTCGCATTTTAAAGCCATTTCCTTTCCTGGGTGGGATGCTGCAAATATATATAACAGCATTCGGAAACCACTCATTTAACGTAGTCACTGCGTCGGTTATGTTAATTTCTATGGCCATCATATCGATTGAGTTCTCCACGATGTCACACGTACCCAGATGTACAATAACTTTCTCAACTTTGTCCAGAATCACACTTTCCTCCGCGTCCTCTACTAATGCTAAGAGGGTACTTAATTCTGCATACCTGGCTCCTGAATATTGGAACAACTTTACTCCCTTCCTTAATTTCATTCCCCGACAGTTACTGGCACCAAATACTACGGTTTTAGCACTTTCAGCAGGCAGACGCTCATTGGAGGTGGTTTGGTTTGGTTTCGATTGAATTTTATCACCAAAGTTCTGTTCACAATACTCATTCATTGCGTCATTGCCTTTCACTACAGTATTATTAACATTATCAACATTAACATCAGTCGAATCACGCTTATCGTCCATGGGCCCTTCATGATTTACATAAGACCCGCCGTTACTCCTGGTGTCGATGTCACGTTCCGTTATGTCGCAAACACTTGAATCCGGTTTGTCTTTCGGACGAACAATCAGGGTGCATATTCACGCCTGTCAGCAATCTCAGCATGTCCCGTTTGCGGTTGATTAGTCGAGGTCTGATCTCTACTTGCAGCACGCCTGAGCCATTCACTAACTTGACTCACGTAATCACCATGACCGTGATCAGGCCTTGATTCCGCTGGGATATGAGTATCACTCCGATTGAAATTGCTGGCAGGTGGGCCTCGATTTGATTGGTTGTTTCGGCTTTCACATTGGAATGATTTGTGACCACTGCGCATGCACTGACGACAAACTACGTCGTTCATACATTGACGGGTCTGGTGAGATGTTGATAGGCAGTTTGAACACCTATTTCGCGCTTCCTTGGCTTCGTCGCAAACAACGCTCACTAAGTGGTTGTGATTACAGTGCCTGCACGGTACTGCTGTGCGTGGCGAGTAGATACGAATGGTGAAACCAGCTATAGTGAAGGTGGCCGGAATCTCCCGACAGTCCTTTGCTTGAAGTTGAACATATCTCACGCCGTTTTCGATGTGTGTCCCTCTTATAGTGGCACGCTTCATTGTATCGGAAATTACTACCCCAAATCTCGAAATGTCTCGAATAAGTAATGAATCAGGCATTTCATAGGGTGCATTTTTGATAGTCACATATACTTTAGCATTGTCAACATCGGTGGGTCGTATGAATCTACGAAAAAGTTTGAACCCCGATTCTATCAGTCGATCTTTGGCCTCTATACTGTTCAAAGTAATCAAACATAAATTTTGAGGGTCATCTTCCATTACCTGTATAGATGAAATGTCCTCACACTGCAGTAATTGATCCACGCCACGAAGTATGTCCTGGCTGTTGAGCCTACCGAACTGACCCCGCTCAAACGAAACCGTTAAATCTCGATCTGGCATATCCTTCGTCATAATAACATACAAATCTCACCAAAATCAGTTCCCACAACGGAAATCGAATTCCACGAAGAGTTACTATGTATCCTTACGAAACTCTATACTTCACATTAGAATAGCACATGCATAATTACTCACTTTAAGATCAATTTAAGAAACTTTCATCAGAGCGAAAAAATACACAGCCGCCATTATATAAACATCACGTGACTATTCAATGCAATGTTATCGTAGAGAGATTTCACGAAACAAAGAATGCGTTGTCTGTCGTTCCTAGGAAGGGGGGATTTCTACGGGTAAATTTTACCGCCAGAAACACAAAAATTAATTAAAACAATTTACAATTTAATTAAAACAATTTAAAATTAAAAAAAATTAACAATAAAAAAACAATTCAAAAACAAAATATATTAAATTTAAAAAACATTAAATTCATATTCAAAAATAAAAAACAAAAATAAATAAAAACAAAATAATTACAAAAATGTCATGTTTCTGAAACAAAGCCATGGGACGAATACCGCCAGTGGCGGGCTAACCTGCTAGTACTATATATTTTGAGACTTCCGTATATATATATATATGTACTTCATAGAATCGAAAACGGTTCGCTCGATTGAGTTCAAACTTCCCATCTAAATGTAAAAATGCACGGGAATCGTCGTCGCGGCGTTTTGGAGAAGCTCAGAGCACCGTTTCTCCCTTCCCAAATCACCGCAATCGGCACCGCGGTGGTTAATCAAGTCATAATTTAATGAGCGTTTGTTTTTGACGCATCGCTATAAAGAGCGTTTGTTTACCATTCAACGTTATTAGCATCTGCAGAGAGATTGTAACCTGTCGCTCGAAATATTATGCAGAGAGATTTTCACGACGGGAAGCGTTTGTTTTCAATTCAATGCAATTTTATCCCTCGAAATATTATGCAGAGAGATGATTTCACGACGGGAAGTGTTTGTTTTCAATTCAATACAATGTTATCGTACTGAGCGTCTATATACACGACGAGTATAAATACGGCTCCATTGACCGTCTCGAGGCGAAAAGCGTTTGTTTTCAATTCAATACAATGTTATCGTACTGAGCGTCTATATACACGACGAGTATAAATACGGCTCCATTGACCGTCTCGAGGCGAAATTTCGTACTTAATTTCGTACTTAGGAGTTCCAAGGAACGGGGGAGATTTTTATCGGGTAAGTTTTTCCGCCCGAGGTGATCTTCACCTTGAAACGGGTACCCACAAATGATATATAACCAGACCCGACCTTGACCTTGAAAATGATCAATTCAAGGTCAAATCTGGTAAAATTGAAAAAAGGCACAAATAACTCATTGAAAAAAAAAATTTGAAAACAAAAAATTTAAATTTAAATTAATTCAAACAATTATTTAAAAGATGTCATGTTTCTGACGATGGGTACGGGCAGGTTAAAAAAAAGAAAAACAAAGAATATATATATATCTTTATTGACCTCCATAACTGAAGAGTTTATCAAATGTTATACATGTATACAGTATCAAGGTAGGCTAACATTTTAGCCAACATGAAAATAAACAAATAGCAGTATATATAATACACAAATGACACAAGTGCCTCCAAGACATGGTATATATGTTGGGTCAAATATTGAGAAGCCTTACCCACAGGCAGATATAAATTCAGACATGCAATCAGACATACCGACATGCGGACATAGTATATGCTGATAGACAAACACAGGCACGCGAACATAACTTTTAAACCTGAACATATTTACATAATGCGGATAAAATCCGAAAGGTACAGAGAATAAATGCTTAAACTCGCATTTGCTAATTTACTGGCGGCAATCAGTTAGAATTTGGAATATTATTCAAATGTTAGTATTGTGTCGTTTACTATTCAAATACAATTGATATACCACAATGCATAAGTGCAAGGAATACAAAAGCGCATACAACTGCTATTTTTACATTCACACCGGTAACATCACATCCGCATGGACGAGTGATGATGACTACACCGACAGACTACAATACACAGAGATACAATTTCGAAAAAACCTTATTACCTGTATCAACGTAATTGGCCTTTCGTCTGATGTGGTAATATAACTTAATTGGGAATGAAAGCTTATTTCCTTTGCATTTTTGATCCGAACATTGGAATTTGATTTCTGTGGTGATCAGTTAATAATTGGTCCTAACATACCACTGTGGAGTTTCGTTGATACGTTTGGAGATTACTCAGAATGAAGACTTGACAGCATTTTGTGTGATAGCCATAATATGTGGGTGTGGTGAACTATAAATGATACGAAAAACATAGGGTCTTCAATGAAAGAAAATAATTCAGACGGAAGTTTTGTAAGGTGAAGCATTACAAGTTCATCATCGTCAAGTTCATCCACCCAAAGATAGAACAGTAATCCAAATGTGTCAATCATTTGGTACCACATGTCATTACGACGAGAGCACACTATATGATGAGTGCAATAAATCATAACGTGTGTTACCACGTCGTCATAAACCAAGTGACATAACGCACAAGTACCCTCGTGTTTGGTAGCAGTAGTCGCTATAAGTTGGGCAACGGTGAAAAAGTATCTCTTCCGCTCTGGATATTGCCGACAACAACGCCAAAGGAGAGACATCTGTAAGTGACTTTGGATTTGATAGAAGCATGTTAGTGTTGGGTCGTTTTGAACATTTTGCGTCCAGTCGATATCGCGCTTACTGTTGACTTCCGTTTTGACTAGTCGGGTCCACTCTGGGCGGATTGGACACGTGCCGACTACTGCGAGTTGCTCAAGATATTGGTTCAAGTTGTGAGAAATAAGAATTCGTTCAATGTCAGCAAAGTATGACTGAGGATTATTATATTTACGAGAAAGATGCATGTGAAGTCTTGATACAAAAATTTCCTTGCATACTTTGGAAGGCGATATGCGACAAAGGCTACCAAACAAACTGAGTTTTCGTGCATCTATAAAAGAGGAAATAGGGCCTAGGCCCATGAGACCTAGGACAATATCGGTTCTCGTCCTTACAGGCAGTCCTTGAATGCGTTTCAAGCAAAATCGGTGGATTTTCTCGAGCGAAGTAGTATCTGACACAGACATGCCACACAGAAATTCTGATCCATATAATCCTTTTGGCAGCACCATCGTTTTGTATATAGTTGCGCAACTCGACGGAGTGATCCCTCCGGCATAAAGACCAGCATTACTTAAGAGGAAAAAAGTTGACCTGATTTTGTCTACAATGACTTCAACAAATTCTTTGACAAAGCTGTACTTATTTACTTGTATGCCCAAATGAGTGATTTCGTCTGTTTCGGTCAAAGTACTACCAGCGACAGTCCATCGTCTACTTGTGTTGCAACTCTGGCGAGAAGTTTCGTTAAAAACGATGACTTTACATTTGTTTGGATTATACATGAACCGCCACTTTTGACTATATGATGTGCATATATCGCATAAACGTTGTAAGCCGTAACTTGAGAGGGACAACAATGTCATATCATCAGCTTGTGTTGGAGACGAGCAGTTGGAGGATAAAAGTCGAAAACCAAAGTTTGAAGCTTCCAGTTCATACAACAGATCATCTATGTACAACATATAGAACAGAGGGGATAAAATACCCCCTTGCCGTGCGCCTTGTTTTATCGCAATTGACTTAGACAGAATGTCTGTATGTTTGACTACACATGATATATTACTCAAAAACTCTCTTAGGAGGAGCCATATTTTGCCTTGGAACCCACGATGGTGTAGTTTCAACAATAAGCCGTTGATCCATACTGCGTCGAATGCCTTATGTACATCCAAGAAGCAGGCGAATAGTTTAGACTGTTGTTCTTTTGTGAAATTCATGCTTTCATGCAATACATATGACGACATAAGACAACTGACATTTTTCTGAAAACCGTTTTGAAGGGGGTGAACTTTAATTAGATTTGGCGTATTGCGTTCCATGCGAGACAACAATTTAAAATTAAAAAAAATTAAAAATTAAAAATATATTAAATTTAAAAAACATTAAATTAATATTAAAAAAAATGTCATTGCTTTTTCGAACAACGCCATGGGACGAATGCCGCCAGTGGCGGGCTAACCTGCTAGTGTTCATATATTTAATGACCGCCATACAACCTGAAACAACACCCCCGTGTACGTGGTACGGCCAAAGCCGAGGATACGGCCAAAGCCGAGGAAATTGGAAAGTCATTTTCACGTATATGACATGGGGATATGTTTGTTTCTCATTGTAAAACAGACATCGAGCATCGTATGTGTATGACCACACGAAGCAGAAGTATCTATCCACCAGTTGTCAATCAGTTTTCCCAGATCAGACCGTTATATTTTTTTTTGGCGAATTTTTTCAATGGTGTTTTTGCTTTTGCTCACTCAAATTTTCGAGAACATCCATTCACTAGTATAGTTCCTGGACTTCCACGCTTCCAAAACAAATGCCGGTATATAGTTGAATCTGTCAATGAAGCATAGGATTTGACATAATTTAAAAAATCCGTGTCGTTCTCAATATCCGCGCGATATGAAGGGACCACTGTCGGTCCAGAAAGATCCAAAGGGCACAGATGAAGATCCGACCAAACGCCGAGTTTCTGTGCAGTAAATATACGTATTACTTAAGGAGTTCTGATGAGTTTTCGAGTGTGTATGTGTATCTGAGACTGATCAATTGGACTGCGAATGACATCGGAAATACGAATCCATAAGATATTCGAAATATTGTGTGCATATATATTATGAATATGTTTCAATTGAAATTAATTGAACATCCATCTCAGCATTCAGATTTGCGATCTCAAGAACGTGAATGAATGATAACGCGGTGCCTTGATCACACGCACGTGAATGCTGCCGTTCGCATGCATGCAGCTAATCGAATATTCGTTTAGTATTAACATGCTTGGATTTTGTATATAGACCACACATGCCGCACGACACGGCGTATCAACGATTTGTTATAATCATGTTCATTGTACAGACTTCATGACTCGTTCCCACTCGAGTAGACCGTTACGCGACAATGAAACCGAATCATCTTATCGAATATACATATATCGTATATTGCTCCAAATTATGCAATTCTGGAATTTTTAAGAGTCATCAGATAAAATTGTAACGAGTCTATCTATGTTAACACACTAAACATCCGAACATATATGTACACACACAACAAAGTTATTTATATTTATAATAAACACTTCACTGTGGAACATGTGTATACTGCCATGATTGTTATGTGCACATGTAAATTACACTATAGTTTATAACTTTTCTAATTCAGTCCTATAGGACAGCATATTTAGTGGACATAATATTTACACAGGACTTCATAATGTTATCGTATATGTTGCATTGCACTGTAATTGATATGAATGTTTAACCGAAATGAATCTTATCTTATCAGGGTCTCCGTCCTGAGTTTGGTTTATGATTTTAACCAAAATTGTTATGGATGTTCAGCGTCACGATGACTTTCAATTCGTATTGTTTGCAGATTTAGTTTTCGGCTTGTTAAGTTCTAGAATTATTCTTGTTCACCTATTTTGAAAAAACGTAATATCGCTAAGATTTTCACACAACAATCGAAATGAAATTGTGCATAAATCTCCACCATTTTGGGAACTATTACATGGGTTCATCGTATATACATGTGTTGTTGTTTTGGTAGATTCAATATGTTAACGTTATCATTCTTAGTTTAACGAGGTCAGAATTGATTCTTGTTTCGATTAATGGTCTGCAGATATAACCGAAAAGTCTGAAAAAAATTCTACAACGCCCAGCGTGTTATATGGCAACTTATAACTGCATAGGCTTAATAGGAATATTTATTTCTCATAATGCCACGCGTTATTTCATAAGAGAGTCGCCAAAGTAGACAGTACAATTAAAACGACCGCAAAAGTTTGATATTATATCGGACAACCAAGTCATACAGTCGCTGTGACACGTTGTCACTCAAAACTATCTAATTATCGTTTAATCAAATAACGTCATAAATTCGTCGAGGTTGATTGGCCAGTAGAATAATCTGTATGCACCAGGGATGGGGTAATTGTAATTTGTAATTGTAATTGATTGTAATTAATTACATTTTTTCAAGTAATTGCATGTAATTGGTAATTGAGTTTATTCTCAATTACATGTAATTGCATTTGTAATTGGTTAGGATGTAATTGTAATTAGGGTCTAATTTCAATTACTTCAAAGTCACAGGTACTTGTATCTTCTCAAAGTTCTCTTTCATGATTCATCCAATGGTTTCTTCAAATGTTTTTTTTCTCCAAATTTCCAAGTGTAAGACTGGTGACTGGCTATCACTATGTTGTCACAACACTGAGTTTTTATCCACTGGGTCTCAATGGTGAATTCTGTTGACACCTCCTGTTTGTTTGCTTAAGCATTGGTTAACATTTGAGGTAGAAGGCTTGTTTTGATAAATACAAAGAGAAACCAACTTCAAATAATTGACATTAGATCACTATAATATTTCACTTTTATGATCATGTTTCATTATCTCCATCTGTTATGGTATATATGCTATGGTAGAAATTCATACCAACCATTGCTAATGATATCAACATGTCTACAAAAAATCTGGCAGCATTTCAATTGCAGAAAGACACATCGTGTCCTATGAAAGCGAAGTTCCAGTTCCAAAAAAGTTACCTCCAATTTTGTGACACATCTGAAGGTAAGTTTACATTTCTATGTATTAGTTTTGTTTAATTCCATTGACATATAACTTCAGTCATATGGTGGTATGGTATATGCATTGTTTCTTGTCCCTTCTAATTTGCAACTGAATGACAAAGTGGGGACAGATATCTGCCTCAATAATCCCCCAATTAGCACTGTCTGATGGAGACATTGTGTTACCAGTAAGCTGGTGGCCACAAAGGCTAATTAAGTTTATGACTCTAATTAACAATCAGAGTGTTGATTAACTCATTGTCCTTTACAATTGGCCTGGCTGTGTTTCTGACTTACTGAGATAGTCTTATTCCCTTAATAATTAAATGATGGATACATATGTGTTACTAAAATACTCTATTATTTTCATTTTATAGCGAAAGCATCAAGATGTCTATGAATCCACAGTCACACAAGCACCATCAGCAATTGATCAACAACCTACTAGGATCTTTTAGTATGCAAAAACATCGGTCAAGAATGCCAACGCATTGAAGATAGTTAGCAAAGTTCATAAATCTCTGATATCATTCCAATTTCTAGAAGACCAATCCCGACTACAAGCTGCCAATGCAACACGCTGGAATTGCCAGCTATAAATCATGATTCGCTCAGTTCTACAAACACCTATACTGGACTCAGTACATTGGCTGCTCTGTACCAAGTGTGCTTCACTGTGTATTTCATCTTGCTTGTATTAAATTTATGTTTTGTTATCAAATAGAGTTTATATAAATAAAAAGTGTTCCTACTTCAATGATGTGCTGAAATGTAATTGTAATTGTAATTGAATTACATTTCAAAGTAATTGTAATTGTAATTAATTACATTGTGAAATAGATGTAATGGGAATTGTAATTGTAATTGAAAAATGTTGAAGTAATTGTAATTGTAATTAATTACATTCACAAGTAATTGCCCCAAGCCTGGTATGCACGCACTGTTCAATTAATCAACCTTTGCAACACGTGGCCTTGTTTATTTCGACTATATCACGAGTTGTTGGTTTCAATTTCAATTATATGCACATGTTGAAATATATTGGTACTTATGGTACTTGGTATTGTCAGGGCAGTACTACCCGAAGCAATGGTGATGCAATAAGGGGTCTTTTTTAGAACAATGTTTCCGTCTGACATGTGTATTCAAATCACGCTTTCTCCTAAATGTGTGTCCTCACTCCGAACAGAGGCTGTGGTATGCATGCTTGGAGCGATTGTGGCTCGTTAATTCTTCTTCTGTTGAAAAAAACTGAGTGCACGCCGAACATTTCGGGGATTCGTCACCAACATGTATTTTAAGATGCCGCTTTAGGTTGTAATTTGTAGAAAAATATTTTCCGCACAAGTAGCATCTAGCTTTCCCTAACGCTTCCTTTATAGGCACAATTTCCAATGGCGCGTCTGATTCAGACATGGTGTTTCATAATACTAAATTCGAGATGCCACAAAATATCCGCGCAACACATAGGGACCGGATGAATTGACCGATCAAGGGATTAATTATACTTTAATTGAGCCTTCAGGTGCCCGGTGATTTTATGCGGACTGGCTGTTTTTGCTTTGTTCACAGACAGAGATAATTGTTGTGATTATAGCTCAACTCGTGCAAACATTCACGATACCCGATGATGAGTATAACGTGTCATGCATCATAAATTTATTTGTCTTCAGGGAGAGTATTTGTTTTGTTATGGGGGTCTTAACCTCTGTCAAACCATTCAACAGAGAAAACTGTATACCATAGCACATGGTGGCATTCAGGCGAGAAATTTCCAATGATAATTCTTATACAAAACATCACAAGAAAAAAAGATAAATATTTATACGTGCTCTATCCGCGAACATACTAGGCTACAACCGAAGATCACATTTTCTGCCTTTTAGTCGGCTAATTCATCCACCCGGTTATAGGGATGTGGCAGTGGTGTGTTGGTGTATCATAACACTTCCCCAGATATATATATATATATATATATATATATATATATATATATATATATATATATAGCTTCATCTGAGGAAGATACGCTATTTATCAAAACCGCATGGTCTGGTTTGATTTTGTTTAAACATGGTGCTGTATGTTGGTAAGCTGACTACATGTGCTACATAGACACAATACAGAGGCCCATCGATATCCAGATAAGAAGGCACACACGTGTGCCACACATAGCACATTGTGATGATATATTTTCGGATGTTTAGTGTGTTAACATAGAATCGTTACAATTTTATCTGATGACTCTTTAAAAAGCCAGAATTGAATAATTTGGACCAATACGATATATGATATATGTATATTCTTTCGGTTTCATTGTCGCGTAACGGTCTACTCGAGTGGGAACGAGTCATAAAGTCTGTACAATAAACATGATTAGAACAAATCGTTGATACGCCGTGTCGTCCGGCATGTGTGGTATATATACAAACTCCAAGCATGTTAATACTAAACGAATATTCGATTAGCTGCATGCATGCGAACGGCAGCATTCACGTGCGTGTGATAAAGGCATGGCGTTATCATTCAATCACGTTCTTGAGATCGCAAATCTGAATGCTGAGATGGATGTTCAATTAATTTCAATTGAAACATATTCATAATATATATGCACACAATATTTCGAATATCTTATGGATTCATATTTTCGATGTCATTCGCAGTCCAATTGATCAGTCTCAGATACACATAAACACTCGAAAACTCACCAGAACTCCTTAAGTAATACGCATATTTACTGCACAGAAACTCGGCGTTTGGTCGGATCTTCATCTGTGCCTTTCGGATCTTTCTGGACCGACAGTGGTCCCTTCATATCGCGCGGATATTGAGAATGACATGGATTTTTAAAATTCTGTCAAATCCTATGCTTCATTGACAGATTCAACTATATACCGGCATTTGTCTTGGAAGCGTGGAAGTCCAGGAACTATACTCGTGAATGGGTGTTCTCGAAAAATTGAGTGAGCAAAAGCAAAAACACCATTGAAAAAATTCGCCAAAACAAAATTCATGGTCTGATCTGGGGAAAACTGATTGACAACTGGTGGATAAATACTTCTGCTTCGTGTGGTCATACACATACGATGCTCGATGTCTGTTTTACAATGAGAAACAAACATATCCCCATGTCATATACGTGAAAATGACTTTCAAATTTCCTCGGCTTTGGCCGTATCCTCGGCTTTGGCCGTACCACGTACACGGGGGTGAACAAGCTCCCTTCTGGAGCCTTTGTTCGGTGTTGGAGGGGCCTGCGGCCCCTGTGTGAGCACATTTTGATATTAGACATAGCCTTTATTCAGAGGCAGCCCATTTGTGCGCTTTGCACACATTTTGATAGTTTTTAAGGATACTATGAGCTTATTCGAGAATCAAATTAAGTCTATTAGACCAGCCCCAGATGAGGGTAGTGTCACACGAAAGGGTAGAAATTTTGACGCTATCTCCAATTATCCTTGCCCCATGGGGGGTTCCAAAACACTGAGGTATCCAGGGCGGAGCAGGTGGAAAATATAATTGTTTGACCTTTTTGGTGTTTTTTACCTTCAAATTTCAGTATAATCAGGAAAACCAATAAAATAAGACAAATGTTGAATAAAATATACTTGAATATCAGATATTTATTCTATCTGGGTTGCTTAACATTTGTGATGTGCAAAAAGTTATATTATCCAACAATTTTTGTGAAAAATTCACGAAAATGCAAAAAAATGCATAAATTGCAGTGTTTTTTCCTAAATAATTTCCAGAAAAGTTCCTATAAAATTTTCATTTTTTGGTATAAAGTTCTCAATGATGCATCAAAATTTTCAGCATTATATACCTGATTTACTAATATCAAATCCACAAGCAATGATATCCAAAAAGCCGAGATATTTCCAAAAACTTAACCCACCCCCCTAAAACTGATTTTCTATCTGAAAATACCTGTCAAGTCAGGATAGCCCGTTTTCGTTCCGTTTTGTTAACCAATTCAGAGTCTTATCATATATCATATGGCCTTTCATCGTTGTTCCGAAAAGGAAAAAAACACTTCTGGAAGTTGCTGGAAAGACCATCAAGATATATGGGAGTCATGGCTTATTTATGAACGAATTGGGATTTGGACAGTGACACGCTTAATACAATCAAGGAGTTAACATGTGCCTTATACTGTATATTCGATTTTTCCGTGGCGCAAATAAATTTAGCTAAATTATGTCAACGTCGAGATCAAGACAACGTTACCAGCAACTGATAGATTACAGTAACTATTCTTCTACAACATCATTCATATTGCCACCAGTGGTACGAAAGTAGGCCAGACGTCCAGGCGCACAATGCATGTGGTCATCTGGAACGCGCGCGCCAGTCAAATATATGCATAAATGTAAGTTGATAAATGTTTGAATGCACACATGTATGTAAAATAACTGCTTATATTTGTATATCTTTGGGTAATAAACATTTAAAAAAAAAACATGTACCTTATACATGTACATGTATAGTCCACATTCGAGAAAAGTGTATTAAGCTAGGTGCGTAAAGTTCCAGCAGAAGTTCAAGAATCAGCAAAAGGTAGTTGATCTTTCTGCACTTCCACCATGTGAGGAATCTTTAATTCTACACTCAAAACGAGCCAACATGATAGCAAAAGAGTGGAGACTTGCAACCGTTGCCAAATCAACCACTCCCGGTGTAGCACTTCATGGATGGACGGCCGATAGGTAGCCCGAGTTGTTTGAACCATTCTTCCCGTAAGATATTGCACAGAAATTCTATTGACTGATACCATTACATTTGATGAAATTGACAGTGACAGTGAAGATGAGATTACATAATCCGTGGGCAGAACTATTGCAATTTATGATATGAATTATATCAACGAGTATGAACACCTTTCGAGTTTAGTATAGCATAAAATTGAAAGCATTGATGACACTATCTTTACTTTATTTCTTAATTCTGGTCTGGTACATGATTATAGCATTTCATGTCTGATATTGGGGAAGAATTTATGCTTATTGTGGTGCATGTTGTGCAGCTGTATCCATAAAACTGACAAAGTCATGGAAATTTTTCAAACATTTTTCACTTAAAAATAATCAAAATTTTAGCCAATTTACCCCCAAAAAAATCAAATATTTAAACAAAATAGACTCTACCATAACATAAACCTCCTCAGATACATGCTAAGTTCATGATATATGATAAGACTCCAAATTGATTAACAAAACGGAATGAAAACGGGCTAATCTGCCTTAATAGGTATTTTCAGATAGAAAATCAGTTTTATGGGGGGTAGGTTAAGTTTTTGGAAATATCTCGGCTTGTCGGATATCATTGCTTGTAATGTTGATATTATCACATCCGGTATATAATGCTGAAAATTTTGATGCACCAATGAGAGCTTTATACCAAAAAATGAAAATTTTATAGGAAATCTTCTGGAAAACTTTTTTGAAAAAGCACTGCAATTTATGCATTGTTTTTGCATTTTCGTAAATTTTTCACAAAAATTATATGATAATACAACTTTTTGCACATCATAAATGTTAAACAACCCAGATAGAATAAGTATCTGATATTCAAGTATATTTTATTCAACATTTGTCGTATTTTATTGGTTTTCCTGATTATACTGAAATTTGCAGATCAAAAACACCAAAAAGGTCAAAAAATATATATTTTCCACCTGCTCCGCCCTGGATACCTCAGTGTTTTGGAACCCCATGGGGCAAGGGTAATTGGAGATAGCGTCAAAATTTCTACCCTTTCGTGTGACACTACCCTCATCTGGGGGCCGGTCTAAACCAATGCCAATTTTATGTCTGAACAGACAGACAGACAGACAGATCTTATACTCTTTTATATATATAGATGTTATTTGTGACCTCTTCGACTTGTCAAACTTTTGACCTATAGGAGAGTGAATAAAGAATTTAAATTGAATTGCAGCCTATCGATGGTCGTTGGTGGCACTTTACTAATTCTATTTCATGTCACTTATGTACTACATATTGCTATATTATTGGACCAGGTGTCAGTGGTGTTTTAAAGGTACTCAACCCGATAAAACTCCTCTCAATTACCATTTCAATGGCTTCGGGGATCAAAAATATTTGATTCGAGTCGAGGAAGTCACCCACAAAGCTCAGATTTGTTAGATATCGATTTTAGAAATCTATTATTTTTCATTATCGGGAATACTTTCTGGCCCAGAAATCAGTCAAAAGAGCGTTATTATTACCACTTGATTTTAGAGTTATCCATCCTTGTCTGTTTGAATAGATTTTGGTGTACACATCCCGAGCAGATTACGGCAGTTGAAGGCAATTATTAGTACTCATCTCGAGTAAATATCAAATTTCAAAAATCAATATCTAATAACTCTGAGCTTTGTTTGATGTGTTCCTCGACTCGAATCAAATATTTTTTACCCCCAAAGCCAAAGAAATAATAATATAGGACCCTCTGATCGGATTGTTGTTGTTGGAATCTGTTGAGATGGGGACCCTCTGTTCGGATTGAGTACCTTTAAGTACATGCTCAGTTAATGGTGTTGTTATTGGACCAGGTGTACCACAATTACCTATCTTCATAAGTAAATAGTTAAAAGTTATCTTCTACGCGTGTTGTGCGTTTACACTGTGGTGGACTTTGAATCTGAACCATAATTTGCGTGCCATCGGTTACATGGTTTTACGGAAATATTTTGGTTAGCTTTGAATTCGCGCATCAGGATGCACAAATTAACAACATAGTGAAAATAAATACTACGCAAAATTATTACTATCAATTTTATCATTTACAGTCATTCGTGCTTTATTGATGTTATCTGTATTATTTCTTTGTTAAAATATAGGTGATTGTTACAATATTACTCAGTTTATTTGCAATAATATATATTCACCCATGGATTTGACGTCATATAATATGTAGTCACCCGTCAAATGGATAGCACACCCCAACCCCTCCAACCCTATATTTAAAACAACTATCCATAAACCAACAATTAAACAATGGTTGCGCATCAAAGATGGCTCTGGTCACGTTTTTTTGTGAATGAGTTTATTGCTAGCCACGAACTGACATGGAACATGCAAACATATATACAAAAGCACCAAGGCATATCGATGCGCAGTATAGGGAACATCAGCATAAATACACATGTATCTTATACACATTCAATAAATATGTATACTGGTAACTCAACACCGCGACTCACAATTGTGAGCAGATCTTGATCTTGCAACGTCCATACTTTACACCCACATCGAAATTAAAAGGAGAATAAATTGTGTCCCTCTGTGCAAACAAAAAGGATGTGGTTAAAGACGCGCAATTGGGTAAGGATATCATACTCATATTAAAACACCCTTTTACTTAATTCTCTGAATGCTTTATTCAAGAAAATTGATACGGATTTCAGAATTCTCACATTATGTGTGGAGAGAAGTCTGTGAAACTTTCCCCTGTCTGGGTTCTCCCAATGACATTTCGGGATAAATCGTCAACGCAATTTATTAAAATAACTACATATAATCATATGATGATATTCGTCACCCAGGCCAGATTGACAAAGGGGACATACTTTTTGTTCTTTCTCTATCTTTTTCCATCGACCACTTTCTATGGCTAATCGGTTATTAGAAGTTTTTATCTTCATGAGAGATCCTCCTGAGTGTGATGATAGTTCGATCAAGTAAGTTTTCATTTCGAACGTGGGAGTTATAATGTTATACAAATTACCCCTGGATGATGACATAATGTTACCATACCATTCTTGGTTAAACTGGTCGATCAAGATATGCTTTGTGTGTGTTATGTCATGTGTAGAGAGTTGTAATTGTGCCATCCATTTGGAATTCGGACCAGTTTTTTCCAATATACTTTTTATGGATCTGACCCATCTAAGTTTGTATACATAACTGCTGTCGTTTCGATATAACGTGTAAGTAATATGGTACATATATTTGGCCAATTCAGAACCCTCGTCAGGAAAAATTTTTGACAAGTACGAAATAGCTCGACACTTGGCCTCTATTATAAGAAGATGACTTCCTAACTCTCCATAAACCATGAAATTTGGCGTACTAGATTTCATGCCGAGTAAATTTAGCAAAAACTTGATGTACACGGTTTCAACCGTTTTCATTGACTCAAAAATACATATTCCACTGCTGTACAATAATATTGGTAGATCGCATCAAACAGCTGTAGCATGAGTTTATTGGGAACTTCATATTTATTGTTTTGTTCAAGAGGCTTTGGTTGCTACTCTGCTGGGTTTTTTTTATTGCCCTACAAAATCTGCCATTGTAAAAGAATGCTACACCTAGGTATATGAATTATTTTAAAATATCTATCTGTATACCGTTATATACAAACACGGGTAAGCACTTGGGTTGTCTTTTACAAAATATCAAAACTTTAGTTTTCTGCGTGTTTACATGAAGACCCCAGGCGATTGCATAATCATGAAAGCTGAAAGCACTCTGTGCATCGAAGCTCCGTCTTCAGTCAACAGAATCGTATCATCAGCATAAAATAAACATACAAGGTCTATATAATAACTTAGATTTGTATAGAATAAGTCATCAAAGTTTTCGCGTCAACAAACATATAACATTTCCTAAAATTGATAAAAATAGACAAACTAAGGACTGTAACTCAGGTAAAAAAGATCATATAAATCTGGTTTTCGAACTCGTTCGATATATTGTTATAAAAGACCCATATACCAAATATGAATGGAATTGGTTGATGTTTGTTCAAGTTATTGCGCTAACGGACATACAATTTCCTAAAATTGCTAAACAAAAATAGACGAACTAAGGGCAGTAAATCAGGTAAAAGGGAGCGGACAAATCTGGTTTTCAACTTGTTTGAGATATTATTGTAAAAAATCCATATACCAAATAGAAATAATGAAATTGGTTGATGATTGTTCAAGTTATCGCGCTAACGGCCATACAATTTCTTAAAATCGCTAAAAGTAGACGAACTAAGGCCTGTAACTCAGGTAAAAGGGATCTGACAAATCTGGTTTTCGAACCTATTTGATATATTGTTGTAAAAGATCCAAATACCAAATATGAATTATATTGTTTGATGTTTGTTCAAGTTATCGCGCTAACAGACCTAAATTTCCTTTTAAAAATAATCGGACAAAATTGGTTTTCGAACTCGATCGAGATATTGTTATGAGAGATCAATATTGGGCAAACAGACATAAAATTTTCTGTAAATAGAAACAAGTGGCATAACTTTGATTAGAAAGCCCGCCCGCCAACTGTCCCTCGCCATATCAATAGACAAGTTTTTATTATTTTTGTTTAAACTCGGTGAGAAAAGTGGCCAAGAGGAAACTCGGGTCATCGATGATCATCAGGATTATAAGAATGAGCAAAATCATGACCGGCCGAAGCGAAATGTTCCAGAATGTTCGATAATGGATCAACATTTTTATGTTGAATTTGCATATGTTGGAGAACTGTTGACTTTCTTGTGTAATTCTTTCTACATATTCTGCAGACGAAGACACGTCCAGCGTGAGTCAGCTTGTGTCGAATTAGGTTTCCTTTGTTACAAAATTCCTTCTTGCAACATTTGCATATGAAGAGCCCGCCCTGAAAAATGAGATCAAAATATTGTTAATTGGGATATTATGCTTGAAATATATATTTAAATTTCAAAGCTTCAAACTAAAGGGGCCCAATGCACTCACATTGGGTAAATGTGCAAAAATATATATAATTATTACGTCTGTAAAATCATCACCACTAAGATAAGAGGAACATGGAGAAATAGATAATCGTTGTTCTTATATTCATTATTGATAGTTCACTAATAATGAAATTTCGCGTATTTAAACCACTGTTATGTAAACAAAACTGTTACTGTGGTTTGTCAACAAACATCGCTAATAGATAGTATGGTAAGTTCAAATATAGACTGAATATGATTTTCAGAATATTTTTAATTGCTTGGACCTTTTCCAATGTTTACAGTTAAGTTTTTTTTTATTAAACTTTGGCATCTTATTGGACTAATTGGTCTTTTATGGGTATAATTCCACTGATTACATAACAATGGTTTTGACACGTAAACTCTTATTATTGTGGAGTTATTAATAATTAAAATATGAATAAAATCAACCTATCATTTCATGAACTTGTTGATGATAGTTGTTTTACAGACTTTTTTTTATGAAATCTCGCATGAACCCACTTCGAATGCCTTGAGCCCATTTAAACATAGTAATCGTAAGTTGTAACGGACACTATTTATTCTTACATGTGGCGTAAACGGGACCCCTTTCTTCTGTGCTGTGACGATGTGTGTCTTTTCGAGAATTATGTCCGAAGCAAATATCGTCTATGTCGGCATTTCATTTATGTCATGACCCATATTTTGATCTCAGGAACATATATATGTCAATTTATCATACTATAATAACCTTAATAGGTGATAATGGTCAATCGTTTATATATAGCCAATGTAACACTATTATAAATATCCTGGCGAAGGAATCCTGAAAAATCTCAATGACTTGAATTTGCGTCGATATTAGGCAATTTCCAAACAACATCGTTTAAGACCCATATAATGTGTACAGCCCCTTCCCCCAAACCCCATTGGCTCAGCTGGTAAGGTGAGTGGCACAATAGGCCATGCACATATATATCATACATAATACGCTATATTTACTTTAATTGCAATAAAACGGGACTTATGTAACATTAACAGATGCTGTGCATGTTGTTGGGCACATAGATATACGGTCGTATATTTTCGATATACCCAGTTCCGAAATCGACACAAATGATGGAAATTAACCAAAGGGTAAATACTCATTTCAGCGTCCCAGACTCATGGAGGATAAGAACGATTATCCTACTGTACAAAAAAGGTCATTTCACTTGTAATAAAGACTTCAAAGAAGCCCGAATGCTTGTTTGCATTATACAATAATGAGTCTATAAAGGCGTTATCATTCAATTCCTGTCATGATATATATGGTGAAAGTGGCCATTTCCCTCTTATACTATCACTATAAATTGGCGTATTATCAAGTATTGGCTGAAAGTGCCCGGATAATCCCGCTCAATGGTCGCACAATACACCCCAAATTTAATAAATACTTAACAAACAAATAGGCCGATATCTTAAGAACTTAATATACACGCGATGTCGATCAGGTTACTAACACAGTCCCGACAAACAGATGGTAAGTCTAATAATCAAAATTTCATTTCAGCTACCCACTGAACAACACCCCAAACAGGTAAATTCCACCAGACATCCCTAACAGGTATTTTCAAAAGGGCTCTAAGTGCGTACTAATCTATGGCAGGCGAACACAGTGGATTGGCCACGCCACACTGTAGTATAAGTCCCCCAATAAAGTCCAATGCTAGAACGCCATGATAAACAAGTCCTCATGTACTAACCTACATACATGCAAAATCCGCAATATCGACGGCCTAACAAGACAAACAATAATATCAAAACTTAGGATAGCGGGATCACGCCCTAGATGGCTCCGGGGGCGTTGATGACTGTCCCCGGGCGGTGTAGAAACGCTTGTCGTAACCATTGTACAAGCCATTGAGTAATTATCTCCTTCAAACAGCCAACTAACCTGACAACCTTGTAAAATCATTACACTTCACAAACCAATCAGCTCACAAACCCGACCACGACTAACACCAATATCAAAATCTAGGTTAACGGGCTCACGCCCAAGATGGCTCCGGTGCGTTGACGACTGTCCCCGGGCGGTGTAGAAAAGCTTGTCGTAGCCGTAGTATACGCCATCGAATAATTATCTCTTTAAAACTACTAACACACTGCCTAAAGAAATTTGCAAATACATGCTTTCACCCGCGCCCGTGCCTATGGGAGGATGGGTAAGACAGAAAATCTGAAACACTACTTAACACTCCAAACCTTCCGAAAACACACTAAGCAACCCAGTCTGGCCTCAGCTTATTCCTCAGTCCGCGATCGTAACACACAACCAGATCAACGGGTTCTGACACTCACATGTGAGTGAAAGGCGGATATTGCACCATTAGAGTCCCGATCGACCTTAAGTCAACCGGCTGGCATTGCTCCCTCTTCCTATCGTTCAGCCCGTAGTACGTACAAGCCCGGGATACATCAGACTAAGGCAACTGGAGTCAATGCAAGCACAAAATAGGACACTAAAATACAACCATTCATAACTCAATTTAATATGTATATCAACACACAAAACTCATAAAAGAAAACAAGGTAAGTCTTCGTCGCCGGTCCAGGCTATGCTTCTTGCTACGGTGGCATCCGTCCCAGGCACAGTGGGCATACACCTATTGTTCATGGGCTGATAGTAATCTACTTACAAACTCACAAAACCCCTTACAAACGCTCTTCAACAGAATTACAGCATCCAAAGTGAGTTGTATGGGACGGCTGACAGCACTTTCAAATATTTCCGGGTATCATCCCAAACTAAAAACTTGCCTATTGGCTGAAAGTGAGGAACATAACCGGCATTAGATATTGTAAGATTATGTACTTGTTGGCATTGCAGCTAAGTGAAAATACATCGGCGATGTTCGGGTGGATGGAGAAAGTGAAGACAGTGCTAACCCACTGTGGACAAGAGCACCTTCTTTACAACAACACACGTTTACGTCCGGAAGAAATAATTACATATGTTAAATGCAGTCTCATTAATCAACTTAGGGCCATTTGGAAACAGCTATACACAAATCAAGTAGAGGTAATATATACATAATTATTTATAAACACAATATGTTTCGTAATGTATTTGGACTGCCTTCAGTGCCTTGACAAAAAAAAAACAGAAGAACCTTGTGCCAATTCCGAACATGTAATCAAAGTCTGCCAATAGAGAAAGAAAGATGGAATTACTCTAAGGTAATGGAACGAACATGTTTCTTGTGTAATAATTATAAGCTTGGCGATGAACTTCATTACTTATTCGAATGCAACCACTTTATGGATGTTAGAAATCGTTTTCTCCCGGCTAAATACAGCATAATATGATATAGCATCCCTCCGCCGACTATGTTAATTCCTTCATTAGGGAAACTAACCGTTATTTTGATATCAAAAATGACACAAAAGCGTTATTGAGTAATTATAAGACGATGACAAACATGACGCTGATGTCGATTATAACGATGACGAGGACTATATGACGATGACACTTTTGGAGAACGATGTTTTTGTTGACGATAACGCGATGACGATGTCGATGCTCATAATGATAGTGTTGACGATGATGAAAATGATGAAAATGATTAATGTGATGATGCTGCTGATCATGATGATGATGACGACGATGTATAATGTTGTTGATGCTGATAATGTGATAATGAACGAATATACGCAGCGGGAGGTCGCAGTACATATCGTGTATATAAAATTACCTTACTTCTGTCAGTCTTTTGTATATACAGTATTTTCTCAATATCCTGTAATGTGTTTATGGATCAGAGAATAAAGGATATATTATCGATACGCCTGATATTAGATGGTATTCGGAATCATTAGGCTGATTCGAATATAAATGAAAATTCCCGATTTGCAGGGCCCTAAACCTTTACTTTACATCTGGTATAAGATAAGCAGGCCTGACGCCCGGGCACTATACCCACGTAGTCAACTCCAAGCCATGATCTTTTTTATTATATTTCACCAAATAATTCGAACTTGTTGCATGCATACTAAATAACAATATCCTACCAACATGTATCAACTGTTGGACTGTTCAAATTCCCTTCATAAGACGTTAACAGAAATTATGTACAACTCGTTTTATTGAGAACAAATACAAAGTATATGACTATCAACTTACCGATAAACAGTTTAAGAGAAACATAATCGTTGCAAGAATGTGTTGAAATCAATACCAATAAACCTAAGTGCGCAGTACTTAGGTTTTGTTTTGAAAGCACGAACACCCGAGACTGTATTCAAATGTGAATTCAACCGAATGTTGCTGCTGCGCAAATTGACATTGTTGCTGTGAACTCTTTTTTTCAGTTATGTTTTAATTTCATTTGAACACGCCTTATTAAATTGGTATACACATATATTATGTTTCCAGATTGTTGCGTCTGTTCGTGAGTTTTTTTTATGCTAGTTTTGGTATAGTAGTGTGCTAAATTTAGCACGACACTATACAAGTATATAGTACATGGTGTGCTAAATATCATATAGCATATAATAATATTGTAAATAATTATGGGAGGTGGCAGTTCAACTCTGTAGACATTAGTGACCATGTGTATACGGTTAGATTTTAACCATATTAACCATACCATACCAGGTAGGTGGTCGGGAACAAAATCCATGATACAAGGTTGCATTTTTTTGGGACTCACCACCCCTCCAACGTAAGTTTTTTTCCCGTAATTATTTTACCTTTCCTCACAACATTGATTAAAAGTGGCTTTGAAGTTTGAAGTAACGAAATGTGTACTCTCAACACTGTGGATATTGGATGTTCATGTGATTATTAATTTATTAACACCATTATATCACATGCAACTGTTTGAATAAAATCGTAATGTTTTCAAGAAAGGTCAAAAACTTTAAATAGTGATAGCGATAATCCCGACACCGATAGGCATGAACTTGGGGATAACTCTAATCCTAACGTGAGTAATAATGAAATTAATGACCCGACTGGAATAACAACGAATCATGTCGATAATGTTCACAGTCATGGCATTAGAATACTAGGTTTAAATGTGTGTGGGGTTAGAAAAAAACTGGCTTATCCAGAATTCCAAAATATGTGTGATAATCACGATATTATTTGCCTATCGGAGACTAAGACAGACGATTGCGATAGTCTTGTTCTACCGGGCTTTGTCCTGCACATGAAAAATCGCACGAAACTTTCCCGCGTCAAATCTGGCGGAATCATCATTGGCGTAAAATCTTATTTGGTCACATCGACACAAACACTGAATACAAATTGTCAGTTTATTCATTGGTTAGAAATACAGCATCGGGGAGTTAAAATTATATTGGGAGCTGTTTATGTTCCACCAGAAGGAACCAAATATTCATCGAGTTCAGCCTTTAATGAAATTGACGCGGATATTTTACAAATGAGACAACGGTATGATAATATTTTCATAACTGGCGATTTCAATGCTCGCACGGCTCAAAAGCCAGACTATGTACCCCATGAAGACAATGATTTTGGTACTTACGATAACTCCGTAACTGCCGAGATGGTGCTCGAGAACTGTGGTTTACCATTAGAAAGGCATAGCATGGACAACACGACGAATGGTTTTGGTAAAAAACTATTGAGTGTTTGTCATAATAACGATTTGTTAATATTGAATGGAAGATTGGGAACAGATAGTAAAATCGGGTCGTATACATGTCGTGACGCATCTGTTGTAGATTACATGCTTTGTTCACTAAATGCACTACCCATGGCCGTAGATTTTATAGTCGGAGAAGCAAACAAATTATTTTCAGACGTGCATAAAAGTATCTCAACGGAATTAGCAATACATATAGACGCACCTACTGAATTAACTAACAACGAATCTGATACCTGTCATAACTATAAATGGGATCCATCCAAAACAACCGAGTTTATTTGGAATCGCGACCCCGTGGAAATATCAGAATTGCGATATGTGCAGAACAGTTGCCCATCATCTATAACTAATAACAGGGAAGTAAATGAAATAGTCGACAGGATAACACAAGTTCTTCTTAAATCGTCACAAGACACATTTGGACCTCCAGGTAGTAAGCCGAAAGCACGAAAAAGGAATAACAAACCATGGTTTAATTCGGCATGCTGGAAAGCGCGTAAAGAATACCGTAAATCCAAGAGATACCACAAGCGAAAGCCAAACAATAGTTCAAGACAACTGATGCTTGAAATGAGTAGGGGATACAAACGAGAAATGGACAATGCAATAGCAATACATAGGGAGAATATCACACGTGAATTATCAAAACTAAAAATAGAAAACTCAAGAAAATTCTGGTCTAAACTTAATAAGCGAGATATAGTATCAAATAACTCAGTTGACATAGACAAATTTGAAGAACATTTCCGATTACTTAATTCTGAATCAACCACAGATGACTTAGATACATGTATGAACATTGAGACAAGTAACACAAACGACCAACTAAATCGACCAATAAACAAAGAAGAAGTCGTGTTAGCTATCAAGAGTTTAAAAAACAATAAGTCCCCTGGCGATGACGGAATTAAAAATGAATATATCAAGGCATCCTCTGACACACTTATCGACATATATTGTAAACATTTAATTTAGTTTTCGAATCAGGCTGTGTACCAGACATATGGGGAATTGGAACTATCATTCCGCTCTATAAGAAGAAAGGTAACAAGGGAGATCCAAAAAACTATAGACCTATCACTCTTTTGAGCTGCTTTGGCAAATTGTTTACAAAGATTCTTTCGAATAGATTGTATTCTTATATTGAAGAAAATGAGGTTCTCTGTGAGAACCAGGCGGGTTTTAGAAAAGGCTATTCAACAACAGATAACATATTTGTTTTACATATGTTAACGGAAATTACAAAGGCACTTAATAGGAATATTTATTGCGCATTCATTGATTTCGAGAAAGCATTTGATAAGGTATGGAGGAAAGGGCTATGGCACAAACTCCTGAGTAATGGCGTAAACGGAAAGCTACTCGCGGTTGTTAGAAACATGTACACAAACATTAAGTCGAAAGTTCGTATGGGTAATACAACATCCGATTGTTTCCCATGTTTGTCTGGCGTACGACAAGGCGCAAACCTATCACCCCTGCTTTTTTCACTTTACCTAAATGATCTTGAGGATTTTCTCAACTCGGATGGTCTCCGAGGTTTGTCCAAAATGTCACGGGATATAGAAACCCATTTGCAGACATATGTCAAACTATTCATTATTTTATACGCAGATGACACCGTACTTATGGCTGAAACACCGTTACATTTGCAGAAAGCACTTAGTAGCTTTCAAAGGTATTGCAAGAAGTGGAAGTTAAATGTCAACATTGAGAAAACCAAGATACTGTTGATTTCTAAACGAAGCTTGCCTAAAAATAGGACATTTACATACAAAGGTCAGAAAATTGAAGTAGTCAAGAACTTCAACTATCTTGGAATTATTCATACAAAATCAGGGTCTTACTCGGGTGCAAAAAAGACTTTGCTGAATAAAGCAACTAAGTCAATGTATTCCATTATTTCAAAATCGAGAACACACTGCTTGTCAATTAAAAATAACTTTGAATTGTTTGACGCACAAGTGTTGCCAATCATGCTGTATTGTTGCGAGGTATGGGGATCAGGCAATAATGATATGTTTGAAGTTATACACAGAACATTTATAAGACATGTTCTCCATCTGAGGTCGTCTACCCCCAATTATATGTTATATGGCGAGAGCGGTAGGCTGCATATCGAATACACAATCAACTTGCGTATTGTGAAATATTGGATGAAAATTAAGAATATGAACCAGAACAGATTTTGCAAACTTTTGTATTTACTATCCCTGAAAGTATGCGATGCTTCGTCAGTGAAATTTCAGTGGATAGAAAAAATAAAGAACATCCTAACAGATTGTGGACAGATTCATCTGTGGAACATGGAGAATATTTCATGTCCAGAAAAATTAACACCATATTTCAAATGCAGTTTAAATAGTAAATTCCGAACCATCTGGTTATCTGATATAGAAAATTCTAGCAGAGGTCACACTTAGAAGATTTTTAAATATGACATACATTTCGAATGATACCTGAACTGTTTGGATACAAAGAATAGAATAACTCTCTGTCAATTCCGAACTAGTAACCACCATCTGCCAATAGAGAAAGGACGTTGGAACGAAACAACTGTACTTCGTAGACTGTGTCCCCTGTGCCATAAACGTCAACTTGGAGATGAAATGCATTATGTGATGGAATGTGAATGTTTAGATGAGGCTAGAAATCGGTTCATGCTTAAGAAATTTACAAGTATAGAACACGCGACTATTGATATTCTAGACGACATACTAAATCTGAAAGACGTAATTTCCTTACGTAGTCTCTGCTCTTTTATCCGACTGATTAACCTTAAGTTGGATGCCAGTGATTAAAGTACATAGTTGTGGTTGTTGATGTTGTTTTAGTTGTTGTTGTTGTGAATGGTGATGATGATGATGATGATGATGATGACGATGATGATGACGATAAAGCGATTATGATGGTGATGACGATGATGACAACAACAACGAAGTCGACAACGACGAGTACGACGATGATAATGATGATGATGTTGATGAAGATGAAGATTTAAGATGACGACGAAGACGTCTGGGAGGTCACTGTATATTTTGTATATAAATACTTTTCGTTATTCTGTCCATCTTATGTATATAATTTCGTTTTCTCAATATCCATTCATGTTATTTAATTGGATCAGAGAATAAAGCAATTCATCACCTCTAATTGTATACAAGACACAGTCAATGACTGTGGGTCGCCCTACCAGACAGTGAAGGCGGAAAAGACTGGGACTCTGAAAACTACAATAGTCAATACTTGTCAAATCACTTTAAAACAAGTAGTTCTAAACAGGGACACAGGTAGAGGGTCTTTGTTGAACAGTGGGAGGATATATGGGGGTGTGTCCTTGAAATTTCTAACTGCACATCCATCCCCTCCCCCAATAGATCATTGCTCGTTACCTCCCAACTGGACCAAACTAAATTACAACAGATATTCAAGATCTCCAACTGTTGGAAAGTTATCAAAACCTTTCTGATAATACCGGTATATATAAACAATTATTACATGTAATATAGGAATCGATATACAAGTACCAATCATAAATTCATAGCATAGACAGGATGGGTGCGGAAATGTTAAATCTCTTATCTCTGCCCATATTTGAACCAATGTAAATCCCAATCTATGAGATCCGTTGATCTAGTAATCTCAAATGGTATATTACAGAAGTTGAAGTGAGTTCATTTTCATTAAAATAAGTTACAAAATTAAGGGAAGGGTTATCAACATAGCACCTCTGATAATTGTTCCTTGAAATCATCAACATAGTAAATAAGACACATCATTATCACAGATGAATATAAGTCAATAGCCTATATAAACACTTGCCTGGACACTTGCATAGAACAGGGTTTATGGGAAATAATCTAATTTAAATTGAAATGAATGACACAAATAAACATCTGTGATTTGTTTATCGACGGCTGCCAGATAAGATTAATTTAATACACAGGTGACATTAGAGAGAACGACAGGCAGACGAGCTTTATATTGTTAGTGAAAGAGATGACTTCTCAAATAATATTGTGGCATTAGGAATGTGAAAGAACAACATTTGTAACAGGGGTACATATACTTACTTTGACTCCTCAATTGGCAAGGCTTTCAATCTGTTCGTGCTTTTTCACGCAGACCCCTGGACCGATTTCCACAAAATTGTGTGGGATGAGTCGATGTACCCCTGGGGGAAGCTATAATGTGGTTAGTTTTTCTAAATTAAATGGCTTTAATGTGTTTTTCTCTCTTTTAATTCGCCCACATTGGACGCAGTGGCCTCATTTGAACAGATCTGAACCACAGTCACCCAAGGTACGTATGCCAAGTTTATATGAAACCATTCGACCTGATCGTACATGAGAATAAATTGATTTAAGAATTACTATGGCGGGAAAGAGTTATGGCCCTAGCTTCGCAATTATTTGACCCAGTGACCTCACTTGAACAAATCTGAATGTGAGTTAACTACGGAACATCCACACCAAATATGAACCCATTCGGTCCTGTGGATCTAGAGATGTTCATTTTCAGATATGGAACCCATCGAGACGGGACTCTCCTTGGCAACGGTTGCTAGGCAACTACCCGAAATAATAAAAAGTCTATGTGTGGATGGTTTACCGCATTTAATTGAACTGTATAGTTGTTAATTACATATTGGAGGTTTAGTTGTGACATATTATGACATACAATGGTGTGTGACATCAACTTATATCATGTTGTCCATAACAACCATTGCATTGCAGCTACCCGAACAAGAAAATGTATTTTTGTACACTTCTCAGTGACATTTTGAGGCCTTCTCTGTGATGTTTCGGAGCTAAACTGCACTACAAGTTAGTCTACAAGACATTTAACATGTGCCCACATATGTAGTGTATATTGTATACTGATACATAATTACTAGGGAAAGCAGGTGGTAATCCGACCGTTGCTAGGGACCCAGCCTCCAATTTATTATAAATCTTCACTGGTCATAACACTTTGTAAATTACTAAATGCCTGGCAGAAATACTTAACACTATGTGTACTACCATGGAATCGATAGTTATCAGGTTTTTATCGCACAGACATTCATTGTCTCTTTAGCAACGTTTGCTATGTAACTACAACCCAGCAAATTATTCCAATTGACAATCTGTGGTCATATTTACAAAAAAAAATTCAGCCGATTCCAATGAAGATGATTGGACTTAGAATTGTGTATGCCCGATGAGTCATGACATGACCAAAGAATGAGCGTGTATACATATTGGCCACACCCATGCCTATATAGCCACTCATGCTATGCATATACACCCCACACATGACCAGTCACTCCAGGGCCCTATACTATAGAACACAATTATTGTAATCACAAGCTATTGTGGGGCACACACAAGGTGTCGATTACCATAGACCTCCACTCTTATTCTAACAGTGAAAAGGCGACTTCTTGTAATGCCGCGTTCACATGCATGGTGACCAATAAAATAATAGGTTTTCCACATGTGACTTGATTGACCAATGAAAAAAAAGACACTCATTGATATGTTATCGCTAGTGCATGGGTGAGCCGTGTTCAATTTGATAAGTGGTAATCGGTATCCTTTAAATAATCGCCCAGTGAGTACACCGAAACCGTACCAACAATTAGTTGTACGATGTATTTCAATTTCTAGTTGGGTTGTCATTCAGAATCGCTGGAGTATTCTATTGATAATAAGTACAAGAGACGTTGCTAGAGGGTCTCATGTGCAGGTTTAAACTCCAAGTTGTGTACACACAAAGGGGACCCTCTAACAACGTCCCTGCACGAATGTCATAATTGGGCAATATATACTCCAATACAGACTTTAGGTTGTTTGCCACGAGACAACCGCTTGATTGTCGCAGTGCGAATGCCATTCTTATCAAACCAAATCACCCACGAGCACACGGGTATAATCTACACTATTACAATACAGTGGTCTGTTGCACTTGACGCCTCCTGTGTACCTCCCAAAACCGTGTGATTACAATTAGTATGGTCCATAGTATAGGCCCCTGGTGTACACATTATACACATCAATGGCCACAAAACCCTTCTATATATATACACATCAATGGGCATAAAACCTTCTATATATATACCAATTGATACCCTGCACACCGGCCATTCATACACTCCAGGCTTCAATATGCACCTCACCCATGACAAGCATACACCACATTTATGACCATACAGTCACTCTTTTCATACATATTCACTCCCATCATTGGTCATACGGTCACTCCCTGTATACATATTCGCCACACCCATGGTCATATAGCCACCCAAGATATACATAATAATATACACCAAACCCATTACCAAAGAGTCACTCCATTGTCTACAAGTATACATAATACACCCCACCAATGGCCATCCATACACTCCAGGCTTGAATATACACCTCACCCATGACAATCACGCACCACATTTATGACCATACAGTCACTCCTTGCATACATATTCACTCCACCATTGGCCATATGGTCACTCCCTGTATACGTTGTCGCCACAGCCTTGGCCATATAGCCACTCAAGATATACATATACCCATACCCATAACCGTAGATTCACTCCAAGTATGCATATGCACCCCACCAATGGCCATACAGCCTTCTATATATACCCGCATACTGGACCATTCATACACTCCAGGCTTGAATATACACCTCACCATGAAAATCATACACCAAATGTATTACCACACAGTCACTCCTTGTATATATATTCACTCCACCATTGGCCAAAGGTCACTCACTCCCTGTATACCGAGTCACCACAGCCATATAGCCACTCAAGATATAGACATACGCCACACCCATAACCATAGACTCACTCCAAGTATATTGTAGTACACCTCGGGTAGGATGACGTTCGTCAGGATGGGTATAGCTCAACTTGGGTATTCACCAAAGGCCTCGCTCGATTTTACCGAGTGAGTCCAGGGGTTGGGTGGACAACTGAGAATTGAGTTGAACTTGATGAAATTTATTCTTTACAATATGTACATTTGTATCATTCTTTATATGTGGTGAGTTGATGATATCACAGCAGTAGGCTAATACATACCATAAATATATAATATTAACACTATTTGCAGTATAGACGTGTTGTTCCCGATAGGCAATGACCTGGATTCACGGATAATCAGTACAGTCAATGAAAGAGTCTGATGCGGACTTTATATACTATGACTGTATAAAGCTGGGATTTAACAACGAACAATGAAGAGCCATGTGGAATGTATCTTTACACGGGAGGTCAAACCTTGTGGTTGGACTTAGAAAATTCCGGATATAAATGCCGTATAGTTGGACGATGCAGAAATTTCCTAAGTGGAAATATTGATGTTGGTTCGGACTTAGAAAGTTCTAAGTACTAACTGTTAGGAGGCGAGATGAAGTACATGTATATGAAAAATTAAGCGTAAAGATTGTATTACGAGTGACACTGACGTTAGGAACAACGCGACTTATATACTGAGAGAATTCCTGAGAGCCAATAAATGAACTGACAGAATTCCTGAGGACAAAACGTTAAGGACGTCAGAAATTCCTGTGAGCCAATTAATGGAACGCCAAAATTCCTGAAAGCCAATGACGTCGCAGAAAGTTAACCAATTCACGAATTTGAAGCAAAGAAATATAGATCTTTCTGCTACGCCACACCGCCTTATAATAAACAATTATTAATATGAATTTATGTTGAATAATATCTAAAGTGGGTGGGGAAGCGTATAATATACTATTGTGTGAAATCTAAAAATTCTCCCGCTATTCCAACTTTCGCAGGCGATAAAGCGTATGAATATATATTACTAGAAGAGTCTTGATGCTTCGCCTTGAGAGTGAATAAATAGCAGAAAAATGCCCCAATTGCACGAAATAGTATGACTAGAAATACTAAGTAATGTAACTGAATAACTCACAATGAGTTTAAAGGTACTCAATCCGATAAAACTCCTCTCAAATACTATTTCAATGGCTTCGGGGGTCAAACATATTTGATTCGAGTCGAGGAAGTCACCCATCAAAGCTTAGATTTGTTAGATATCGATTTTAGAAATATATTATTTTTCATTATCGGGAATACTTTCTGGCCCAGAACTCAGTCAAAATTGCGTTATTATTACCACTTGATTTTAGAGTTATCCATCCTTGTCTGTTTGAATAGATTTTGGTGTACACATCCCGAGCAGATTACGGCAATTATTAGTACTCATCTCGAGTAAATAACAAATTTCAAAAATCAATATCTAATAACTCTGAGCTTTGTTTGATGGGTTCCTCGACTCGAATCAAATATTTTTTACCCTCAAAGCCAAAGAAATAGTAATATAGAACCCTCTGATCGGATTGTTGTTGTTGGAATCTGTTGAGATGGGGACCCTCTGTTCGGATTGAGTACCTTTAAGGTTAATTTGAGTTATATGTAAGAGTAGATTGAATGGCTTTCCGTAGAAGTTAGTTCCACAGAACGTGCTATAATGATATGTATCACGTGATATAAACATGACGATGAGCGAAAATGTAAAACGTGTGCATCACAATATTCTGATGAAAATCCGGAATAAACATTCAATTTACGAATCATGATCGAGATGAAATGAATGAGCGCGGTTATGACGATGTGGCAGCGTGAATTGAAGGTAAATGGTTTAAACGAAGTATAATGAGTTTGATGTTTGTAATTTGATCGCTATGATGAAAATAGATGAGGAAAAATTCGCTGATACGAAAAATGGGTGACAAGCAATCACATGGTCTGAATGAAAATTATGCTTTAATATGAGTGAAACATGATCTATGCAGAATGTGCATGGTATATGGGAATGAATTGTGCTGATTTGAAATTAATACTTTTGCCTTTTATAAAGGACTACTAATTTTTTTCCAGTGTGAGTTAAGTTATAAAAAATATGAGGAAATTTATGGAATGAAATACCCAGAGGGTATTACAATATATATACACCCCACCAATGGTTATTCACTGCATGGCATACAGCCCTTCTATATATATATATACCATGACCCCGAACACTCGGCCGTCCATACACTCCAGGCTTGAATATACATCTCATCCATGGCAATCATACACCAAATGTATTACCATGCAGTCACTCCGTGTATACCTATTCACTCCACAATTTGACCATACGGCCACTCCCTGTAAACCTATTCGCCACACCCATGGCGATACAGCCCGTCAATATATTCTTATACCCTGTACACACGGCCATTTATACACTCCAGACTTGCATGTGCACCTCACCCATGACAATTCAGCCACACACTGTATACTTATACACCACATGTGTGACCATACAGTCACACCTTGTATACATATTCACTCCACCATTGGCCCAATGGTCACTCCCTGTATACACATGGCAATATAGCTAGTCACGATATTCATATACACCCCGCAATTGACCATAGCTTCACTCCATGTATACATATACACCCTACCATTGAATGTATATACCAATACCCCTCACACATGGCCATTTGTACACTCCAAACTTGCATATACACATCACCCATGACAATTCAGCCACTCGCTGTATACTCATAAACACCATCCATCACCATACATCTACTCCCTGTATACATATACACCCACCTATGACAATATATCAGCAACATAAAATAATCATATACATCCATACCACAATAGCACTTCATATCACGCCAGCCAATGACCAACCAGCTACACCGGTATGCATATACACTTCAATAATCATGATCATAGTCATTCCATGTACACCTATACACATTGACCATAAGCATACAACCGCTCCCTTTTTGTCCATATACCCCACCCATAATAATACAGCCAACACATGTATACATATAAACCCAGCCATGACAATAGTCAATACAGCCACCCAATGTGCGCCTGTGCATCCCGGACATGACCAAACGGTCACTCCATATATAAACAACACAGATAACTATGCAGCTACTCTTATTATACCCATACACCACTTCAATGACCATATAGCCACTCCATGCAGTTTCCATGTATACGTATTCACCTCGCACATGACCACTCCTTATACATCCATACCTCTCAATGTGGACCCCACCCATTACCATATAGCCACTCCTTGTATAACTATTCAGCCCACATCACCACACAGTCACTTCCTGACTGCCATTTCGCCATACACCATGTAGTCCAGGAGATATTGGTCGACCTATGCACCCCCCCAGGACTTAACTTCACCCCACTAATGTTCTTCCTTAAGGTCTCCTCTAATTTTTTTCAATTGTTAACAAGAAAAAAAAGTGGCCGCAGAGACTCCAGACAAGATGGCGTCCATCATGGCGGCCATTTTTTTTAAATGCACCAGGTCTCTTTGATCGCCATTATAGTACAGATGATAGCACATGCGGTCTTGTTTTCCGCTCGATTCGTTATGCTAATATACAACCCTTACAAATTAGCCAAAAATCCGACACCAGAATCCAATATGGTGGCCAAGATGGCCGCCGAAATGTGAAAATATGCTATTTTTCTGACATGTTACCACCTTTCGTTTGTCTCTGTGGGAAAATGTTATAACTTTTGCGTCATGTTATACATTTATCATATAGAGGAGTCATTGGCGAACACATGGGGACCATAATATGCATTCATTGCGGGATATTTTTGTCCGATATCACGTTTTCCCAAATGCCGGTATCATAGGTCAAAGCCGAATCTCCGTTAATAACGCGATGTTATGTTTCGAATCAATGAATATTATTGCTATTATAACAACAGCCATGCATATATATTTGCAGGAGATACTCGAGCTAGGATTCCTCTTATACCTGAGTTGAGGAATATTTACCCAAATCCAAGATGGCGGCCAAAATGGCCACCAGAAATAAAAAATCGCCGAAAATCGCTGATTTTAACATCAGTGAGCATTATTGTCATGATAACTCCACACCTGCTTACTATTGTAAGTTGGGAACACTTAGGCGAAGAACTTTCCTTGTAGCATATCCAAATAAAAGTCCCCCAAATCCAAAATGGCGCCCACAATGGAGGACAGATTTTGAAAAATCACCGAAATTCCCTCATATTCACATCATTGGGCATTATTGTCGAGACAACTCCATCCATGCGTACAGTTGAGTTGGAAATACAGAGGTGAAGTAATTACCTTACATCTCGTGCAAGAAATGGTTTTCCAAATCAAAGATGGAGACCAAAATGGCGACCGAAATTTGAAAACACGACTACATTCCTTTACTTTCTTAGGATGGGCGTTATTGTTTCGCGATTTCTACCCACCATTACATGTTGATATGTATGAATTATCCATTAGGGTTTGGCAAGTGATACCCACAGTCAATATGGCGGCCAAACTGGCGGGCAGAAATTGAAAAGAAGCCGATATTATCACATACTAATTTCAACTTTTTTATTTGTATAAACGAAACGGTACATAATATAAGCCATATATTAGTTCCAATGTAAGTCGTAGCCTTTTGGAAGGATGAAAACCCACAATCTCAATGTGGCATTTCAAAATCCATTCTCCACTAAGGGCTCATACTGGGCGTAACCGTATATAGGTGCGCCGAATAGTCATATTATGACTTCCAAGAATCAAAACAACAGTACCTGAGCTTATTCTGAATTGCCACATTCAGCATTATCTAGAGTCGTTTCCGTCTCTTCATCAGATTAATCTATCTCACTCACAACAACAGTTCACTACTCTTCTTTGTAGGAGTGTGCCACTAATCGGACTGTTTCAAACAATACATATGCCGGTGTCCAGCTCACGTGTTGGTTTCGAAAGCTTGGAATTCTTAGCGAGCTTCATTCGTGGTATAGCTTATGGTATAATTCAGATGCTACATATGGGGTATATGCGTCATCTTGTGCGATACACTACAAAGGTATTCGGTCGATGCGTATACTAGCTTCAGAAGGACCTATCTATCTGCGTATTGTCAGCTTTGGTGACCTAATGGGGATAACAACGTGTACACCTGGTGATCTTCCCAAACAGCCACTTCTCAATATATGGTTCATCAATTCACATACTCATCTAATGCACTGACGTACCCGGACAACTTCTGTATATGGCTTCGAATGTTGAAAGCCCGACCTTTGATGGATGCATTTCTGCTAGGGCGTAGAAGACCATAATGCATAATATACCCAAACTCCTTGAACATGATCATAAGAACAAGCTTGTTGGCGTCCAGCAATCGTCTCACCGAACAGATCCAAGCAGATTATAACAATACACACGGTGCTAGTTTGTGGGTATGTGTCATGATAGTGGAAATTAAATTGGACCATGACTGCACCGCCCCTTATTTTGTTATGTTTTAGATTCAGACATGATCTCATGTGTGGCTTTGCTTTCCTTGTATGCTAAGATTGTATGTTCCCATCCGTTTGGAAGCCGTTCTTAAACAACTGGACCAGGAGTATGTCGTTGGCTACTGCTGTATAAGCCCCACCAAGACTGGGGTGTAGTCTTAAAGGCGATACCTTTGATAGTTGGTTGATATGTCATACTCACGCTGGGTGGTATGGTTCAAGAAAGTACAAATGCCATCAACAAAAGGGTGAAATGTTCAACGCGAAGAACATCCATGGGAATGTTATGTTGATGAGCTCTTGCATTCAGTTCAACAAACGTTGGTACACCAAGTGATTTCTTGGTAACATCACCAATGCGACCATTTTCCGGCATGAGACATTAACTACTATATTCTAAAGTTATATATATATAAAGCTATATGATCATAAAGGTCGCGTTCCCCAACGGCCACAGCCATTGCCATCGAGACTGTAAATTGTTCTTTAAATACATAGTGAAATAAATGCACCACAGTTCCTGACATTTTCTTGAATAATACCGCCCACATACTGATACTAACCCCCGAGAGAGGATAACAAAACACGCATACATTCATGCTATAAAGACATTATCCTTTAGTCCATCCGACTGTTTTGAGGGAGGCTAGCATATTATTATCCAGACAAAAGTGTACGTAGTTGAATCAGAAAGGCTTAGAAACGGATGTGGAATACAACCTTACCACACCAAATAAAACCGACACGCATGCCATTCGATATCTTAAACATGCACCCGGTGTAGGGGTGGTGTATACGGTGGCCCATTTCATTAACTAGCACCGCGAGCATTGTTCTTCTCTGCGGGGAGATATTCGACGAGACAACTGCGGGGCGTCACACAGTTTGCTTCGGATAATGGTCAAGAAGTGTGGGTAGTCTGTACACTAGGGTCTTCTCCTTAGCAGATAGACATCTGTCCAAGGGAATGAGACAGCTAGCAACCTTAGAAACACTGTCGAAGTTGTCCACATATGCCAATGCGTTCGCTGAGTTTGTGAGTTGACGAACCATCTATTGAGAAGTGACTAGCTAACTGGTTCGCCATGTGTACATGTCGTTATCCCATGGGGTATGATACACATACATAGAGATGACCTTCTGTAAGCTAGACACCGGAAAATGAATTGTTTGAAACGTTATGATTAGAGGGACCCTATATACTCCCAGGAAGTGGTGAATACTTTGTCGGTGTGAGCGACCAAGATTTATCAGACAAAGAAATGGAAGCTGGTCCAGATAATTATGGACGTGACGTGGCAAATCAGAATCTGTTATCAGGTAATTGTTCTGATATAACTATTCGGCGCACCTACGCTTACGGCCATTATCGGCGCTAAGTGGAGACTGGATTTCGAAATGCCACATCGCGATATTAATTGTGGTGTTTCATCTTTCCAGAAGGATACGAGCTATGTTATGCGTTTTGATACCTTTAAGTTGAACTAGTAGATGGTTTATGTACAGTTTCGTCCATACATAACGATATTATGACAAAAAGTTGAAATTAATATGTGAAAATATCGATTTCTTTTCAATTTCTAGCCGCCAATTTAGCAGCGATCTTGGCTGTGAGTATCAATTGCCAAACCCTAATGAATACTTCATGTCACTATTCCATATCAACATGTAATGGTGGATAGAAATCGCGAAACAATAACGCCCATCGTAAGAAAGTAAAGGAATGTAGACTTGTTTTCAAATTTCGGTCGCCATTTTGGCCGCCATCTTTGATTTGGAAAACCATTTCTTGCACGAGATGTAAGGTAATTACTTCACCTCAGTATTTCCAACTCAACTGTACGCATGGATGGATTTGTCTCGACAATAATGCCCAATGATGTGAATATGAGGGAATTTCGGTGATTTTTTTAAATCTGTCCGCCATTGTGGCCGCCATTTTGGATTTGGGGGACATTTATTTGGATATGCTACAAGGAAAGTTCTTCGCCTAAGTGCTCCCAACTTACAATAGTAAGCAGGTGTGGAGTTGTCATGACAATAATGCTCACTGATGTTAAAATCAGCGATTTTCGGCAATTTTTTATTTCTGGTGGCCATTTTGGCCGCCATCTTGATTTGTGTAAATATTCCTCATCTCAGGTATAAGAGGAATCCTAGCTCGAGTATCTCCTGCAAATATATATGCATGGGTGTTGTTATAATAGCAATAAAATTCATTGATTCGAAACATAACATCGCGTTATTAACGGAGATTCGGCTTTGACCTATGATACCGGCATTTGGGAAAACGTGACATCGGACAAAAATATCCCGCAATGAATGCATATTATGGTCCCCATGTGTTCGCCTATGACTCCTCTATATGATAAATGTATAACATGACGCAAAAATTCTAACATTTTCCCACAGAGACAAACGAAAGGTGGTAACATGTCAAAAACATAGCATATTTTCACATTTCGGCGGCCATCTTGGCCGCCATATTGGATTCTGGTGTCGGATTTTTGGCTAATTTGTAAGGGTTGTATATTAGCATAACGAATCGAGCGGAAAACAAGACCGCATGTGCTATCATCTTTACTATAATGGCGATCAAAGAGACCTGTTGCATTTAAAAAAAATGGCCGCCATGATGGACGCCATCTTGTCTGGAGTCTCTGCGGCCACTTTTTGTTCTTGTTAACAAGTGAAAATAATTAGAGTAGACCTTAAGGAAGAAAATTAGTGGGGTGAAGTTAAGTCCTGGGGGGGGGGGGGGTGCAGAGGTCGACCAATATCTCCTGGACTAATGTGTTAAGTCAATCAATGTTGATGCTAATGTGCGACAGTAGCCAAATAATATGATCTGCGCATTTCCGTTCAAAACATGGCCAAAGACGTTTTTGGTAAAATTCCAACTGCATACTTTAAAATTAATTTGTCATAACTCACAAGGTACTGTGACAACCAGAATATAACATTAATTTTAGTTATAAGTTGATTAAGTAACATGGTTGTAACCAACAGAGTCACAATTTGCTACTTTTTTCGGAACTGCAAAGAATAATGTTCGGATACATGTATATGTGGAAAATCTAATTTGTTTTACCAAATCTGGCTACCATTTTGCAAGCCATCTTGGGTAATTTTATCTACAAAACACATCAGTGTGACATATTTAGGACAGAATAGAACAATAAACACATTTGATACCAATGATAGTTCCATTTTACTTGAAAACAATGGTCCAAACCTGAAAAGTGAAGTTGCATCAGAAATGTTAGTATTCAATGTATATAAGACAGAATAGTCAATTTTGTTCATCGGCCACAACTTGCATTATGGTCATTGATGCTTTTGAAATTTAAAAATAATATGGGTTGGTCTCTTAAGGACGGTCGCAATGACACATTCCAACCATATAAACTATCCATCCCTATATAATATACACTGCGTGATGTATTAACATATGTAAAATGTATTTCAGACTAACCTACCACCAATTCTGGTCCCAAAATGTCAGAGAAGAGTGCCAAATATACATTTTACTGTCCGGGTAGATGCATAGCAACGGTTGTTATGGACATTATGATAGGAAACAAGGTCACAAGTCTTTGTAATTGAACCTATGTCACAAATAGAACTCAAATATGCAATCCACAACAACTAACGTTGAATGAAATACTGTAATACATCCTTATATGAGCATATTATACTTTCGGTTAGTTGCCTAGCAACCGTTGCTAAGCGGGGCCAAATCTTGATGGGGTCCATATCTGAAAATGATCAGTAAGGTCCAAGGAACATATGTGGCAAGTTTCATGCTTTTATCATAATTTGTGCAATTCTTACATTTTCATGCACCAAGCGCCTGGACTGGGACTGTTTAAAAGGGGACTGTACACTAAATCCGGCCATTTGTGGGACCATCTCCTTTTATATACTCAACAGAAAAATATGCAGCAAATGAATGAACTTGAGGCATGGATTAGTGCAAAATACACTCGTTTGGTCTGGGAGCCACCTTCTGTTGATTAATGTTTTATTTTGGACCAGTTTATAAGCCTGAACATTTAAATTCATTTTAGTATAGTCTCAATTTGTCTTTAAATATCGATTTGAGATTTGTAAAATATGCGACCCACCCACACACCAGGATTTCCGTATTTGGAGGCCATGTTTGTCGCACTGCAGAATAGTCAAACTTACCAATCAAGTATATGTATATATAGAGAGCAGTGCGAACAGTGAATTATGGCTGGCTGGTATTTTGTTCAGGAACACTTGGCTCTACCATTGTTATACCACAATGAACCTTATCATGAACGTTATGGACCGATCTCATGTGTTCCCTCGCGTTGTCCTTTCTCGTGAAACTATTGCCACAAAGATCGCAAGTGAAGACCTTTCGAGTTTCAGCGTGCATCTTCATGTGACGTCGGAGATTCCCTTTAATTGTGAATATCTTGGAGCAATATCCGCACTTAAATCCTCGATCCTGCAATAGAAAGATTTATCTATATCAGAATGCATGAACACGCCCCACCTCCGTCTTGCACAGAAACATTGTGCCCTCCGCAGCAGACTCGCGATATACTGTATTCTTTCAATAATTATATTAGTCCAGGATATATTGGTCGACCTCTGCACCCCCCCCAGGACTCAACTTCACCCCACTAATTTGTTTCTTAATGTCTCCTCTATTTTTTTTCCGGTTGTTACAGTTGTTAACAAGAAAAAAAAGTGGCCGCAGAGACTCCAGACGAGATGGCGTCCATCATGGCGGCCATTTTTGATATGCACCAGGTCTCTTTGATTGCCGTTATAGTAAAGATGTTATCACATGCGGTCTTGTTTTCCGCTCATTTCGTTATGCTAATATACAACCCTTACAAATTAGTCAAACATATGACACCAATATCCAATATGGCGGCCAAGATGGCCGCCGAAATGTGAAAAATTGCTATTTTTTTTACATTTCACCACATTTCGTTTGTCTCTGTGGGAAAACGTGGACATCTTGGCGTGATATTATACGTTTATCATAACAATAACGCCAAAGGTAAGAAAGAAAAGGAATGTAGGCGTGTTTTCAAATTTCGGTCGCCATTTTTGCCGCCATCTTCGATTTGGAAAACCATTTCTTGCATGAGATGTAAGGTAGTTACTTCACCTCAGTATTTCCAACTCAATTGTAAGCACGGGTGGAGTTGTCTCGACAATAATGCCCAATGATGTGAATATGAGGGATTTTCGGTGATTTTTCTAAATCTGTCCGCCATTGTGGGCGCCATTTTGGATTTGGGACTTTTAATTGGATGTGATATAAGGACAGTTCTTCAACTCAGTGTTCCCAACTCACAATAGTAAGCAGCTGTGGAGTTGTCGTGACATTAACGCTCATTGATGTTAAAATCAGCAATTTTCGGGGATTTTTCTATTTCTGGTGGCCATCGCGAATTTGGATAAATATTCCCCAACTCAGGTAAATGAGGAATCCCAGCCCGGGTATCTCATGGACATATATATATTCATGGGTTGAGTTATAATAGCAATAACACTCATTGATTCGAAACAGACATTGCGTTTTTAGCGTCGTTTCGGCTTTGATCGGATTATACGGACATTATCGTGATATCAGACAACAATATACAACAAGAAATGTATTTTATGGTCCCACTGTGTTCATAAATGACTCTTATATATGATAAATGTATAATATCACGCCAAGATGTCCACATTTTCCCGCAGAGACAAACGAAATGTGGTGAAATGTCAAAAAATTGCAATTTTCACATTTCGGCGGCCATCTTGGCCACCATATTCGATTTTGGTGTCGGATTTTTGGCTAATTTGTAAGGGTTGTATATTAGCATAACGAATCGAGCGGAAAACAAGACCGCATGTGATAAGATCTTTACTACAACGGCAATCGAAGAGACATTCTAAGCTCTCTGTGGTCCCTAAAATTCAATCAACCATGACAATATGAACAAAAGGGAAAGTAAGGTTCCTGGAAATATTAACAACATCTACCATCTTGATTTTCAAAACAAGGCATCACCTGCAATAGTCATGTATATCTATCTGCCTGTTATCCATTGCATAGATAAATCATATTGGTTATCCGCCGTTATTTAATTTCAAATTGAAAGCATGTGTCTGAAGGATTAATATATTTTTCAAACATCAATTAAACAGTCAATATCAAAATTGATAGAAGTGAATAGTGTGCAAAGATAACCATAGATAAGAGATATGAGGAAGAGTCAATGTACATTCTAGCATGTTGCCATGGGAAGCTTGAAAAGGGTTAATTATTTTCTATATAGATAAATGGAATATAGAAGACACTTATATAGGTGAGGGGTCTCTTGTCACACCATGTAATGAAATTTCAAGAATAGGAGAAACAAGAGACTCATTCTGCCATTAATCAAATAATCAAAGTTGACAGATAAGATAAACAATTAGCCAGCCACAATTATTGTTTATCTTTGACTTCATCTAACCAAACCCCACATCTCTGTACCATATGTCATCACTCAATTAATGAAAGTGTCAATGACACTGTAGCTCAAATTGGAAATGGAATAATTTAATGTATTACAGTCAATGGAGCGATTAGGAATGTGGAAAGTTGAATGTCTAATACTAGTTTATAGACATGAAGAGAAAAGTAAAATCCAAGATTGTATCCCATCTACATGTCATCGTTAACATCCATGACAAATTTGATGACGATCAGACTAAAGGTACGACCTGTAGCCCATGCTAAAGAATTTAGTCATACAAAGAGTAAAATCCAAGATGGCTGCTGGCGGCCATGTTTTTTGGCCAAATGACACCAAAATGACTCGTTCCCATCTACATGTCATTATTAACATTCATGACAAATTTGATGATGGTCAGACTAAAGGTACGACATGTAGCCCGTGCTAAAGAATTTAGTCATACAAAGAATAAAATCCAAGATGGCTGTTGGCGGCCATGTTTTCGGCCTAGTGACCCCAAAATGAGTCGTTCCCATCTACATGTCATCGTTAACATCCATGACAAATTTTATGACGATCAGACTAAAGGTACGACCTGTAGCCCATGCTAAAGAATTTAGTCATACAAAGAGTAAAATCCAAGATGGCTGCTGGCGGCCATGTTTTTTTGGCCAAATGACCCCAAAGTTACTCGTTCCCATCTACATGTCAATATTAACATCCATGACAAATTTCATGATGATCAGACGAACAGTACGACATGTGACCCATGCTAATGGATTAAATTTTGAACTCCAAGATGGCCGCTGACAGCCATGTTTTTTGTCCGAATGACCCCAAATTTACTCGTTCCCATCTACATTCCAATTTCAACAGCCATGACAAATTTTATGATGATCAGACTAAAGGTACGACCTGTAGCCCGTGCTAAAGGATTTAGTCATACAAAGAGTAAAATCCAAGATGGCTGCTGGCGACCATGTTTTTTGGCCGAATGACCCCAATATTACTCGTTCCCATATCTGCATGTCATTATTAACATTCATGACAAATTTTATGATGATCAGACTAAAGGTACAACCTGTAGCCCGTGCTAAAGGATTTAGTCATACAAAGAGTAAAATCCCAGATGGCTGCTGGCGACCATGTTTTTTGGCCGAATGACCCCAATATTACTCGTTCCCATCTACATTCCAATTTCAACAGCCATGACAAATTTTATGATGATCAGACTAAAGGTTACGACCTGTAGCCCATGCTAAAGGATTTAGTCATACAAAGAGTAAAATCCAAGATGGCTGCTGGCGGCCATGTTTTTGGGCCGAATGACTCCAAAATTACTCGTTCCCATCTACATGTCAATATTAACATCCATGACAAATTTCATGATGATCAGACAAACAGTACGGCCCGTAGCCCGTGCTAATGGATTGAATTCTGAAATCCAAGATGGCCGCTGGCGGCCATTTTTTTTCCGAATGACCCCAAAATTAATCATTCTGGTCTAAATGGTGATGTCAACAGCTATGACAAATTTCATAATGATCCGACCAAAGGTACGACCTGTATCCTGCATTGTTGACACCTTACGTACACACGTACACACGGACGACAAAGCCATGGCAATTGCTCAAACTTTACAAAGTAAAGTTGAGCTAATAACAAGGTTTCACTTGGATTGACACCATCTATAAAATGTACTCTCATATACTCTGGATATTGGATGTTCACATGGTAATTTATTGATATCATTATATTATAACTATTTCAATAAAATCTTCATATTTTCAAAACAGGACATCACACCTAATTAATGGTATAAAACTAAAACAAATGAAAGTTTCAATGACAATTTTCTTTATTATTTAAATTTTATTTTATTATAAAAAATTTGAATATTTTTTTTGGTTAAATTAAGCAAGGAGTTCAATCTAAACAAATTTGAAAAAAGGGTCATAACTCCTTTATAATAAATTGGATCAAACCCATATTCGAACTCGATCTGTATTTTGGGCTGAGAAACTCACATATCAAATTTGGTTCCGTCAGATAGAAAATGTTTCAGTTATCGCATTATGCATAAAGTATCTACGGGCAGACGGACGGACGGACGACGAGTGGTCAATCTGGACGTCGATACTATGTGTACCATACTATGGTGTGGGTACATATAAAAATGCAGAATAATTCCTATTTATTGTGGGAAAGTATTCAGATAAAAAGATCAATAAATGGCTTAATATCTGAAAAATTCCGAAGGAAACTAATCGAGTGCTCGGACTGTACATATACTTTCAATTCATTCATTTATATATTACTTCATACGAAAAAATATTATGATTGTGATATATATATATAGATCCGACACATACTGTGAGTAGCTGATCGATAATTATGATATTACCAAATAATGATCCTCTAAAATTATTAGTAACATCATAACTTGTGTAAGCACTCTCACAGTATATATGAGCTTATTCACATGACCGGAAACGAACCCCACAAGCTTTGCGCTTGATGTCGACAAAACACCTTAAATTAGAGCACGTTGACTGTTTTGTGAAGGACAATTTTGGTGATATGAGGTCAATCGGTTGTAATAAACTAAGTGAACCCATCGCGGTAACCGCATAAAACGAATGCCAAATCAGTTGACAGTATGCATGGTTCTCTTCACCGATCTCCAGATTGCGTGAGAATTTGAGAAAGGAGGCACAAACGGCCCACATAGAGGATATATACCAAGTCCTGTCTGTATGACTTATTCTGTTGAGACATAATTACACTTAACCCTTGCATTAGTTGTTTCGCATAAATAAGCGAGTACATGACCGATTTCCATAGAATGACAGAAGAAAATAAATTTCATTGTATAATGGAAAATACATGTAGGCACATTTTCACCATAAATAACATATGCGATATGATCCTGTCCTTCTTTGAAAAGGGACAGAGTTTAAAAATTGCATATGATGATGATGGCGACAACGATGATGATGACGATGATGATGATGACGATGATGATGATGATGTGAAACTTTCGGTATATTTTCTGGACTGAAGTGGCAATCAAAATTAGAAAATGTCCAGTCCATACGCGGGTGTAGGATGGAAATTCCCTACAAGTTGGGAAGTTTTGGCACCCAAGGTATCGGTGAAAATGGAATTTTTCGAACTCCTTAACGGAGACCATCTAACAATAACCACGTTGTACAATCTATAGAAAAGCACAAATAGCCATAGTAAAAGCCCTTCCACACAGCCAAACTCCGTGCAGGGTTTACCTCCCATGATGATTCGGCAAGACCGCTGCTACCGGCGACATTCCACTCACATTTGGTGGACTTCCGCGATATTAAAATATATACTAAGCGAACAGAGCAACATGCTGCCCCTATTAAGCACACAAAATATCGAACAAAATTTGTATAAATGTTGGACCTTATGTTTGAAAAGTCCCACTAAAACACGAAGAACTATATTTCGAAACGGTGTGATTCGGTTCTCCGATTATTTTATCAGCACAAAAGTATAAACGCACGTGTACGACATTGTCACAACTCGAACGGCAAGTCAAACACAAGAGTACTAATTTGCTGCAATTTTGACAAGTAGCTTGCGAAAATCGTCAACAAAACTACCGCTCTGATTTTCCATTCTGTCATTATTACGCCACACCGTGGTGTTGCTTGGTACGCAGATTTTCATATTCTGTGGTCGATCGATAATCCACTGGGCGACTGTATTATTATGGTTATTTCGTACTGAGTATAGAGTCACGATAGTACAACAAAGATTAGCACATGTGTTTACGTCACCGGTGTACTTGTGGGGGCATGTTTCTATTCTGAAGGTTCGCTATCCCGAAGGTCCGCTATTCCGAAGGTTCTCTATTCCGAAGGTTTTTGTTATTTTTAGGTTAATTCTATATTCTAAAGTATTGAGACTAATTTGAGAGGGTTCATTATCACAAAGATTCTTTTTACGGAGTGTGCGCTCACATCCGAACTGATCCTGCGCGCATACCGATACAGATACAGGAGGAAATAACTTAACTTAGAACATTAAATGTGATATTTTTTTTCGCGGGTTTTCTTGAGATTTAATGTCATTACGTGGGCCCATACTTTTGAATTCTTGGCATATAATATGAATGTTGTGGTATATTGTGGACCCTCTCGCATTGGGACATGACACAGGTACAGTTGACTTAAGTGATGTTCTGTGTGGGCTCCAATTTGGAGTTCAATATTTTAAGGGCCAAATTTAGGATTTTATGGGCCCATACCTTTGAACTCTGGGCATATAATATGAATATTGGGGGCATGTCTCTATTCCGAAGGTTCACTATCCAGAATGTCCACTATTCCGAAATTTCTCTGAATGTTCACCAATCAGAAGGTTCGTTATTCCGAAGGTTCTGTATTCTGAAGGTTTTTGTTATTTTAAGGTTAATTCTATATTCTAAAGTATTGGGAGGGTTCATTATCACGAAGATTCTTTTTATGAAGGAAATAACTTAAAACATTAAATGTGATTTTGTTTTGTTTTCGCGGGTTTTCTTGAGTTTAATGTCATTACGTATGACTTTATTTATCATTAAATATTCACGCCAAGCAGCCCACACAATTGCTATGTTTCCATGCGATTTAATGTCATTACGTGTGACCTAATATCTCAATAATCTGAGGCAAGAGTACGCCTGCTAAAGGCGAATTATAACAGTGGGGCTATAACGCTCAATGAATACTGGGAACTATAACAAACTGCGCAGCAGAATATCGCTGATTAAACGAGTATGAGATGAGCCTAACTGCAATTGTGACTTTGTTTAAAGGCCCACTTAATTTTCGAGTCATTCATTTTTGTTATAGTATATACGGTTTTAATAACAATTTATGCCATAAAATTTGAATAAATTACTATAATTCATCACCATTTGAAACGCAGAATCCTTCTATCTCCTAGTTTGAAACACCTTTAAAATACCGCGACAAGTCGTGCGTCGTATATCTTAGCAATTAGCAACTAATATGTCCTCTTCGGCTTTCCATAGATGTCAACGTAATTTGATACTTATGGGTATTTGTGTCCGGGAAGTGTTTTGGACGGGTCAAATCGTGAGCCCGACCTGACCTTGACCTTTAAAACTGTCAATGCAAGGTCAATTTTGGTAAAACGGACAAATTTCGGCGAAATTTGATACCTATGGATACTTTTGTCCGGGGAGTGTTTTGAACGGGTCAAATCGTGACATCGGCGTGACCTTGACCTTCAATGTGGTCAATCAAAGGTCAAATCGGGTAAAACGGATGGATTTCGACGAAATTTGATACCTAAGGGTACTTTGGTCGGGGGAGTGTTTTTGACGGGTCAAATCATGACTCCGACCTTACCATGACCTTCAAAATTGTTAATTAAAGGTCAAGTGGGGTAAAACGGACGGATTTCGACGAAATTTGATACCTATAGTGGTACTTTTCTCCGGGTGGGGGTGTTTTGGACGGGTCAAATCATGACCCTGACCTGACCTTGACTTTCGAAATAGTCAATTGAAGGTCAAATCGCGCCTTTCGCCGGAAATCAGATGGGAAACATCCCGGACGAAGTCGGGCCCATCAGCTTGTGTAATAAAGAAGACAGTTTGAAGAAAGTAATGTATAACACGAGAAACGGGAAAACTTGAAATATAGAAGTATGCAAATTTCCCACATAAAATTTGAAAGCTAGTTTATAGAATAATTATATTATAATTTATATTTATGGCTAATAATATGATCTTGGTGGCGTTACCATTTCTGACTATGGTTTTCTTGTGTTTTAGTGTGCATGGGAATTGTTCTCAAAGCACATAGAAAATTTGACTTTGGAGCGATCGTGTTTCGCCATTTTCCTTGAAATCACATGCTAAATATAGAAACACGGACTGGTACCCAGCCGTTTACAGAGTCAGAAAGGAAGCATGATGACAGGTGCGCTCTGGTAGAGATTGCCACATAGCGTTGCGGTGCCACGCCTACCGCGCGATTTTGTCTGTTTTGTTCGGTAAATTCCGCGGTTTGTAATGACGGTATAAAACGAAGACACTGGAAGAACAACGGTTTTCGATCTAGGTCAGTTTTGGACTGTGATTGTGCATCTCTTCACCGTGCAGTAATTTAAAACAAAAATACGTGAATAGCAAAAGAAAACCATGCACGAGTTCAACTCAAACATACGCATATTAAATCGCATAAAACGCCGTCGCCGCAGAAAACACAGCGTTGAAGGGCCGCGCTTTCTGGTTTGATCTCGGTACAAATATTGGAGTTAAGCCGGTAAACTGACATTAATAAGAATGACTGATCCGATATCTGACTAACAAATGTTGCCGAGAAAGAGTTGATTTAAACGGAATAACTATCGTTAGTATAGGGTTGACTAATCAGAATAACATACATTAATTTTGTTAAAATGACTATCTCAGCCTGTATAAATATAAATATTAGTCACGCTGTTCTATACCTAATCATAATCACCAAATAACACTCCGACCAAGCAAATTTCAATGACTACAGATTTTTTGTTTGGTAATATTGTTGAACAGCAAGCTACAAAATACCCAGGCTGACGATCTGGGCATTCAGTAAACTACGACACTAATACCTTCATTTGTGTTACAATCAGTATATTATTAAGAAAAACATATGACAAAAACATTTTTTTACACATATGGTTTATGTAAAACACAGCGTTTTAATTTTAACAACATATACACTGACAACTATACAAAAAGGGGTAGAATATATACACCAGATACTATAGCTGAAGGGTCACTCTCACCTAAAAAGTGCTGAAGGGTACACATGGTTTGCTATCGGCGCTGACAGAGTTATTGAAACTGTATTAGTGAATTTATTTTCAGTGTATTCTAATTTTAATTGGAAAATAATCAATTATTCTGCCATAAATTGTGGCAGACGAAAATTAATAACATCCCTTCGAACGAGATTACTAACCCTATATATGCCTACCCTCCACCATATTGCAGCGTCTGCTGCGAACCCTTCGGCATTTTTTTTTTTTAGGTGAGAGTGATTATTTATCGTGAACCTATGGAATACTAACGTATTGTAAATGCGACCATGGTTACCGTCTTGAAACAAAAAAAAACCCGAAAAGGCCACATCGATCCAAGATTGGTTGTGGTGCATGTAATGAGGCACCATTGTCAATTGTCATTACTCAGCCACTTCTGCTATTTCGGTCAAAGGAGACTCTATCTTGGTCTAAAATATGTTTGCTCGATATATCCCGACAATCTAACCACACCCTTGTGTGTCAAACAGGCACCAAAATATCAGCTTCTCCATTTATTTTTTCTAATAAATTTTCTGGTCTTATACATGTGTGCGGCTGGACGTGTGTTATATCGAAACACCACCCTGCCGGGCCATGCACCCCCGTGTGGAGCTTGATGATCCAATGGTTAGATAGTTAGATAGTTAGATTTGTCGCGCTGTCAACAAAGCGATATGATTTGAACCCCCGCTCTTTAAAACGCTTCTTGAAATATTTCCGTTATTTCGTCAAAAACACTTCTTCAAATATCTCCGTTATTTAGTTAATAAAAATATTTTCTTATTTTAGGATCACATATCAAAATGAGAGGATATGGTGATCCCCGTTTCATGAGATCACCATATCCTCTCATTTTGATATATGATCCTGCCTTCATTGAGCCACGAGTGACTCCTGAGACGAGGATGACATATTAATATAAAGTTATTATACAATGTTGTGTACAGTATGAGTTTGTCTTGTACGAGTCCAGGTTGTGGTCGAGTCCAATATGACTTTTCACCACAAACTGGACGAGTACAAGAAAAACTCACACTGTACACAACATTGTATAATGACATTTTTATAATCCATCTGTATGTTTATCCAATTTTTGGGAATACAACTTTAGTGGTTACTTTTGGTATTTGTCGGCACTTAATTCTCTATTAAAGCCTGTATTGATCATCAGAAAGCATAATTTGGAACAGTAAACACGGAAATGAAAAACAAAACTCAATGCGGAAGTGAAACATCTGCTAATCCACCATGCAGTGTTGCGCGCGCATCACATTTTCACTGTGACCGATTCATTTCGCAAAAGTTAATTCGTGACGTCACAGAGTCCCGATAAAAAAGTCATATTGCACACTTGGGAGTCCAATATGACATTCGGGAGTCCAATATGACTTTTTCGAGGACTATCACGTGGCCGCTTTTGCCCAATCGGAAATGGTGTTAGTCAAGGGATGGATAATAATATATGATACCCTATCCTACGGAGGATCACATATGTTTTCATATCTACACCCGTGAGCATGGCCTGAACAAAGACGGGCCTTTTGATATTGGATGCTGATGTGTGGTAGGATTGGGGGAAACATCAACGCAAACGACACATATAAGCACAAACCCTTGCTGTCCGATCCACGAATTCTTGATTCATCCTATATTCGTAACTGATTATATAATGAATTTACATGGGATAAAAACTGTTTAAACTTTGGTCAAAATATATTTTCAACCCTTGAAAATTTCATGCCTGACACAACATTAGTTGGAAATTTCACACCAACAATAAGTTGAAATTGTTCTAATATATATATAGTTTGATGTTCCTACAATTTATTAGTGGGGAATTTTTTGTTTTTAGACCAACATTTGCATATTTTCCTACGTTAGGTCCGCATTTTGGACTGAAATGGCCATAATAGGAAATGTTCCAACATTGGAAAGCTTGGGCCAGTCTAGATGCTATGTTTTTGCAATTTTCCGGTTCAGATTTCAAATTGTCTCACACCGGGTTGCACCATGGTCGGTCCGGTGTGTCCTGGCCCCTCGGCCGTGTTCAACGTTGTATTTTTTATGACTCCATTGACATGTGATGCCCGTAAAAGAGTAGTTCAATTCAATGCGAACATTGTTAGGTGTATTTTGGAGCGCAAACCGCCATGTGGCTTTAAATATCATTAATAAACGTTGAAACTTTTTTGTATCCCTGACCTGTGATTTCCCTATATATCTGACTTAGTTATGTTATTTTCACGTCCCAGTAGGTTTATGAAGGTTTCGGATCAATTGATAAATAGAATCTACCACTCATCCTCAGTTTATAGCGACATTTCAAAACTCGTCCAGTAAATTAGATCTGGACCGAGCGTTTGGCGAGGTCCAGACCTAATTTACTGGACGAGTTATATGAATGCAGGTTTGAAACCATTTTCGGCTGATAAATTGAATTAAGTTGTGGAATCTTTCTAAAATACAATTTGAAACAAACCAACGGGCGTATTGTGCCATCGTGGGGCACAAGCGCATGGTGCTCTTATGTGACATTTTCAGCTATTGTCAAGTCCAAGTTCGGTCTATTTTTAGGCTACACATAGGGATAAATTTTAGGCTACACACAAACCACTTCTAGACACATTTGAGGGGTCCATATTAAGTGGTAACCACTTAGCAAAAACTTTCCACTTAAGCCCTCATTCGACACATAAAATACCACATAAGATATCAATTGCGTAAACAAGGCTCTACTGTTACAGTAGATGTTTACAAATATGATTTTGAACATGCGGAATCTCGTTACTGGATGATTATTGATAAATGAAAATAAGAACAAATTTGTTCTATTTTTCACGTTCTTCTTGACAAGTTCTTGGTAATGGTTTGGTAAACGTTGCATGATTTTCGGCTGGTTCGACCGCGAACACCTTAACCCTTTCACGACGTGAGCTGCCCTGGTGCAGCATTATATATACTATGCCAGTGTATTCTCTCATATATATGCGAGTCTCCAAAATGGAGCATGAACTGGCGTACAATATCAAGGTAAATATTGTAGGTCAGTGTATTCTCTTATATATGCGACTGGAGGCACAATATGGGAGACTCGCATATATAGGAGAATGCCTTGGCACAGGGTTTTCGCAAACTTTCAGGAATATCCAGGCATGGAAGGGTTAATGCAATTCAAAGTGATCGTATTCCAAAATTATATCTCGATGGCGTTACGATATCTATGGCCGATCATTGTATTGGTTTATATCGGGTATCCTATTAGTGCATGGATAGATCATGTTGCGTGACCCTCATTATGTTTTCTCATTTAAAGACGAGAACAAGGTATGCTCTTGTGTGTGAAACATATAGACTGTGAGTGAAAATATTAACAGATGCAACAAAGCCAATATGTAATTTCACCAATGACGCCCTAGATATACGTAACTCCTACATGCCCCAGAATTAATATATACTAAATCAATGAAAAGCTAGCTATATATACACTGATATATACTATACTATATTATGGGCAGCGTCTAAATGTAGGCATATTTAAGTCAATCAATGTCTTAATTTATTAATGATTATATATAAGATGTTATTTATTTATGTATTTTATTCTTGGATTATAACGCTAAAACATGGATATATATATATCCAATAAAGAATTTGAATTTATTTATTTGAGTAAACAATCGTTATGCACCGGCGGGCGGCCCCTTATGCGTGTCTGTGGAATCATCCATTACAATGCGGATCGGAGATCTGGTGGACCACCCTCCTGTGTTCTTGAGCATAGTCTTTTCTCGTGAATCTTTTCCCACACAGGTCGCAATCGAAGCTGATCCCGGCATGAATAAGCATGTGCCGAGTGCGGTGACTTTTGTGTTTGAAGTCCTTATAGCAAAATGTGCAGCTGTATCGTTCACCTTTCTGGAAGATAAAATGCAGGTACTAAATGAGATTAAAAAGTCGGTGTGCGTATTTATAATGAGTGCAATCCGTACATAAACAAAGTTACAGTAACGATAACTCAATCTATGTCAAAACGCGAAAAACATGAAGCGGACAGTACTGTAGTTAACTACGATTGACGTTCGTTTGGGCGGGATATGCGAAGTGAGAGGTAATAATTAATGGATATGTGCATGGGTTTGGTGTTCTGCAAATTAAAAGATCCTAATTTCATATTCAACTGAGAAATCTTAAATGGGAAATGCACATATATTTACTTTGATCGTGCCATGAATCTCTACGCTGGTTAACGCCCGTAGAGATCATAGTCCACCGTTATACAAAACCTTGGAACCTTTTGATGTTTTGACAGGGAACCTTATAAAGTCGAAAATATTACGCGGGGAATATAATTCTTAGTTGTTATCTCTTCCTTAATAATGTACTCCATGCACTGTAGGTGAATGTCCAAACATTATTAAGGAACAGATAAATAACTAAGAAATAATTATATTCCCCGTGTTATTATTTCTATACTTTATAAGGTTCCCTGTCAAAACTTCAAAAAGTTCCAAGGTTTTGTACTTGTGGAAGATATATGATCTCTATACGTGCGTTAGCCAGAGTAGAGATTCATGGCATGATCTAATATTTACTCAGAGAATGGACCGTTCCAATGTTCCATTATTTATGACTGAATGTGCAAATCCATTCACTATTGGAAGGGTTAATATGTTTATAATACTACCCAATCTGAAACTCCACGCAGACAGACGTATGTGGGCGGGGTGGACATATTGCAATATGCGTGTCAACAATATCCATCTATGCACCTGGCTGTGTTATTACTGTCTACTTTATGTGTATGCGCGACAGAACCAAACGCAGATTTGTGATGTAAATCAAAGAAACTCTTGAAGTGTGGGTGTGTTCACATATACTGGCAAACTACGCTATAATAAAAGTTACAACATTATCTATACACACAATAACTCCGACCTTTAAATGTTTCCACTCAAATATTTGCAATAGATCGATAGCCATAGATAACCAATAAAATATGTTTAAACTAAAACTACGTCGCTCTCCAGGTTTCCCACATATCGAAGTTATTGATGCAGGACCGGGGATATAGATGTTATCCGTTGTAGAGATGTCTAGTCCAACTGCACCACCCCGTTACCCCTTTGGTTGGTATTATAACTAAAACTTTTCAACTGATATATTTTTTTTCAACCTGAAACCCCACCTATGGTTTGAATTTGAATTGAATTTCCAACTGATCACTATTTCAGTCAAAAATGTCACAGAAAAGTCAGCTGCGAAGGTAGGAAAGTATTCGACTTGTGGTCGAAAAAACAATGAAAGTGTCAATGACACTGTAGCTCAACTTGGAAAGGGAATAATTTAATATATTAGTCAATGGAGCGATTAGGAATGTGGAAAGTTGAATGTCTAATACGACCTGTAGCCCGTGCTAAAGGATTTAGTCATACAAAGAGTAAAATCCAAGATGGCTGCTGGCGGCCATGTTTTTTGGCAGAATGACCCCAAAATGACTCGTTCCCAATTACATGTCATTATTAACATTCATGACAAATTTTACGATGATCAGACTGAAGGTATGACCTGTAGCCTGTGCTAAAGAATTTAGTCATACAAAAAGTAAAATCCAAGATGGCTGCTGGCGGCCATGTTTTTGGGCCGAATGACCCCAAAATTACTCGTTCTCATCTACATGTCAATATTAACACCCATGACAAATTTCATGATGATCAGACGAACAGTACGACATGTGGCCCGTGCTAATGGATTAAATTATGAAATCCAAGATGGTCGCTGGCGGTCATATTTTTTGTCCGAATGACCCCAAAATGACTCGTTCCCATCTACATTCCAATTTCAACAGCCATGACAAATTTTATGATGATCAGACTAAAGGTACGACTTGTAGCCTGTGCTAAAGGATTTAGTCATACAAAGAGTAAAATCCAAGATGGCTGCTGGCGGCCATATTTTTTTGACAGAATGACCCCAAAATGACTCGTTCCCATCTACATGTCACTAACATTCATGACAAATTTTATGATGATCAGACTAAAGGTACGACCTGCAGCCCGTGCTAAAGGATTTAGTCATACAAAGAGTAAAATCCAAGATGGCTGCTGGCGGCCATGTTTTTCGGGCGAATGACCCCAAAATGAGTCGTTCCCATCTACATGTCATTGTTAACATCCATGACAATTTTTATGATGATCAGACTAAAGGTACAACCTGTAGCCCGTGCTAAAGAATTTAGTCATACAAAGAGTAAAATCCAAGATGGCTGCTGGCGGCCATGTTTTTTGGTCGAATGGCCCCAAAATGAGTCGTTCCCATCTACATGTCAATATTATCATCCATGACAAATTTCATGATGATCAGACGAACAGTACGACCTATGGCCCGTGCTAATGGATTAAATTTTGAAATCCAAGATGGCCGCTGGCGGCCATGTTTTTCATCCGAATGACCCCAAAATAACTCGTTCCCATCTACATTCCAATTTCAACAGCCATTACAAATTTTATGATGATCAGACTAAAGGTACAACCTGTAGCCCGTGCTAAAGAATTTAGTCATACAAAGAGTAAAATCCAAGATGGCTGCTGACGGCCATGTTTTTGGGCCGAATGACCCCAAAATTACTCGTTCTCATCTACATGTCAATATTAACACCCATGACAAATTTCATGATGATCAGACGAACAGTACGACATGTGGCCCGTGCTAATGGATTAAATTATGAAATCCAAGATGGTCGCTGGCGGTCATATTTTTTGTCCGAATGACCCCAAAATGACTCGTTCCCATCTACATTCCAATTTCAACAGCCATGACAAATTTTATGATGATCAGACTAAAGGTACGACTTGTAGCCTGTGCTAAAGGATTTAGTCATACAAAGAGTAAAATCCAAGATGGCTGCTGGCGGCCATATTTTTTTGACAGAATGACCCCAAAATGACTCGTTCCCATCTACATGTCACTAACATTCATGACAAATTTTATGATGATCAGACTAAAGGTACGACCTGCAGCCCGTGCTAAAGGATTTAGTCATACAAAGAGTAAAATCCAAGATGGCTGCTGGCGGCCATGTTTTTCGGGCGAATGACCCCAAAATGAGTCGTTCCCATCTACATGTCATTGTTAACATCCATGACAATTTTTATGATGATCAGACTAAAGGTACAACCTGTAGCCCGTGCTAAAGAATTTAGTCATACAAAGAGTAAAATCCAAGATGGCTGCTGGCGGCCATGTTTTTTGGTCGAATGGCCCCAAAATGAGTCGTTCCCATCTACATGTCAATATTATCATCCATGACAAATTTCATGATGATCAGACGAACAGTACGACCTATGGCCCGTGCTAATGGATTAAATTTTGAAATCCAAGATGGCCGCTGGCGGCCATGTTTTTCATCCGAATGACCCCAAAATAACTCGTTCCCATCTACATTCCAATTTCAACAGCCATTACAAATTTTATGATGATCAGACTAAAGGTACAACCTGTAGCCCGTGCTAAAGAATTTAGTCATACAAAGAGTAAAATCCAAGATGGCTGCTGACGGCCATGTTTTTGGGCCGAATAACCCCAAAATTACTCGTTTCCATCAACATGTCAATATTAACATCCATGACATATTTTATGATGATCAGACTAAAGGTACAACCTGTAGCCCGTGCTAATGGATTAACTTTTTAAATCCAAGATGGCCGCTGGCGGCCATGTTTTTTGTTCGAATGACCCCAAAATGACTCGTTCCCATCTACATTCCAATTTCAACAGCCATGACAAATTTTATGATGATCAGACTAAATGTACGACCTGTAGCCCGTGCTCAAGGATTTAGTCATACAAAGAGTAAAATCCAAGATGGCTGCTGGCGGCCATGTTTTTTGAGTTATCAAATCGGATAGAATGGCTTTAATCTTACCCAAACTAATGAACTGATAAACACAAAATAGTCTATACAAAGCATGTCATTGGATTTAGAAACCCGTACAATAAGTCAGTCTCAATAATACCAGCACCATTAATATTACCCTGGAGCCCAAATGCAATTGAGGGAATTTCAAAATAAGACATTTCCTCTAATGACGAATATTCAATTGGTGATTTATTGAAACCCTAACTGAACCTGGATCAAAGTGAAAGGGATAATATTATATCTGTCTGTCGCATAATATGCGTCTATGGAATGGTTTAATTTTAATCCCAAATCCATGCAAATCAAAAGTGGATCACCATCAACCTGGACACAATATAGGAGAATGATCAAATGAAAAGCATCAAAACCATATGATGTGTGGAGAGGGTTAATCATTTTCAATGACATCATATCATGGAACTAAGGAATGTGTGGATTAATTTTTGTCTAAGATAAGACAACAGTGTCTGTAAACAACAATGTCTGTAAAACATCCCTACAAAGTAACAATGGACTATTCCAATTTAATATTTTAGAATATGTGTCCTATAGTGTGTACATTAACTAATGTAATGAATCTGTTTCAGCAAAGGGGTTAACTTAATATTGCACAGAAAACAGAACTCCACCAGATAGTCATCAATCAATTTGGCATTGTGATAAACAAATCCTGCCAGCCAGTGGTACCACTATCAGGCTTTATAGCATGTCATATCTAATGTCCATAGTGATAATTAACTCATTTCAATAACACACATGGTCTGTGAGATATGCTCTCTTCAAATTCCCAGCATACTTGAATTATAAAGGGTCATAACTCTGTTAAAATATATCGGATCAAACCCATATTCGAACTAGATCTGTATTTAGGGGTGATAAATTCATATACCAAATTTGGTGTTGATCAGATGAAAACTGTTTTGAGTCATAGCAGCTTGGGTGAATTATAAGTAAACATAAGAGTGAAAAGGGTTAATTAAACAATACCAAAACACATACAGACGAAGAACGTGCTAAGAAAAACCTAGGTAAGAAATATGAGGCAGATCAGAAGAAATATGTTCAACTTATTGCATTAGATAGCATGTGTGTAAAGGGTTAATTATTTTCTAAACCGATCAACCAATCAATACCAAAAACTATACAAATGAGGGGCGTGTCATCATAAACCTACATATCAAATATGAACACAATCGGACAAAAATTACTTCGGTTATAGCATCGGATTTAAAAAAAAAATCGAAAAAAGGCTCATAACACCTTTAAAATAAATCGGATCAAAGCCATATTCGAACTCGATCTGTATTTTGGGCTCTGAAACTCGCATACCAAATTTGGTTCAGATCAGATAAAAATTGTCTGAGTTATGAGTTATGCGTGAATTCGAAGTCGAAAAAGGGCCATAACTCCGTAAAAAAATACTCAGATCAAACCCATATTTGAACTCCATCTGTATTTTGGTCTGAGAAACTCATATATTTGAGTTATCGCACCATGCGTAAAGTGTCTACGGACAGACAGACAGACGGACGCACGACGAGTGGTCAATCCGGACGTCGACATTATGTTTACCATACTATGGTATGGGTAAACATAAAAACTGCTACAGTGATTTGTCAACAAATATTTTAGTCTAAATATTATTTTCAGAAAAAATTCTATCGCTTTGACCTTTTCCAATAATTACCATCAAGATTTGTTTAAACTTCGATATCTTATTGGACTAGTATTTGTAATTTTACTGTAATAGTAATGGTTTACATAACGATGGATTCTGTACGAATCTCCTTATTGGACAGTTATCAGTGATGGAATTAGAACAAAGTCGATCTATTTTCACATGCACTTGATGCTGGTGGTTTTACAGACCTTTACAAAATTTATGTTATTCTACATGTATCCACGTTGAAGGCATTGTGTCCCTTTAAACCATAACAACATCGTTCAGCTATAAACAGGGGAAATGTCATCGGTGTAATCTGGAACAAACGTTGGGTAATTTTGAGGACAACTGGGTGACGAAATCCGACAAAACTGTGATTTAATGCTTTAATCAAATACCACATATATTAGCATGAAACAGGTGGCTTTTTGGAACAGAACACACATGGTCACACCATATAAAGTAAAATCGTCCTCTCAGCGGATATCCTCCGAGAGATAACAGGACGTCTCTGAGAGCTTAAATATATATTTGTGAAGTTTTTTTCGTCACAATATTGAAAAGATGCCAGAGAAGTAGGTTAGTATTTACTATGGATATTAATGCATAGGTACATTAGTTAGGATGATATATAATGGTCACCAATACAAAAAGCAGCGAAACACAATTCTAGATTTTTAAATCGCTGCCACAAATGATACACTCGTTGTCTGGAATAAATTTTCGGGGAAAGAAAATGTTTTATTTTTCGGAACGGTGCACCGCCCGCATGCTATCTAAAGAATAGTTCGTGTCAAGACTGGCTACAAATATGCCACCAAATATCTAGCCCTGATGGTGAGATTTGTCCATGCCCACATCCCAGGTGATGATGGATCATATTTATATCCAAACCCAAGAGCCTCATTCCGATTATTTGTTTATACCAATCTTTGGCACATTCCAGTAGCTTCGTAACGGTAAACCCCTGTCACACTCAGGCCGGCGCTTGCATTGCGCTGAAAATTACCAAAATATGAGTAACACGCAGGTGGAGCGCGGAAAACTGTCCAAAATTGTCTAACTGTTAACACAAAGTATATATGCTCCTATTCACACTGACCAACCGTTTCCCAGTTGTGGTGTGCGTTTGGGCAACTTTGACCGTTGTGGTGTGGCGAAATTCGCAAGCGGGTAGGAGAGGGCTGATCACCAAAATCGGGATGGGGAGTTAATGTGCATATTTATTATAATGATACCCCCCCCCCCACAGTCCTGAAGAAGGATATTATACCCAACGAATGAGCGCTTCCCTGGCTCTCTGTTTGTTTGTACGGCTGAGAAATAGCCTACACAAAATGCCAGGGTGGGCATTCTGACCATGGTTCCTCGACATGAAAGCCTTATTTGCTCACCCCTGAACACAATTTGACACCCCGCTTGTATTCTCCACGTAAGAAAAATTATCCCCGATCATGCTGGTAACGGCCCCAACTCTCCAATGGCCTAAATATTCAATAAAATCCCAATCGAAGTGGGTCAACAGCAGCGAAAAAATGACAACGCCGTTGTGGTTTTGATGGCAACAACGTTGTGGTCGGGCTGGTTATTCGATTTTCGGCGATCATGCAGTATTTTGATGTTTTTGAGACCAGAACAAGGTGTTTCGTATTGTTCACGCCGATTTCGTATTGTGTATCCAAAATATTACATGTATTATCCGTATAAGCAATGTTTACTCGTGTATACATGCCACGTAACCTGATGTCCCCATAAACACGTTTTTGTGCTCCAAATCGAACAAGTCATGCATTTTTCACAGCCAGTTATGAGGTCTTATGAACTGCCCGTTGTCCATATATGCGGGACATTAATCTTCATTTTGACTTATATGCTGTATGGTTTTGGTATATTTAGTGTGAATATACGACAGATATTTCTCATTGTATTCAGCCGTGCCATGATATGTAACCTCATAATGGCCTTCGAGATAATGATTGCTGTTAAAAATAGTCAGACAGAATACTAAAATACAGAGTTTATGTTATAATAGACTTATACATCAATCATAAATATATCGCAGATATTACTAGATAATATGGTATTGTCAAGTTTGTCCGTTTATGTTGTGTAAATAAAAGTCAAAACGTTACATATCCCGACTTTGTTTTGCATAACAAGGCGTACAAACTTTACGCGATAATTATAACACTGATAGGGAAACTGGTTATAGCCACTATCCCTGAACTTAGATGGACATACTTGAGACACACAATTACAACGTAAAGGACATGTATAGAAATAACAAACAAAACCTACTTATTTAGAACTTTGTTTAGTGATGAACCACGAAAAAGGATAGATATTTTATCCCCCAGTGCTCCTATAGGATACGGGACTTAGGAACAATTCGCGTTATTTCGTATAAAGACACTAACAAAATAACGTGCATCATTTACAATGTAATGACACCGCCCTAGCCCAGACCCACCCACACAGAAAAGCGAATTTTGGTCATGATAAATAATATATAACTAAATGTGGTGTGAGAGTTTAGTGTGTAATACTACAAAAAAAATGAAAAAATAACTTCTTTTGGGTAGAATTATCTTTGCGTTATCGGAAGATATTTCATGTTCCTCATCTCCCCAATAACGATCCTTACCGTATATAAGATCCAGCAGTGGACCAATGAAGCTATTTCTATTCTATAACAATACTCAAGAAGCAGACCAGACACGTGTTATTATATAGCATACATCAGATTCATAAATTAGAATTTCGACGGCGATTATAAAATGTATTAAGAGAACATGATACTCATGAACGTAATCATCATATCCATATATGGAAACTAATATATTTATATGTGTGGATTTCTTGGAAATACCACTGTGGTAAAACTTTTATGAAATAGGGTGAGGGTAGGTTTTGAGTACGTTTATAATTTTCGTAATCAAATCGCCTATTCGCGCCAAATAAACTTGAGTTGGTCAAACAGCAGTATCATGACTATATACAGGACGGGGAACTTACGTCACTTTGTAATCTATAAGCCGCTCACTTCGTACATTTTATGTTATATATTTGGTGCATGATTTGTGGGCTATGTGAGAGAACAAATTAATATGTGTGAATTTTACAAATATCAATTAAACGGTTAAGCAGTGCTTGATGTTCAAATTCGGTGCATATTTCGTTCCTATTTTTCATCTAATTTCTTTTATAAATTCCTAGTTTTTATCATCCACTGGTTATAAAAGATGTATGAGAAATTATATGCCTCATCCACTAGTTTAATCCGTCGGACACAGCCCTTATATCCGCTTTAAATCAATTTAAAATCAAATCCGCTTTGGTTAGAGATTCAAAATGTGATGTACGCGCGTTCCACGCCGTGGTATAGGCCTATGTGGACAATAATATACATTGTTTGGAGCACAAAAAACGTGTTTATGGGGACAGGTTACGTGGCATGTATACACGAGTAAACATTGCTTATATGGATGATACATGTAATAATTTGGATACACAAATACGAAATAGGCGTGAAACACCTTGTTCTGGTCTCAAAAACATCAAAATACTGCATGATCGCCAAAAATCGAAAAACCAGCCCCGCCACAACGTTGTTGCCATCAAAACCACAACGGCGTTGTCATTTTTTCGCTGTTGTTGACTCACTTCGATTGGGATTTTATTGAATATTTAGGCCATTGGAGAGTTGGGGCCGTTACCAGCATGATCGGGGATAATTTTTCTTACGTGGAGAATACAACCGGGGTGTCAAATTGTGTTCAGGGGTGAGCAAATAAGGCTTTCATGTCGAGGAACCATGGTCAGAATGCCCACCCTGGCATTTTGTGTAGGCTATTTCTCAGCCGTACAAACAAACAGAGCCAGGGAAGCGCTCATTCGTTGGGTATAATATCCTTCTTCGTGACTGTGGGGGTATCATTATAATAAATATGCACATTAACTCCCCATCCCGATTTTGGTGGTCAACCCTCTTCTACCCGCTTGCGAATTACGCCAAAAAGACCGTACAACGGCGTTTCGCCACACCACAACGGCCAAACGCACACCACAACGGGGAAATGGTTGGTCAGTGTGTATTGCGTTCCTACTTTGTCAAGTCTCACGCTCTCGCTGTGCTTTCTCTAGTCCTTGGTGCGCTCAAGTCGCTGCTATTGTGTTGCTAGTACGTTCTCAATACGTTTGCAAAACGTTCTCTGTGCGGGCGCGGAGAGTATATATAAATAGCGTCTCCTGCGTTCTCTAGTCATAGTCAGTTTTTAGGTTGTGGGGAATATACCCAACAATCCGCAATAGATTAGCTGTCCGATTAAACCACTGTCACATTCTGCTGCGATCAGGCCGGCGCTTGCATTGCGCTGAAAAATTATCAAGCGCCAAGCAAAGTGCACTAAGGTATCCAAGAACCGATTTGGTGACGCAGTTGACACTGGCTAGGACGGGAGAGAGTCCCCGTGATCGCCACTGAGCACCAGAGCGCCGCGCTTGTTTTGTGCATGCACAAAACAAGCGCAGAGGTTCGTCGTTCTTACCAGGCGCAGTACCGTCGCCACGACAGCGCAATGCGAACGACATGAGCGCCCCGTTGACGTAGCAAGGACGGATCCAAGCTACTCGTGGTCGCAGCAAGAATTCCTCTGCAACTGCAGTAAGCTTACTACGCCTTGTCAGAACGCCGAGACTCTGCGCTTGTTTTGTGCATACACAACTTGTTTTGTGCATGCACAAAACAAGCGCGGCGCTCAGACAGCGTCAAGCGAACAACATGAGCGCCCCGTTGACGTAGCAAGGACGGATACAAGCTACTCGTGGTCGCAGCAAGAATTCCTCTGCAACTGCAGTAAGCTTACTACGCCTTGGTCAGAAAGCAGAGCCTCATGCACAAAACAAGAGCGGCGCTCTGGTGCCTATGTGCGACCATGGGGACCCTCTCCCGTCCTAGCCATGCAGTGTCCACTGCGTCACCAATCGGTTCTTGGAGACCTTAGTGCGTTTAGATGGGCGCTTTGATACTTTTGCAGCGCAATGCAAGCGCCGGCCTGAGTGTGACTGTGGCTGTACAGCTGGGGAGAAATCGTGATATTCGTGATCATCTTGGATAATAACGGTATATACCGTATATACCAAAAGTTTATACTATATAAACAAAGAGCGTCAGTCGTGCGCTCAGGATTAATACGTTAGAATGAAATCGACGTGGGCTTGTGAAAGCGACAAATACGTCATGCATCGTCGCACATGCACAGATTCCGAGAAACGCGGGTATTCATATGAAGTATATACAACTAGACTAATCGTGTTTGTAATGATCTGTAATGGGAAACGTCTATATCGGTACCATTAGAAACGGAAACGTGTTTATGTATGACAAACAAAATTTAATGTTAGTTCGACGATTTATTGTAACGATGACAATTATATATTGTACGTGTTACGAAATGTACAAGTAATGGCAATTTCGATTTGGGGTCTTCCGTTTGATGGAATGTGTTCGCACAATTGGTCGTTTATGTTGTGCAACTCTGCGTTTGCAAGTGATCCTATATTAGGGTTATCCGTGTTTAAGTTTTAACATGTTGGGGGCATATCTCCATTTGTATTAGCGTCCACGAATTCGTCCGTATTTATTTAGCTGTAACGTGAAGTGTAACTTGATGGTCGCCATTGTTTTAGTTGACACAAAACATTGTAACGGATTATTAACATAGTTCCGACTCTTAATCAAATATGTACATAAAGTGGTAACGTGGGTAGGGTGATACAGCTGGTCACGTGTGGTGTGAGACATGGAAATATAACTCAGCTATCTCACACGGTGTCGGGAGGGTCGGGACATAATAACATTAATCGATATCATTGCGTTAAGATCTTACGTCACTGCGCGTGCCGAAAATACACGCGTGTTTTACTAAAAAATATGAGGCGGGTTTTATGGGCTAATTATTTATGTGATAAAATTTAGTAATTTATGAAGTAGATGGAGAAAATATGTGACAAATAGTGTATACAATCATGCTTCAATCATAATCTAGATGTATATAATCAAGGTGTAGTGTCTAATCGAGTAACAGAATAGGAAGAATATACCGAAAATCGCATGAATTGCTGCATCACTTTGCAAGTAGATGTTGTGATTGGTTAACACCGACGTATTGTCTGCTGGTTGTAATGCAACCCCCCCCCCCCAAATTCTCCAGACTGAGTACTGCAATATCTGTGGAGTTTGTGTTTTAACCAGCACTGAATTTATATATGTTGGAATTCCAATACAGGATATGTGTCTGATTGTTTTATCGCGTACATGTATTAGAGTGCAAGGCTGATTTTTGCCAAATATCTGAAGACTAATATCTGGCAAGTGACAGTTGCATAGTAACTTAAGTATTGCAGAGATCTCATTGAGCATGTGGTAAACGTTAAAACGGAAAAGCCATCTACGACGAATTGCCCGCAATAATACCAGGCAAACCTGTCAGCGTGTGAACGTACCATTACATATACAACAAATCCTCAGCGTGTGAACGTACCCTTACATATACAACACATCCTCAGCGTGTGAACGCACCCTTACATATACAACAAATCCGTCAGCATGTGAACGTACCCTTACATATATACAACAAATCATCAGCGTGTGAACGCACCCTTACATATACAACAAATCCTCAGCGTGTGAACGCACACTTATATACAACAAATCCTCAGCGTGTGAACGCACACTTGGGTGATTCTCCCGTAAACGAGCAAACCCATGTCCTGCGTTATTAGTTCATCCTATGAAAAACAATGGCCACCATACATAAAAGTGATGGTAATGATCTTGTAGCTCACGATACAGGCATTAATTAGAGATATTCCGAGTTTAGTAGCGACGTGTGACAACATATATTTTATGTGTATATAATAGGCAATGTACCCGAAACAGTATGTCCCAAATCAAAGGCATTCAACTTCCCTGATTTTTCCCATTCGCCACCGAACGATTTATCTTCAAACCAATTACTATTCTTATGTGGAATTTTGCACTGAACGCCATGCAATTCGTATTTTATAATGAAATTATATATTTATTCAGTGGAAAGCATGTGCGGTCTTACAAAAGCATGTCCCATTATATAGAATCATTACCCAAACACACGGTAAAGACGGCTGATATTTTCACCAGAAACATCGCTTGATCCCATCTATGGTTGCATCGTGGAGTGAATATCCTTTTATATCTAGAAAGAATGAACCCAGGATATGTTTCCTTGAATATTTTTCAAAATCAGCCTTTGAAACTCGAAATCGCTACCGTAGGTTTATTCAGCGTCATTACACAAACGCAGACCATTTGAACGTTACGCGCAGTAGGTGATCGATTAAAATGTTTTTCGAAAGCACACAGTGGTTGTTCGTTCATAAACTAGTTCATTATCATATGTGATGGATATTCAAAATATAAGAGCGCACTGAAACGAAAATCGTCATTACCCAAACGCTCCTTCTGTTTGGGTAATGACGCCATTTTAATTTTTAAACATCCAGAGACACAGAAACTATCTAACACATAAAACATGTTAAGGGATGCTCTGTGTGTATATAACAAGAACAAATATGACATAGTGATTAGTTTTAGTGCTTCTGTATACAATTTATACCTGAAGTAGGCAATTCGTAGTGATAGGCCTAGATGCAAAAATTTGAGTCCAACTTACTGAAGCTTTCAGTAGATCAATGCGTAATGTTCAAACGCTACGTTACGCTACGCTTTTGTTAGCGTCGAGGGTTCGATCCTGCTTTCGGGTTTTTTTAGTAGTATTTTTTTCCTTTTTTATATTCAACAATTTGAATTTAATAATAAAGAGCAGCAATATTTATGTTTTCGTTTTTATTTATTAATCTAATAATTAAAACATTAGTATCAGCGTCAGTCTCAACAGTCAACTGGACTAGAGTGAGTTGATTCAAAACTAATATGGTTCATGTATCCGTATTTGTGTTATTTTTATTACGTATTGTAATCGAACATAATTTAAATCTCGCTAACAAAAATTAAATATCAACATCGCACATAAAAATAAATAATAAAAATTAAAAAATCCTAAAGTGAGAATCGAACTCAGTCCACCTGTGTACTGCTACACACCAAACCACGGCTGCAGTATATGTCCTGGAACTGGTGCAGTACGATAAGCGCCATCTATACGTTATCTCTGTATTTTAATAATAAGAGCTTACTTAATTATCATTTTGAAAGAAGAATATCCAAGATATCACAGAACGACAAGGTAAGTAGATAGTTTATTACTAAATATAGACAGAGAAGCAGCACAAAAACATTTTGGCTTATTAGAACAAAATATAATTTAGTGAATTTAATTTGTCGTACGTCGTCTGCTAGATCAGGTCTTCTAGACTGATGCTGTAGTACTGGTGCTCGTACTTTATACTAATTTATACAGTTTTGCTAGTTGGTTGAACACTGCATTATTAGAAGTTAGAAAGACATACAAGAGATTAAAATCATAGTTATTTATTTTAAGCGAATTAAAACGATATAATTCCAGAAACATAATTTCCGTCAATTCCCAAAACAGAAATTGATTGAAATCATCGAAAAATCCGTCCCCTCCCATCCCACACCCTATACTAGTAGCCAGTTTTCATTCTAATTCGAAAAATAATATAAAACACTAACTTCTGCTTGCAGCATCCAAAACAAAAATTATTATAATTTAGAAACCAAATGTATTAGAATTGTGAGTAGCTATCAACGTCTCCTGTAGCCCAATGCGTAAAGCGTTACGGATATCTTACGTTAACAAATGCTTGTTACGTCACGCTGAAGGGTTCGATCCCGCTGACTGTATTTAAAAAGTTTTTTTAATTTTTTTTTTTATATAAATATTGTTTGCCACTTTGTAAATTTCTTTGACGTTTGTGATAACCGATTGGTCATGCGTTACATGTATGTAACATTGCAACTGCAAGTTATAACGCATTGTGTATAAATGTATTGTAAATTAATTTGTATTATTTGATTACAAGTACTTTTCCCCACTTAATTCCGCTACCTGTGTCAAATTGCTAGGAAATGAATAAGCAAAGAGATTGTGCTCGAATATAACTCCAGAGACTTAAATCGAGGGCATTCGTTGATATTAGAAATTAGATTCCGACACCTCGAAAGCTTCAACATATTTCTAAATGGAACGTTAATAACGTAACGTCTCTGTAGCCGAATGGTGTGAACGTTATGAATTCGTTTTGTGTGTTTCATTCCGACACGGACAGGGGTTCGCGACTCGGAATGAGTGAGATTTTTTTTTCTTCCGGTATTGATTGGCGTCATGTTTTTATTGGTCTGGATATAGCGCTGACCTTATGGTCTGAAGTGTAACATACTTGTATTGTATATATTCATTCAATAACTTTGGGGTTGGCCGATGATTTAAACTAAATGGTTAATACTCGCTACTAGGTCATGCCATAAATATATAATCTGCTAACGCCCGTAAAGATCATATTTTTGTTTTGAAAGGGAACCATATAAATTAAAAAAAAAAAATAACATGGGGAATATATCTATTACTTATCTGTTCCTTGAGTATGTACTTCACTGCAGGTGAATTTCCCAACTCCGAATTACATGTATTTCTGTGACTTTTGTGAGCCGATATAGCAAAAAAAGTTGAATTAATTACCCAGGAAAAAGTCCACAATTGTAAGCGACGCAAAACAAAATTGCTCACAAATTCATTTCGAGTTGGGACATCCACCTACATTGAATTACATTTGTAAGGCACAAATAACTAAGAAACATATTTCCCGCGTTATGTTTTCAACTTTATAATGTTCCCTATCGAAACTTCAAAAAGTTCCAAGGTTTTGTACTGGTGGAATATGATCTCTACGGGCGTTAGCCAGAGCAGAGTTTCATGACATGGTCTACCTTGCTATACATGATTCGAATTTCCACTTATTTATTTTTTTAGGCAATGCACCTATCACATAATTAAGTCTTAATAGTACTAAATCCGATTCGATAGTCCCCATCTCATCAGATTCCAACAACAACAACATCAAGAGTTTTTTTTAAATGCCCTTCGGTTATCAGAATGGTGCTTGTTATAATCAAATTAAAATTATTATGGGACGATTTCTCGGTGAAATTAAGCCTTTGCGTGGTCTTTCCTCCACCCGTAAAATTGACAACGACTAGAACGACGATAAAAACAAACTGACAAAAAAGTCACTTAATTATAAGCTACAGTTATCCATAGACGACTTTTATTGGGGCACTAAAAATTATTGGTGGTGAAAAATATTAGATTTCAAAAATCGATATCTGATCTCTCTCTCTCTCTCTCTCTCTCTCTCTCTCTCTGAGTTTTAATGGGTGGGTTCCTCGACTCGAATCAAATTACCCCCCCCCCCCCCGAATTCAAGGAAATAGTAATTTGCGAGCGTTGGTTCGGATTATTCATCTTTATTCACAATCGCTGCCCATTATAATTAAATATAAGCAGTTGCTTATATTTATTTATAATGACCAACGACTGTCATCAAGACTGACAGTTTTAGTGAACATATGGAGTTGGAATATGTGTGCGCTATACTGCAATCCGGGTATTTATTCATCGGGTGTAGTGTTTATAATTTCGAAGATTAAATATTATATTGATCACAATTGTCATCTAAAACTTTCTTTGGTGGTGGCATTGGGGGACATGAATTCGTTTATAAGAGCTTTGTCTTAATTGATGTTGTGTTTCTTGTCGTTCCAGATGCCACCAAAGAAACAGAAAATAACACCATCTGCGGAACGACATCGACGGTATATGGAAAGACTAAAGGAAGATCCAGAAAAGCATGCGGCATATTTGGCAAAGCAAAAAAGAAGATATCAGCTGAGAAAAGAGAAGAGAGATTCACGTGTGACACCAATTGAAGACAGAACTGAGAGAGGCAGAAGAGGTCAACGTCGGCAATGGCGAGATAATTCCAAAAAGTATCGTGTGAACCACAAGAGGTCAGAATCTATAATAGTAACACCGGAGAGTGGAAAAGGAAGAGGAAGACCAAAACTGAAGAACATCGAGCACGCAAAGGTATATAGGGCTGTGGCAAAATTAGAGAACGAAGTAAAGGAGAAAAACAGAACGATAGAGCGACTGAGGAAACGCTGTCAGAGGATGAACAAGAAATGTCCGGTGAAGTCACCTAAAAGTATGACTAGGCAACTTCTGGGTTCTGCATGTTCCAGGTTGCAGAAGAACGCCGCTGTCAAAAGGAAGTTAAACTTTCATCATGCACTCGTCAGCGACGTCGCCAGACTAGACAAGGGCCCAAAAGGAAGCCTCCTGAAGTCCATAAGTGCCGGGATTTTGAAGAAGTACAAGCTGCAGCGCATGACACGAACGGAACTGGGGGCAAGCAGACGTATGCAGAAGCCACCAACAAAGAGAATGCGTCTGAAAGAGAAATGCCAGCAGATGCGAGACTCTGTAAGGACCTTCCTGGAGCGTGACGATAATTCAAGAATATCTGCTTGTAAGAAACATGGCAAAGGCACAGTACAGTTGCGGTTTCTTCTGCACACAATGAAGATGTTAAACCGCAAATATAATATGGAAGCGAACAGAAAAGTATCGCTGTCGTACTTCTGCAAGACAAGGCCAGCCAACATACGTAGGCCAACCATTCGAGACCGAGATGTATGTGTGTGTGTAAAATGTGAGAACTTTCGGCTTTGTTTGGAAAAGTTACAACGGGAAAAGATAGTAAAAACATCCGACCCAGAAGAGTATATATCGTCCATTGTGTGCAATACCAACAACATGGATTGCATGTACGGACTATGTGCTAAATGTCGGAACAAACAAAATATCAGAATGAAAGAAATGGGAATGCAAACAGTTGAGTGGTTTGAGTGGCAGAAGGTCAACCACGTATACCAGGCTCGTAACGGAAGCTCGATGACGACCAAGAAATCAAGCAAAGTGAAGAAATCCACTTCTTTAAAATACCTTGTAGCACAGGTAAACAGGTCAATTGATACGGTACGAAAACATATATACAGAACGTACCACCAGTATACTGCAATCAAAGATCTCAAGGCAACTCTTACGGCTGAAGATGTCCTCTTACATTTTGATTTCTCCGAAAATTGGAAGGGAAAGTATTCAAGAGAAACTACGGATGTTCACTTCGGAGCTTCTCAGACTCAAATTACTCTGCATACCGGGTTAATTTATTCATCTGCATCTGCACCTCAAGGATTCGCCACCATATCCTCTTCCAATTGCCATGACTCATCTGCCGTTTGGGCCCATCTTAAACCTATCCTGCAACTTGTAAGACAAAGACATCCAGCAATTGTAAATCTCCACTTGCTTAGCGACAGCCCATCATCTCAGTATCGCAACAAGTCGGCGATGTTTCTGATGTGCGAAATTCCACAACAATTGGGATTCGTGAATGTTACGTGGAATTTCCTTGAAAGCGGTCATGGTAAAGGACCAGCAGATGGAATTGGGGCTGCTATTAAGCGGATGGGCGATAAAATTGTTGCAAATGGGACTGATGTGCCTGATGCCCGGACTTTGTTTGAGGAACTTTACAAAACAGACACCACCATAGATCTCGTGAATGTGTCCCCGTCTGATATAGAATCTACATCTAGCTTGATTCCTGGTGACATCAAAGCATTCCCCGGGACAATGCTTCTACACCAAGTGTGGCCTGATCTCTCAGCAAATACAGGCACGATCAAGTGTCGAAACTTTAGTTGCTATTGTGAGTATCATTCTGACGACGGGATAAACACTCATTGCAATTGTTACAGTCCGAAAACTTGGACATTTTCAACAAGCGCCGCGACGACTCCAGCAAACCAACTTAAAATAAGCGAGCAGCCGACGACACAAGAAGAGTACGATACACCATCAACCAACCTGAATGCGCTGAGCGAGGATGTACCACACGATGACGTATCTCCAAGTTCGAGTGTACCTGAAAGCAATCACACTATGCATATATCAATGCGGAGGTTTTATGGGATTCGGACGGACACAGAAAAGCGATTGTCTGATGCACGAACTGATGTAACACCAGCATCAATTGGTATATCCCATGAAATTTCGAATTTGAAAAGGTCACCGCTGCCTAAGAAGAGAAAGAGATCGAATCAAAGGAAACTGGCACCGAAAAAGAAGCAAAGGAGCTGTTCTGATGATGACTGCCAATGTTTGGTATGTAGCGAGTGGTACCACAATTCGCGTGGTGGTGATCAATGGATCATGTGTTCCTCGTGCAAGCGTTGGGCCCATGAAATGTGCACATCATTCGACGCGAACGAAGCTGTCACCTTCAAATGTGATGAGTGCGACTAAATTGTGAACTATGCATCGGCGATGCGGCAGTCCATCATGTGCTATATTATTATATGGATATGCCCATGTGGTTCTGAAAACATTAACTCGTTTATTGAAATTTAGTTGTTACGTGTTCATTCGTTGAATATTTGTTTCAAAACTTGAAAATAAAGATGCATTCAGGGTTTAGAACTCCACTTACAATAACATAAATTTAAAATTGGAGGGCAATATTACGGTTCTATTAGCTGCCCTTCAGAAATTATTAATAACCCGTCATCCTATTATCTAATAGGATGTTGGGCTGTTTATCATTTATGTCGGGCCGCTAATAAATTGTATTGACCACCAGAATCATGTTGTTTTATATAGTTTTGATATTGAAAACTTAACTATTAATTTTGGTATCCCTCTAAAACATCGAAACTTATATTATATGAAATAAATGCATGGAAAGTTTATTATAAAAAGTAGCGTCTATATCGTATATACTTCTTGTTCCAACATGTTAATTAATATACATTTTATTCTAAAAGAAATGTAAAAGGTTTCCTAATAATTATCCTGTATCCCTGAATACATCTTTAATATTCAATATTGTTATAATGCAGTGTCTCTCCAGGAGGACCAACTTCAAATCAAATTAACAGTACCACACATTTCTATGTTCGGTGCACGTGTTATAAGTATTGACGGTGATGTATATCTTCCAATTTGCTATATATATACCTACATGTATGCCCATGGTATTTAAATGTCGCTTGATAATTATGCCAATTTTCATATCATTTTCGTAACAATAGCCAGGTTCAGATGTTGGTACCTGATTTATAAAGTTTGTCGATCCTGCATTTAAAAACCGCCGGTTATACAACTGTTGATAGCTGCGATTACATGTACACTACCAATCAGATTGTGTCGTGCAAACTTCAAATATAACATGTAACAAAGAGGAATAATCCAATCTTCAAAAATATGAATTGTAAAGTGCATGACATTAACGCTTGTAATTTGTAATATATAAATGAACGTCAAGTCAAATGGAGAATTGGATAGCTTTAAACGTTTTTGTTTTACATCTCTACGGCTTGTGCCACTGTTAATCAACCATATGTGCTCTATTTGGTGAAGTATTACAGTTTTGTTTTTCGAGAATGTAATTTGTAATATTTTAATGAACGTCAAGTCAAATGGAGAATTGGATAGCTTTATACGTTTTTGTTTTACATCTTCACGGCTTGTGCCAATGTTCATCAACTATATAGGTGCTCTATTTGTTGAAGTATTACAGTTTTGTCTTTCGAGAATCAATGCCCCAATAACAGCTCAAAGCTCACCACATTACACGTCGAGTCTATGTCTATAAACATGTTTGGTGCCACTAAATGTAGATGACATCCACGGTCACTTGCATCTCTAAACACATGTCACGCGTTACACCAACAAGAACTGAACCTGTCAGTGATATAAATGTGACATGTATCTCTTCCCTGAACTTTTTCTGTAGACTTGATGATATAAAACAATAACTTTGAGCGCAGAAATCCTGTTAAACAGGATTTTGTGTCAATAGAAAATAATGTTTGAACAATTTTGTGTCATGATTTGGGGAATAAATATTGCTATATTTCAAACTCTATATTTATGGTTTGGTAGAACATCTATGTTTAAAAATTCTTTCAATATGTAACAGTTGTTTGAGATGCAAAAGTGCATTCGTGACAAGTTTCCTATATACATTTTGTATTTGAATTGTTACCGTGAAGAGATAGAGCATCTTTAAAAAATAAAAACATATGAACTCAAAACGTTTTATGGCGAATGTCAAATTTTGTATATGTCATTCACATGCCCCGACTTGTAACGCACTACGCTTCGTCAACCCCCACCAAACTGTCCTTGGCGCCGTCCCTATATATATATATATATATATATATATATATATACGCGACTGCATGTTTTGTGTCATGGTAGTTTACATGATGTTTTTATACTATCATGCCACAACGCATGCATGCGCGTATTTGGGGATGATACATAATAAACGGCAATACGGCGGGGCGGGGGGGGGGGGGGGTACAAGCACATGTACATGCATGGTGTTATTGACTGAGCGTCATCATTTAACCCCGAAAGCTGTACCCCATTAACGAATCAATTAATACATTAAATGTTCGATACTAAACATCGAGACAGAAAGGCCGAGTAGATCTAATCAAACTTAAATATAGTATATATAGTATACATGTATATTGATGGTCCATTTGGGCACATCGATATGCTATATTTTTACTCGATGATGGTTATAACGCGGACTGTTATTCGTTTAGAGGTGTATTCAGGTAATAAATAAACACAGGCGACAGACAAAATTATTCATATTCATTGCTGAGAAATGTTCAGATAATAAGTTGAACAAACGACCTTTATGAACTTATTATCCGAACATTTCGACGAGTAGTTAACCCTCCCGACGTCGCGATCGACTGCTGACTATGCAATCAGGGACGTCAATTTTGGTGTTTCATATAGTCCAATTTATCAAATTCTCAGTCACGTCTTTTCAATACATATACGAGTGAATTATTGAACTATTTAAAGATGGACTATTTCTTCCTAAATACGTTTTACAGGGATATAAACTATAAACTTGTCTTCCATCAATATTTCATATCGATATTTTCTTATGTAATACGACATTTTTTCGCTACTATTTTTGGAACAGGTAGACACGAAATGTTCAGGCAATCTAATATAAATATAGAGTTCTCCCGTTTGCTATGCTCCGAACGTTCCACGAGCGCTTAAATTTCCCATGTTGATGGTATGTATTAATTATATCAGAACATTCGAAATAAAATTAATATGAATTGACAGGGGTCTTCGATTCATCTCTTATTTTATACTCAAGAAACTATATAAAACTTGTTATAGGAAGAAACCATCTTCATAGATCGGTATCCGCATGCGCGTGAGTGACAAGGGGTGTGTATTGTTTATTGTAACCTGCTCTGTCTACGTAGGCCCACCATGTATGTGTGGTGGATGGGAGAATAAACGTGCAACGTATATAAGTTCACTTCGCAATTCAACTTTGATTTGTTCTTCTGAAAACTGAGACCCTGGGCGAAAATCAAACTATAAGCTGGAGCTGTATACAAATATTTGAGAATAACTCGTCGCCTACTGCACATGTCTCGTACATCGTCATTACCCAAACGCTGCGCGCAAAACTCCCGATATTTCCTTAATAGACAATATCGATGAATTATCGATGCATGTGGATCTGCAAAAATCACGCTTATTTCAATGATGTATAATTCTGAAACATCTAGTCACTTATTTACATGTTTTCAAATATGTAGTTTTGCGTTTGGGTAATGACGATTTTGTTTGGGTAATGACGCGTCATTACCCAAACAAAATCGTCATTACCCAAACGCAAAACTATTTGTCTGAAAAAAAATGTAAATATTTGACTGTAAGTTCAGAATTATACATTGTTGAAATAAGCGTGATTTTTGCATTTGCACATGCATCGATAATATTCATAGATATTGTTTTTTAAGGAATCATCGGGAGTTTTGTGTGCATATTTATATGCAGAAATAGGTACAAATAACTTATAAAATATAAAATGAGTCCACGATGACCAGAGAAACAATATAAAAGCACCTAATTTATTATATATTGTCTACATTATCGAATGTACTAGCACATTTTGGCATGTGTGTGCGATTTCTCGAACGATGCATGCTTTTTCTGCTGAAAAACAGCGTTTGGGTAATGACGATCTAACTTTACCCAAACGGTCAAAAATCGAAATAATGAGAAAAAAATCATCACGGAATTTTTACAAGTCTTGTTTTCTTGTTATATCGTCACAACTCGGTAATTTACCAGACATATCATACAATCAGCTCAATTTCCAATTTCGGGCACACTCGGACATCGAGTTTGCTCGTTTACCGTAGAATCACCCACTTACATAAAAAAAAATCCTCAGCGTGTGAACGCACCCTTACATATACAACAAATCCTCAGCGTGTGAACGCACCCTTACATATACAACAAATCCGTCAGCATGTGAACGTACCCTTACATATATACAACAAATCATCAGCGTGTGAACGCACCCTTACATATACAACAAATCCTCAACGTGTGAACGCACACTTACATATACAACAAATCCTCAGCGTGTGAACGCACACTTACATAAAAAAAATCCTCAGCGTGTGAACGCACCCTTACATATACAACAAATCCTCAGCGTGTGAACGCACCCTTACATATACAACAAATCCTCAGCGTGTGAACGCACCCTTACATATACAACAAATCCTCAGCGTGTGAACGTACCCTTACATATACAACAAATCCTCAGCGTGTGAACGTACCCTTACATATACAACAAATCATCAGCGTGTGAACGCACCCTTACATATACAACAAATCCTCAGCGTGTGGACGTACCCCTTAGCTATACACAAAATCCTGAGCGTTGTTGTCAATCTTGAATTGTTTGAGTGATCTAATACGTAGTGGAACAAAGCAGGGACGTGGCAACAGGGGGTTGTGGTGCCTCACCCCTTCAACTTTTGTCAACATTTTCAATAGTTGTAAATATCATGCCTGACACAACACTAGTTGTAAATTGTAAACAACGTATATATTGACAATGTTCTCATTGTTTGATTTTCCAACAAGTAATTGCTGGGAGTTTGGTGGTCTGGTTCAAGGGGGAGTAGTATACTGTGGGCTGTGGCTTCCTCATTTGACCAGGACTTGGTCGGCGTCGGCCATCAGACATCAGACATGTGTCGTTGCTACGCTGTAGTGCGTTGGTATTGACGCCGTTGCTATGTAGCTATTGACCAGTATTTATATGGGGTATTGTATGTTGATTCCCCCCTAAGTGGGTCGAATTTTAATTCATAAGCAGCAATAAATACACCATGGAGTTCACAACTAACGACCAGCCTATTTCTCATCACTGAGTAGTCTCCTCGAAAAACACCCCATATAATGCATTGCTGTCAACCAACTAAGTACATTAAGTTCCCATATAATTACCCCCCCCCAACACCACCACCACTTAGGGTGAAATCAATAGACAATACCCCCATATAAATACCGGTCAATAGCGTGCATACCAACGACGCCAATAGCAACGCACTACAACGTAGCAACGGCGCGCAGGTCAAATAACCGAGCTCGTCCTGATCGCATCAGGCAGCCACATGTCACAGTATACTACTAGGCGGCAGGGGTGCAGTTGGAAATTTTTCAAGGTGGACACCGCCTCCCAACGGAGTTCCTCTAGCCACGTCCCTGAACATAAACACACAGCACATATACAAACTATATATGTACATGAGATATTTCAAACACCTTACTCGTATTTAAATTCACGCAGTACTATTTTTCGCGCACCAATGCATCGGTGCGCGAATTTAAAACTGAGCGAATAATAGTACGAATCAGAGTTTAGCGAACAAACGTGACACATACAGGGGTTTGTGTATTAATAGATACACACTTAATTATGGACTACGAAGGGACATTAATTTTCTGAAATATAATCATCCTATTGATGCTCGATGATATTGGACCAAGAGTAGTCGAGTTACCTATATCTATATCGTCACTAGATCATGCCATGAATCTTTACTATGGCTAATGCCCGTATACTATAGAGATCATATTCCAACCGTACAAATCCTTGGAAGTTTTGACAGGGTACCTTAATAAAGTCGAAAAATATACACGAGAATATATTTCTTAATGATTATCTGTTCCTTAATAGTGTATAGACTATATGTGACAGTCCCACTCTAAATTGCATGCATTTCTGTAATATCGCAATAAACATTCAATTAATTACCCTGGGAAAATTCCATAAGTGTAAGAAACACAAAGCAAAATCGCTCACAAAGTCACTTAAATCATGAAATTTCCAATTGGGACCTTCACCTGCAGTGAAGAACATTATCAAGAAACAGATAATAACAAAGAAATATATTCCCCGCGTTATTTTTTCGATTTTATAAGGTTCCCTGTCAAAAATTCAAAACGTTCCAAGGTTTTGTTCTGGTGGAATATGATCTCTTCTGGCGTTAGCCATATTAAAGATCCATGTAATGATCTATATCCTCACAACCAAATAAATAACAGTTATCTTTGTGGGCTGAGCATTTATATCGTGGTGAACTTTAATGCTACTTCAGAAGTGATTAAGAACTGTAACTGATACACGTCGGATACATTATTTTTGTATACGAAATATTTTTGTCAGTTTTGAATTCGCGCAGAATCGTGAGCGAATTTAAATACGAGTAAGGTAAGCAATTTAGTGTTACATTACATGTAGATTATAAAAGTTTCTAACACAATTAATCTTATATAGTTTCTTGGATGTCGCTGTGCTCTGACGACTTTAACCCTTTCTTTGCTATAAACAGAATGTCTATATATGAGGGTGACGACCCCCCTTTTCGTACGCTGGATGCGGGGTCTGTTATGGCGTATTCCGGATGCCAGACCACCGTACGCTGGATGCTGTCGGGCACATATATCGGATGCCGGATGCTTCCATTGATAATTTTTCTTGACGTTAAACAGCAAAAACACAACGAAAGTACGTCCGCTAATTTATATTTCTTTGCTCGGACACTCTATTTTCCACAATTTAGCTAATTATACGTCTCGTTATCACATCTGACATATCTAAATAGTGATAATTAATATATAGTACCTACTGTTAAAATAAATCGCAGTGCTGATCTGCTATATCGGTTTGTTATATTATCCGATAGAGTTGTCGCCCATCTGAATTCTGCTTGGCAATAATTTTGAATATGTAATTAATTTTGAAAAATGTATTTAGAAGCCTGCATGCGACTTCATTTTAATAACACCATTATTACCCTCTGATCGGATTGAGTACCTTTAATTTGAAATATTAAATATTAAAAAGATGTTAGTTTTCTATTTGCGTGTCCCTGGTGTTCAATACTACCGTGTAGTGTCATGAGTGTACGACCATGAACGGTCACCCAAGATTAGCTAGGTGGTTTCCGCACATGCCACTTCAACTTCTCCTCATTCAGTATATTATACCACTCCTGTCATTTGGATCTATGCCTTTCACCCCAACCCAATACGCCCTATCATGTCATTAACTCCCGGCCATATTAAATCCACCATGCAGGTCCGGTTCCGTGGTATCAAGAGATTCTTCCATGCAGCCCCGGTTGTTTTATTGCTGCAGATCAAAGTTCTGGAGTAGCATTTCCATATCTGGAGCTTTTGAATATTCATGACTTCCATATATGTCATATATGGAAATGCTACTCCAAAACTTTGAACTGTAGCACTAAAACCACGGAACCGGACCTGGTGGATCCAATATTGCCGCAAGTAAGTTAGACAGGGCGTATATATGTATGATATGAGATCATACATTTAGTAAAAAGTTTAATCTTTCCGTAAAGCTGCTAAATCAAATCATTACTAGCCAATACGGAGACTAATTCCAATACCTCATGCCAACGTTCACTTCGTTCCTGAGTCTGTTTTCAATAAATTTAATCAAATAGTATTCCGGATGCCGCCTCTCTGTTATGGCGTATTCCGGATGCCGGGGTCCATTTTAAGCCGGATGCCGGATGCCAGGTGAGGGGGGTCGTCACCCTCATATATGGAATATCCCACCAATGAATAGCAATTCGTCCGCACCTGATTTATCTATATATATGGCTGTCGTTGCTGGTATTACCTGATCATTTCTCCATATGAATAATAGACGATTCCAATGCATACTTTTATAATTGATGGGAAATTTCACTTATAGTAAAGAAAGTGTTAAGGGGGAGGTGAAGTGAGAAATTTTGACTGTGGATTTCCATGCAATCTCCGGGGCAAAATTTGTGTATGAAGCAGTTGTCCGGGATCCAAAGCAGGTATATCATTGAACAGTCATAACATTTAAATGGCGGATAAGCTATAGGTAAATTATAAAAATTTCAATAATTTTATTTTTGAGAATTTTGTTCTCGAATATAACACTTAACCAACTTTTGAAAAATCATTAAAAATTGAAATATAAATACACCAATATTATAATGGAACAAGTTCCAAGCGGACACGCAAGATAAATACATATTGTTTTCAATACCACAACAAGAGGGTGTCACCCGCTATATCCACCAGAATCCTGAATACCACACAGAGGGGTAAATCCTGTGTATACCAGTTAAGAAAATGTGGAATGCACAAGTTTAGTAATTTTACACTATATCATATTTTCACAAATTTACTGAAGTAGTGTCCATAATCAAGATGTATTAGAGTGAATTACATACAAAAATGTTATTTGGACTGGAAAATAATCGAAATTGGTGTAATTTTGTGCTGTATAACATATGCGTGACGGCTTTCTGTTGAATCCCGAATACCGGTTAAATTGGACATGTGAATCCGTCGGGAGTACCAGTAAACAGTCTCAGAGGAGTGTGAATCCCACATCTACCGCCTGGCCTGAGTTTAATTCCACATATGGTGAATTTGGTGATACCAGCCAGCTATGCGGGATAGCATAACTAAATTCACCCTCTGCTGACCTCATTCTGCATGACAGGCACGCAAAAATCAGACTTGACCTGAATCACGCCTACCAACATGAGGGAGAAAACACAATCCATCAAGTCATGCATACTCAGAAGTATTTGCAACTCTTTAACTTTTACTTTGCAGATTTGCATGGAAATCCCCATTCCAAATTGGTTATTTAATTGACCTCCCCCTTAGCCCAGCATTGTGGGTGGGGTCCTCATGCAGATGTGTTGTTGCAGATCATTGGTGGACCAGAATACCCGTGAACAGTTGCGACATCTGTGTCCGTGTACAGTTGTTCTGTGCCGAGAGAGAGACGAGTCGTGGCGGTATATATTCCCACAGAATTCACACTTTAACCGATTCTGACCGTCTGTAGCCGTTGCTGTCTGAAAAAGAACGGAAGTTAAAAATTGATTATCTTTTCATGTAGCAAATTTGAAATAATTTCGTGGATATAAAATAATAAATATGATGTGAAGTCCTGAAGAGTCATTTAAAGTTTGGTGATTATAGCACGAGGGATGTGGTCTTGTGTGCCAAAGGCTTTAGTCATCTAAAGAGTAAAACATTCAAATTCGATAGCTCCAATTTAGAGATGGTTCTTGTCATGCTTTTAAATTTTCAAAACATTTATCCCATATATACGGGCTGCAGGGTGTGCTGATGGATTCAAATGTGAAATCCAACATGACTGCAGGAGGCCATGTTGTTAAAAAATTCAGAAAAATAGGACAGCTTTCATCTAGATGTCACTCCAAAGAACCATATGAAGTTTGGATGAGGGATGTGGCATTTTGGGTGCGCCAAAGGGTTTTAGTCACGATCAGAGTAAAATCCAAGATGGACGCTGGCGACCATGTATTTTTTTAACGAAATTCAGAAAATATCTTTGGCTCCCATCTAGAGGTCACTCCCGAAGATGCTTATGAAGCTTGGTGATGATCGGATGAGGGATGTGGCCTGTATGTTGTGCCGAAGTATTGTCATGCAAAAAGTAAAATCAAAGATGGCCAGTTTCTTTTTTACGAATTTCGAGAACAAAATCGATAGCTCCCATCTAGAGGTCACCCTGAAATGCATATACAGTTTGATGATGATTGGACGAGGGATATGGTCTGCCAAAGGTTTTAGTCACACAAAGAGTACAATAAAAGATGGCTGCCGACGGCCATGTTTTCATCTAAAATCGTTCAAATTCGATAGATCTCATCAAGGTGATATTAGCCATGCCTGTAAATTTACAAAACGTTTCTTCTATATACATGTATGGGGGCTGCATGGTGTGCCAATGGATGCAAATCTTAAATCAAAGATGGCTGCTACGGCTGAGTGGCCGTGTTTTAATCGAATTTCAGAAATAATCGACGGCTCCCATCTGGAGATCAGCCCGAAGTTCCCTATGAACTTGGGTGACGATTGGATGAGGGATGTGGCCTGTAGGGTGTGCCGAAAGATTTAGTCATGCAAAGAGAAAATTCAAGATGGCTGCTGACAGCCATATTTTAAAAACACATTTCGGAAATAATCAATGGCTCCCATCTAGAAGTCACCCCGAAAATCCATATAAAGCTTGGTGGCGATCAGATGAGGGATGTGGTCTATAGGGTGTGCCAAAGGATTTATTCATGCAAAGAGTAAAATCTTTTACCTGCTCACAACTGTCCTATCTGTATCCGATTAAATAATAAAAGGGCGTGGTATGGATACCAGCCTGAATGAATGCTTTTTCTCAGCCATTTTACATAGGACATGAGAATACTATTTAAAGATGGTCTACCTTTTCCTATATACGTTTTATATAGATTCCGGTGTATAAAATAACATATATGTGTCGAAGACACCTTTCCGTTTCTATTAATTACTATTGATTTTATATCATACTAGCCGATGAGCCCGACGTTGTCCGGGCTATTCAAAAACCAAATTTCAAGTCGATAGCTCCACCCGTTTCCGAGATCTGGTCTGCGCATGCGCGAAGCTGGCATCGCACTGGCTCGGCGACCCGATAAAATTCGTATCCGGGGCAAGATACATTCACATACCAAATTTCAAGTCGATAGCTCCACCCGTTTCCGAGATCTCGTCTGCGCATGCGCGAAGCTGGCGTCGCACGGGCTCGGCGACCCGATAAAATTCGTAACCGGGGCAAGATACATTCACATACCAAATTTCAAGTCGATAGCTCCACCCGTTTCCGAGATCTCGTCTGCGCATGCGCTGCACGGGCGTCGCACGGGCTCGCCAATACGACAACGACCACCGCCAGGTCAAACTATACACACGTACCAAGTTTCGTCCCGATCGGTCGAGAATCGTAGATTTGTATTAATGACAGACAAACAGACAGACAGAGGTCTTAAAAATATATATGAGATTTTCTTATATTAGTATAGTGCGATAATCAAGTGGGACATTGTTTCGTTATTATATATGTTTAGGATTTGCGATAGAGTTATATCCAATGCTTCGCTCCGAATGAACGCGCGCCGTGTAATGTCCCAAATTGATTGTAGTATATTATACCCGAAAATTCTAAATAAAATCAATATTAATTAATAAGTCAAAGCATTTCCATTCAGGATTCTTCAATTCATATTTATTATTTTATACTCAGGACATTATATAAAACTTGTTATAGGAAGAGATAGACCATCTTTAAACTATTTATACATAGAACATAGTTTTGCTGTTAACAGATAACACAAATAAACAGACCTGTACATGGCATACATAAGACTAAACAAATCTCGAGTCTGGTGATAGTGTTCCTGGTACAGGTATATCATGCCATAGTGCGGAGATAGCCACAGTGGCATGTCGTTAAAAACGAGAAAACACTATTAAAATTTTTAAATCGAGCGCGCCACTTTAACAAAAGCATCGCTATTGGTGTACATGTAGATACGTTACGTATTATATTAATAGCGAATAGCGTTTGTTAACTTTGTTAAAGTGGCATGCTGGTTTTTAATTTAGATTATTTTTTTTAATTAGATTTTTACTCGTTTTAAAGACACGCCCATGAGAGTATAGCTCTGGTATTCACCATATGGAGCCTCGCATATATAAGATAATACATTGGCTTAACAATATTTACCTTTACCTTGTACGCCAGTGCATTCTCTTATATGCGAGGCTCCCAATGGGAGACTCACATAGATTTAAAAGAAAAAGCACTGGCACAAGATCGTAATGCTGCCCCATGCAATGCAGCTCCCATCATGAAAGAGTTAAGTGGTCCTGATAATTTTCTATGATGCTGGTTGGTCCTGCTGAATATCTATGATGCTGGTGGGGCAAAGTGTTGCTGTTAAAGGTTCTCAATCCGATCAGACGCTCCTAAATTACTATTTCTTTGGCTTTGGGGGTAACAAATATTTTATTTGAGTCGAGGAAACCACCCATCAAAGCTCAGAGTGATTAGATATCGATGTTTGAAATTTGCTGTTTCTAATGTTTGTGGACCAGATCTTATCCAGAAGCACGTGCTCAAACAGACAAATAGCGGTTGTAAGATGGATAACTCTAAAATCAAGTGGTTACTATTAACAATAATTTTAGATTTTAGAGTTATCCATCTTACAACCACAATTTGTCCCTTTGAGCACGTGCTTCTGGATAAGATCTGGTCCACAAACAATAGAAACAGCATACTTCAAACATCGATATCTAATCACTCTGAGCTTTGATGGGTGGGTTCCTCGACTCGAATCAAATATTTTTTACCCCCGAAGCCAAAGAAATAGTAATTTAGGAGCGCCTGATCGGATTGAGTACCTTTAAACAAGAAATAGTATCTTGCGAGAATACTTAGAAATTTTCTTGCAACAAATTTTCTTATAGAAATTTTGAATATTTTTCTTAGTAATTTCTAAAAAAAATATATATAATTCTTAAAGCTAGAAATTATTTTTAATGTTAAGAAAGACAGTTTCATCCTCTTTAGACAAAAGAATATAAAAAGAAACATTCTAATATTTCTAGAAATATAAGAAAATGTGTTTCTTGCAATCTCTAACGTTTAGAAAAGTTCATTTCTTATGTAAAGTAAGTGGTAAGAATTTTTTAGTACACTTTGAAAATATTTGTTCTCAAAACAAGAAAACAGTTTACTTAACAGTAAGTAATGTGTTCCCGGTCGTTTGTCTCACAAATTAAGGGCTGTGTATTGTCTTACCACATAGAAAGAGGTAACACAACAATCTAATGCTAAAGGAATGAATTGGTTTCCTTAAAGGCAAAGATGGCCTTCGTTATAATAGGTTATCAATTAAAAATTACAATTACAAAAATTTCCTCAAGAATATACTAATAGTATAGTATATGTATAACCATAATATGAATGCGATACCATCCACAAAACACACTGTGTGTGAGCCGAGCGTTTTTTTATATACGGCATGTAAGGAGTGAGCAATAAGCAAAATGCTCAACACTGTGGCGATTTTTAGGATTGATTCATGGTGACTCTTTCAACACTAGAATCTTTTAATTTAAATTAAAATAGAAAATTAAGAATTAGAATACTATATTAGAACCATGACCCTATTTGTCCTCCATACAAATAAGTGGGTGTCAAGGGCACGAATATATTAATACAGTACAACAGTACTTTATTGGAATACTGCAAATAGCACATAAGTCGACGACCCATGACAGCATAAATTATGGCCCATTTAGTTTTCCAAACATGAACCACAACTACATGGGCATGTATTAAATTTAGGGAGTCATTGCATTACTTCGCAGTTGGACGTGCATGAAAATGTCTGTAAAACAAATGTGAAGGCCTTAAGATTAGGATAGGATATTTTATTTCAATATACACATATATGATATTAGTACATAATATATTTTAGTTACATTATATCGTATATTCGAGGGGTGGCGTAGTCAAGCTTGACTGTCTCCCTATCACCCCCTTAACTATAAATATACGATATGGTGGGCGGTATATAATGCACAGATATAGTCGCCATAGGAAAGCCTTTTGACTGCGTGCCTATAGTAAAGTAATGCCCTAAATAATCGACTCCTTAACCACAGCAGAATTGTGGGTAATTTTTCAGGATTTAGTTGGAAATATGGCTTGTTGCCATTCATCGGAAAGCTCTCCATCGAGGAGAGCTTTCCGATGCATGCAACAAGCCCTATTTCCGACTAAATCCTGACAAGTTACCCATAATTCTGCTGTGGTTAAGGAGTCGATTATTAGAGCTTTACTCTATGGTATGATGTAAATTCGTTATCTAAGTTCAGTAAGTTGTTCCATATAGTAATTATAGTTGGATATGTTGGAAAAAGTATGTTCTTGGTGATTTTACATATAGAGGGTGCTCTCGCCGGGTGTCTGGTCTGGTAGAGCGTTTTGTAAAAAATATTGATAAATGATTATGTTAAAGGTACTCAACCCGTAAAGAGGGTCCCCATCTCAACAGATTCCAACAACAACAATCCGATCAGAGGGTCCTATATTACTATTTCTTTGGCTTTGGGGGTAAAAAATATTTGATTCGAGTCGAGGAACCCATCAAACAAAGCTCAGAGTTATTAGATATTGATTTTTCAAATTTGTTATGTTCTCGAGATCAGTACTAATAACTGCCGTAATCTGCTCTGGATGTGTACTCTAAATCTATTCAAACAGACAAGGATGAATAACTCTAAAATCAAGTGGTAATTTTAACGTAATTTTGACTGAGTTCTGGGCCAGATAGTATTCCCGATAATGAAAAATAATAGATTTCTAAAATCGATATCTAACAAATCTGAGCTTTGATGGGTGACTTCCTCGACTCGAATCAAATATTTTTGACCCCCGAAGCCATTGAAATAGTAATTGAGAGGAGTTTTATCGGGTTGAGTACCTTTAAGCGCATTTAATACCAATCATGCATGCAAAAATCAGCTTGGACTTTATGCTGATATTATAGATTTTTAGAATTTCTTTTTGAAAAGAGGTTCTGTGTGGCCTTACATCTCTTCAACAGCCACAAAAGTCCATCATGAATTATTTCTAAAACTGAATCATCTAGCATTTCGCAAAGGGACACTCAGTATAGTATCTATCCCCAATGTAAACCGAGTATATATATGTGTCTATAACTAATCATATTTACATGTACATAGCCTGTCATGCATTTCATATCCCAATACAAACCAGTCAATGACTGTAGAGTCGCTCACCTGACTGGAAAGACTGAGAAGACTGGGACCCTGAAGACTACAAGAGTCAGTACTTGCTAAATTTACTTCAAAATATGTAGTTAGCGCAAATATTTGAGTGCTGAGTATTAACCCTTTACCCAACAAACCGGCCAAATCCGGCCAAATAAAGCTTCTGACAACAGCCTAAAATATCTTCGGTCTGTCTCAATAGAACCATACAAATATGGATATCATTGGAACCGGCTCCTTGACCACATTGTGATAGTTACAGTTATGCCCTGTGCCAATGCATTCTCTTATATATGCGAGTCGACCATAGGTCGCCTCGCATATATAAGAGAATGCATTGGCCTAAAAAAAATCTTTTTTAACACTTTTTACCATTTTTTCTTACATTCTTTAACAATTTTATAATTTTTAATGTGTTAAGCCAATGCATTCTCTTATATATGCGAGGCGACCTATGGTCGACTCGCATATATAAGAGAATGCATTGGCACAGGGCCCTTCTGTTGGGTAAAGGGTTAAATCTGCAATGTCTGCCCCTTTTGAAGACAAAACATTGTCTTTGAACAATAAGGAACATCAGCAGATTTTTTTAAATCTGAAAAGTGTATGTTATCAGAAACTGATTCTACAGGTAGTTCATACTCAAATTTATCTATGCCATAAAATATGATTAAAATACACTAATTAATTACTATTGAAACATCTGTGTCTCAGAAGATGCCCACAGAGAAATAGAAAACTGCTGAAATCATAGAATGATTTTATTTTAGTACATGTAATTGGTTTTGGAAAAAATTACATCTCATTGAATAAATCTGAACCCCCCCCCCCCCAAAAAAAACCCTGTACATCCCTTGCGAGAATAGGACATGTGTGATTTATTTGGATGCCTGACTACATATTTCCTTGGCCTTGAACCCCAGTGCATTCTCTTATTTGAGATTGCTGTAAACACATAGGGTTAAAATTTCATTCATGCACCTCTCTCTCTCTCTTAGTCAGGAGAAATAGGGATATTGAGATAAAAGTTAATTACTTTATATAGACCCGAGAAACAGCTGTGAGAAGTAAGGCCAGTTCATGGCATGTCAGATAACTAAAGCTGTAGAAGACTTTTAATGGGGTGAACTACGCAAGGATCCGGTGTGGGGTGAAGGTGGTGGTCGGGGTGGTTGGGTGGGGTTGAAGGTGTTGTGTGTCTAAAAAAAATGAAAGAAAATTGAAAAAAACTTTATTTTTATTTTTGTTTTCAATTTAAAATTATTTTTCAATTTTTTTTCAATTTTTTCAATTTTTTTTAAATTGAGCAAGGATTTAAATTAAAATGTTTTTTTTTCTTTTAAGAGTTATGTCCCTGGCTCTCCCCCTATTTGACCCAGTGACCCCATTTGAACAAATCTGAACACCAGTCACCCAAGGACCCTCCATACCAAATATAAGCTAAATTGGTCCAATGGTTCATAAGAAGAAGTTGTTCCAAGAATTACTATGGAGGAACAGGTTTGTGGTCTGGTGACTTCATTTGAACAAATCTGAATGTGAGTCACCTAGGGAAAATCCACACCAAATATGAACCCATTCGGTCTTACACTTTTGGAGAAGAAGACGATTCTTGATGGACGGATGGACGGATGGACGGACGAGGAGTGATGACAATAGCTCCACCGGAGACTTCATCTCAGGTGAGCTAAAAACACATCATAACATGAACCAATGTCACATCTTGTTTTCCTACATGCTTTATGAAAGTATCAACTGTAGATTGGGAGTTGTTAATAATTTATATGCTGAGCAGTCAATAGAATGATCAAGAAAAGTGAAATTATTTTCTTTTCAAACATTTCTCCAATAAATGTGAGCTGCAGGGCATTGCGATGGATTCAAATGTGAACTTCAAGATGGCTGCTGGCAGCCATGTTATTTGATGAATTTCGGAGAAATTGGATAGCTCCCATCTGGAGGTTACCACAAAGAACCATATGAAGTTTGGTGAAGATCGGATGAGGGATGTGTCAAAATATTTGGTCATGCAAAGAGTAAAATCCAAGTTGGCCACTGGCAGCCATGTTTTTGAACGAAGTTCTAAACGATCGGCCGACACGATCGGCAGATGTTAACCCATCCCTTGGCGATAGTAAATTACTATGACTGGAATCATAAATGAGAGTTTTGGTGTTGAATTATAGAGTATACTGTTATGTACTATTATAGACAGATGTACATAACACAAATTATTGGAATTTATGGGTCACTCGGATTTATATAAGAGAATGCACTGGTACAGGATCTGTAATGCTGCACCCCCACAGCCTTGTGTTAAATGTGAAAGGTGACCTGGACATGGAATACTTGGGTTAAGAGAGTCAAATTTAAGTTTACAATGATAATGTATCAAATTCTACCAACAATATAGATCAAGATAAGCCACCTCACTGCTGACCCATTAATATCAATTATATAGCAGAGCTGTCAACAAATCACAGGAATTGTTTATGTTGAAAGCTGGCATCTCTATTAAACCAATACCATTTATAATGACCTCAGACCATCTGTAGAGTAATATCTTCAGCTGTGCAAGGCAGCAAAGATGTTCAAGTCTACTGTTAATATCATGTGATGTGTATTGTTTAATCTTTATTTTAAATTAGATACCATAGCTTTCTTTATCAGATTATCTGCACATTGGCATAAGAGACATCAGAAAATATTCGCAGCCATGTTTTTCATCAAATATCACTAAAATTTGATGGCTCCCATCTGGAGGTGATCCTAAACATGCCTGTAAATTTTCAAAACATTTCTCCATTAATAAAATGTTAATTTGTGTGCCGATGGATTCAAATTTGAAATCCAAAATGGCTCCCATCTAGAGTTCACCCCAAAGATCCGTAAGTTTCATGATGATTGGATGAGGGATGCGTCCTGTATGGTGAGCGAAAGGAAATTGTTGATGGACAGACGCACGGCTAGTCACACAGACAGACGACGGATGCCAACCCATGGCAATAGCTCAAACTTTACATAGTAAAGTTGAGCTATAAATTGTAGATCGTTAATTAATAGGTAGAATATTGGGGTAAATTGCAGTGCTGCATTATGTAATATCCAAGCTGCAAGCTGCAGACAGATTGTTAGAAAATTCAGAAATTAATAGCAATTAATAAAGAAAAACCTATATAAATATAGGATAGCGGATCACGCAATGTGTCCAACAGCCACCGCGCTATACATGTACACTTAAAAACACATTCAAACTACATGAATTTCTTAAATAATTGAGAAAACTAACCAACTTGACCATTGTCGTCACAATGAAAATGAGGAATGGACCACCAGCCATACAGTAGCGCCCTAATTAATCGACTCCTTAACCACAGCAGAATTATGGGTAACTTTTCAGGATTTAGTCGGAAATATGGCTTGTTGTCATTCATCGGAAAACTCTAGGGGAGAGCTTTCCGATGAATGGCAACAAGCCATATTTCCGACTAAATCCTAAAAAGGTACCCATAACTCTGCTGTGGTTAAGGAGTCGATTATATAGGTCATTACTGTATATTAAACTAATCTAAATTATGATCTTGAATTAAGTTCATAACACTTGATCACAAGCCGTACCAGTACGTGCTGTCCTAATGAAATGGCTCAATGCCGTTTTCTCGGGAAAAAAAACATTCATTGGCTTATGTTTGTGCCCCAGAAAGAACTCTCCATTGTAAACATTTAAAATATCTTATCTACATACATATAACATTACTATGCACTGTAATAGTCATCACATTGTGCCGCTAAAACAAGAGACAAATCAGCCGTAACTTCCATAAAGTCATCACAGAGCTCTCAGTCATCGGTCGACATTGCAAAACCTTGAACACTGATGTGATGGTTACGTCGCATGTGCCTTGTCAAATTGGTGCGGAAACTGAAGGTCTTGTGGCATATGTTACAGGTGTGTCTGCGTTCTGGTTCCGTGTTGTGCCTCGCCCGCATGTGCTCCAGTAGATAGCTCGTCGAATGGAACACACCATTACACAGCTGACATGTCAATTGATGCTTTCCTTGAATGTGATGGAATTTCTGTCGAACGAACGCTCCCTGGAATGTCAGAGGAAATTAGGTATAGGTTAGAGTAATGGAAATGCTCAACCAACACTGCGGCAATTTTACACCTATCAAAATTATCAGATATATACCAATATGGAGGGATGATCGGGGGTCTTCACAGTTCCATCAACCAGATACAGTAATGCTCTAAGTAATCGACTTCTTAACCACAGCAGAATTATGGGTAACTTTTCAGGATTTAGTCGGAAATATGGCTTGTCGCCATTCATTGGAAAGCTCTCCCCGAGAGCTTTCCGATGAATGGCAACAAGCCATATTTCCGACTAAATCCTGAAAAGTTACCCATAATTCTGCTGTGGTTAAGAAGTCGATTACTTAGAGCATTACTGTATGTATAGGATGTCCTATATTAGGGTGCTCTTAGTGTATTACTTCATACCTTTACACATGTATGTTGCTATTTCCTGTTTCCGTGGACCAATCTCTCAGTGTCACTCATGGGACTATTCTTCATTGACAAACAATTCAAGTCTCAAGCTAACGTTGCCTTCAGTAGTTGCAGGTATTCGATTTCTATATGTTCCACAATTCTGGCTTGAGACCATTAGCCATTACTTTCAACTTCTGCAAATCTATCACACACCCAGTCGTTGATCAGCATGTTCGAAAAAAAAAACAGTCTACGTAATTATTTATTTATTTATTATTTACATAACCAGTGTGTGGTACACTAAATCCTGTTCAGTGATTGGTCAACTGCATATTTTTAAGTCCGCTAATCGATAATTCACAGGCATAATATTGAGTTAACTTACATTGGGCATGTTATAAAATCCAAACTGCAGATATATTTTATATAAACAAATTCAGTTGAGTTTGAAGAAATTAGTAAGGAAAAGGCTATATAAATATAAGAAATGAATGTAGTTTGAATGTGTTTTATTGAGGGTATGGCGCTACATGTATACCTTAAATAAAACAAACTCAAACAACATTAATTCAACCTCTGGTCATCCTAAAATATATCTCAAACAACCTCTGATGAGCTCATTTTGTTGAAATTTTGCCCAAAAATGACATGGTTTAAAAGTTTTATATATTGTTACTGCGCAAAATGATTTTTTTTAGGCTCCATTGTCATGATAATGTCCATACTAAAGTTACAATACACCCCTTATCAGCACCAGCCAAATACACCAATAACCAGAAAACATAATTAGCCACTGCTTCAGCTGTACAAGCATGTGCATTAGGTATCACGAAGGCCACTACTCATGTTAATTATATATAAAAAATATGAGTGTTTTCAATCAATCCAGCAACATTATGACTTTGGATAATATTCCACTCAAGTACATGTATAACAATTTCTGACTAGAACATGTCACTTCAGCAGTTGAGTTGTAGATGTTTAAGATGCGATTGGTATTGTGGTTCACTCATGTAGTAACAAGCTACAACCAAACAAATGTGCAGATTGTATCACCGCTCTCTATTGTGGTCCGATTCACGCTCACTGCAGTCGTAATTATTAGAACAAGACAGTCAATGACTGTGAAGTCACACACCTGACTGTAAAGACTCAGAAGACTATATGCAACAGTCAGTCAGGGACGTGGCGACATTGGTGGGGGGGGGGGGGGGGGGGGGGGGGTCTGACCCACCAACTTTGGTCAAGATGTTCAACAGCATTTCATTCCTGACACAATTGATCAGAACCCAAGGGGTGTGCAAATGAAATTGGGGAAACATGCAAGTTTGGTCTGGTTCAAGGAAGAGGGTGCAGTTGAAAAAATTAAAACCCACCTCACCCCCAACAGATACCCTCTAGCCACATCTCTGCAGTCAGACCCTTCCAGCAATAAAAATTATGTTATTCCGGAGCATTGCCAAATGGAAACAGGGAGCGGATATGATAACATGCAGGTGGGTTCCTCGACTCGAATTGAATATTTCTTACCCCCGAATCAAAATAAATAGTAATTGAGTGGTGCTTAATCGGATTATGCATCTTTAAGAAATACTGTAAAAGGAAAGAGTTATGTACCTGATTCCACCCATATTTGACCTGGCGGCCCCATTTGAACAATTTTGAATCCTAATCACCAAATATGACGCTATTCTGACTTGCGGTTCTGTAGATGTTGACGGACAGACGGACGGATGGGCAGATGGACGAGGAGTGATGCTTTCTCTTTCGCACGACCATGTCTTTCCTGCACCGTCCATACAAGCACAGAGAGCTGTGTAATGATTAAACCCCCACAACATGTACACAGTCCAAATTTAAATTACATTACTCTTGTTTGGAAAATGTCAATAATGAATTACAGTATTTTGATGAAATTTTTTTCTTCTGGGAAGTAAATACAGTAACGCCCTAAGTAATCGACTCCTTAACCACAGCAGAATTATGGGTAACTTTTCAGGATTTAGTCGGAAATATGGCTTGTTGCCAATCATCGGAAAGCTCTCGGTTACTTAGGGCATTACTATACAGATCTAGATATTTCGAGGTTTAGTCGGTAGATAATTTTAACATGAATTTATTTTTAATTGTCATAGTGCCAATTGTATTTGGGCAGTCTGTACTACTTTTAAGTCAAACAGAACAGAACCCTCTTGTTGAATGGAAGGGAGAACTCTAGGTGGCATACATTTTGCATTGAGCGTCATGCAATAAGCGATATCACTGAGTGGCTACCGTTGACCATATTGGATCCATCCACCCCCCATTCCGCGGTTTAAGTGCTACAGGTCAAAGTTCTGGAGTAGCATTCCATATATGGAGTTTTGAATATTCATGATTTCCTGAATGCGCGCGGAATGGGGCTGGATGGATCCAATATGGTAGCGACTCAGTGATCTCGCTTATACATTATGGGAGAGTAAATGGGGACATTTCATGGCAGAAGTGAGTGACTACTGACTTACTATAGCTCTGTGTATTTCTAGTTTATAAGCATAATTATATTCCATATCTTGGTAGCTATATATTCTTGCTCTTATTTTTACATGGATAATCAATGAAAGTGTCCATGACACTGTAGCTCAACTTTGCGAAGAAGTTAAATTTTTGTGGTGAGGAATGAATGGAATGATGAATTGAATTTTGAAATCCAAGATGCCTGCTGGCAACCATGTTTTTTGCCGAATTACCCCAAAATTACTCGTTCCCATCTACATATTAATATCATCAGCCTTGACAAATTTCATAATGATCCGACCAAAGGTATGACCTGAAGCCTGTGCCAAAGGATTTAGTCATGCAAAGAGTAAAGATGGCTGCTGGTGGCCATGTTTTTTGGCCGAATGACCCCAAAATGACTCGCTCCAATCTACATGTCAGAAATAACATTCATGACAAATTTCATGATGATCAGACAAACAGTACGGCCTGTAGCCCGTGCTAATGGATTGAATTTTGAAATCCAAGATGGCCACTGGTGGCCATGTTTTTTTGCCAAATGACCCTAAAATGACTCATTGCCATCTACAATGTCAACAGCCATGACAAATTTAATGAAAGTGTCAATGACACTGTAGCTCAACTTAGGTAGGGGAATAATTTAATGGTTGACAAGTTTCATAATGATCGGATCAGGGATCTGGTCTGTAGGGTGTGCCAAAGGATTTAGTGATGCAAAGAATAAATTCTAAAATGGCCACCGGTTGCCATGTTTTTTTGCCGAATGACCCCAAAATGATTCGTTCCATCTACATGTCAATGTCAACATCCATGACAAATTTCATGAAGATCAAACAAACAGATCAGTCTATAACCCATGCTAATGGGTTTTGTAGAAATATTTAGTCATACAAAGAGTAAAATCCAAAATGGCCATTGGTGGCACATATATTTTTGCCAAATGACCCCAAAATGACTCGTGCCCATCAAGAGGTCACCCCGATGATCCATATGAAGTTTGGTGATGATCAGATCAGGGATGTGGTACGTAGGGTGTGTCAAAGTATTTAGTGATGCAAAGAGTAAAATCCAAGATGGCCACCAGCGGCCATGTTTTTTGGCCGATTCATCCTAAAATGTCAACATTCATGACAAATTTTATGATGATCAGACAAACAGTACGGCCTGTAGCCCGCGCCAATGGGTTCAAATTTGAAATCCAAGATGGCCACCAGCGTCCATGTTTTTTGGCCAAATGACCCCAAAATGACTCGTTCCCATCTACATGTCAATGTCAACATTCATGACAAATTTCATAAAGATCCGACCAAAGATACAACCTGTAGCCCGCGCGAAAGTATTTAGTGATGCAAAGAGTAAAATCCAAGATGGCTGACAGCGACCATGTTTTTAGGCCAAATGACCCAAAAATGACTCGTTCCCATCTAGAGGTCACACCGATGATCCATATGATGATCGGATCAGAGATGTGGTCTGTAGGATGTGTCAAAGGATTTAGTGATGCAAAGAGTAAAATCCAAGATGGCTACCAGCGGCCATGATTTTTGGCCGAATGATCCTAAAATGACTCGTTCCCATCTACATGTAAATGTCAACATTCTTGACAAATTTTATGATGATCACACAAACATTACGGCCTGTAGCCCGCACCAATGGATTTAATTTTGAAATCCAAGATGGCCACCAGCAGCCATGTTTTTTGGCCGAATGACCCCAAAATGACTCGTTCCCATCTACATGTCAATGTCAACATTCATGACAATTTCATAAAGATCATACCAAAGATGTGACCTGTAGCCCGCGCCAAAGGAAATTGTTGACGACACACGGATGACGGACGCCAACCCATGGCAATAGCTCAAACTTACAAAGTATGTTGAGCTAATAATGATCCGACCAAAGGTACGATCTGTAGCCCATGCTAATGGAAATTGTTGACGGGCGTCTCCACACAGACGACAGATACCAAGCCATGGCAATAGCGAAGTAAAGTTGAGCTAATAATGAAAGTGTCAATGACACTGTAGCTCAACTTGGAAAGGGAATAATTTAATATATTACAGTCAATGGAGCGATTAGGAATGTGGAAAGTTGAATGTCTAATACTAGTTTATAGACATGAAGAGAAAAGTAAAATCCAAGATGGCTGCTGGCGGCCATGTTTTCGGCCGAATGACCCCAAAATGAGTCGTTCCCATCTACATGTCATCGTTAACATCAATGACAAATTTTATGACGATCAGACTAAAGGTACGACCTGTAGCCCATGCTAAAGAATTTAGTCATACAAAGAGTAAAATCCAAGATGGCTGCTGGCGGCCATGTTTTTTGGCCGATTGACCCCAAAATGACTTGTTCCCATCTACATGTCATTATTAACATTCATGACAAATTTTATGATGATCAGACTAAAGCTACGACATGTAGCCCGTGCTAAAGAATTTAGTCATACAAAGAGTAACATCCATGACAAATTTTATGACGATCAGAATAAAGGTACGACCTGTAGCCCGTGCTAAAGGATTTAGTCATACAAAGAGTAAAATCCAAGATGGCTGCTGGCGGCCATGTTTTTGGGCCGAATGACCCCAAAATGACTCGTTCCCATCTACATGTCAATATTAACATCCATGACAAATTTCATGATGATCAGACGAACAGTGCGACCTGTGGCCCGTGCTAATGGATTGCATTTTGAAAACAAAGATGGCCACTGGCAGCCATGTTTTTTGTCTGAATGACCCCAAAATGACTCGTTCCCATTTACATTCCAATTTCAACAGCCTTGAAAAATTTTATGATGATCAGACAAAAGGTACGACATGTAGCCCGTGCTAAAGGATTTAGACATACAAAGAGTAAAATCCAAGATGGCTGCTGGCGGCCATGTTGTTTTGCTGATTGACCCCAAAATTACTCGTTCCCATCTACATGTCATTGTAAACATCCATGACAAATTTGATGATGATCAGACTAAAGGTACGACCTGTAGCCCGTGCTAAAGAATTTAGTCATACAAAGAGTAAAATCCAAGATGGCTGCTGGTGGCCATGTTTTTCGGCCAAATGACCCCAAAAGTACTCGTTCCCATCTACATGTCAATATTAACATCCATGACAAATTTCATGATGATCAGACGAACAGTACTAACTGTGGCCCGTGCTAATGGATTAAACTTTTAAATCCAAGATGGCTGCTGGCGGCCATGTTCTCGGTCGAATGACCCCAAAATGAGTCGTTCCCATCTACATGTCATCGTTAACATCCATGACAAATTTTATGACAATCAGACTAAAGGTACGACCTGTAGCCCATGCTAAAGAATTTAGTCATACAAAGAGTAAAATCAAAGATGGCTGCTGGCGGCCATGTTTTTTGGCCGAATAACCCCAAAATGACTAGTTCCCATCTACATGTCATCGTTAACATCCATGACAAATTTTATGACAATCAGACTAAAGGTGCAACCTGTAGCCCGTGCTAAAGGATTTAGTCATACAAAGAGTAAAATCCAAGATGGCTGCTGGTGGCCATGTTTTTTGGCCGAATGACCCCAAAATTACTCGTTCCCATCTACATGCCATTGTTAACATGCATGACACATTTTATGATGATCAGACGAACAGTACGACCTGTGGCCCGTGCTAATGGATTAAATTTTGAAATCCAAGATGGCCACTGACGGCCATGTTTTTTGTCCGAATGACCCCAAAATAACTTGTTGCTATCTACATTCCAATTTCAACAGCCATGACAAATTTTATGATGATCAGAATAAAGGTACGACCTGTAGCCCGTGCTAAAGGATTTAGTCATACAAAGAGTAAAATCCAAGATGGCTGCTGGCGGCCATGTTTTTGACCCCAAAATGACTCGTTCACATCTACATGTCATTGTTAACATCCATGACACATTTTATGATGATCCGACCAAAGGTACGACCTGTAGCCTGTGCTAAAGGATTTAGTCATACAAAGAGTAAAATCCAAGATGGATGCTGGCGACCATGTTTTTTGGCCGAATAACCCCAAAATTACTCGTTCCCATCTACATGTAATTGTTAATATCCATGACAAATTTAATGATGATCAGACTAAAGGAACGACCTGCAGCCCGTGCTAAAGAATTTAGTCATACAAAGAGTAAAATCCAAGATGGCTGCTGGCGGCCATGTTTTTAGTCCGAATGGCCCCAAAATGACTCGTTCCCATCTACATTCCAATTTCAACAGCCATGACAAATTTTATGATGATCAGACTAAATGTACGACCTGTAGCCCGTGCTAAAGGATTTAGTCATACAAAGAGTAAAATCCAAGATGGCTGCTGGCGGCCATATTTTTTGGCCGAATGACCCCAAAATGACTCGTTCCCATCTACATGTCATTATTAACATTCATGACAAATTTTATGATGATCAGACTAAAGGTACGACCTGTAGCTTGTGCTAAAGGATTTAGTCATACAAAGAGTAAAATCCAAGATGGCTGCTGGCGGCCATGTTTTTTGGCCGAATAACCCCAAAATGACTCGTTTCCCATCTACATGTCATTATTAACATTCATGACAAATTTTATGATGATCAGACTAAAGGTACGACCTGTAGCCCGTGCTAAAGAATTTAGTCATACAAAGAGTAAAATCCAAGATGGCTGCTGGCGGCCATGTTTTTTGGCCGAATTACCCCAAAATTACTCGTTCCCATCTACATGTCGATATTATCATCCATGACAAATTTCATGATGATCAGACGTACAGTACGACCTGTAGCCCGTGCTAATGTATTAAATTTTTAAATCAAAGATGACCGCTGGCAGCCATATTTTTTGTCCGTATGACCCCAAAATGACTCGTTCCCATCTATATTCCAATTTCAACAGCGATGACAAATATCATGATGATCAGACTAAAGATACGACCTGTAGCCCGTGCTAAAGGATTTAGTCATACAAAGAGTAAAATCCAAGATGGCTGCTAGCGGCAATGTTTTTTGCCCGAATGACCCAAAAATGACTCGTTCCCATCTGCATGTCATTGTTAACATCCATGACAAATTTTATGATGATCAGACCAAATGTACAACCTGTAGCCCGTGTCAAAGGATTTAGTCATGCAAAGAGTAAAATCTAAGATGGCTGCCGGCGGCCATGTTTTTGGTCGAATAACCCCAAAATTACTCGTTACCATCTACATGTCAATATTAACATCCATGACAAATTTCATGACAATAAGACAAACAGTACGGCCTGTAGCCCGTGCTAATGGATTGAATTTTGAAATCCATGATGGCCACTGGCGGCCATGTTTTTTTTCCGAATGACCCCAAAATGACTCGTTCCCATCTACATGTCAATGTCAACATCCATGACAAATTTCATAATAATCGGACCAAAGGTACGAACTGTAGCCCGTGCTAAAGGAAATTGTTGACGAATCACGCACACACATACACACGCACGACGGATACCAAGCCATGGCAATAGCTCAAACTTTACAAAGTAAAGTTGAGCTAAAAATGTAACCCAATGGCCACATATAGAAATAAACCAGGGACCTGAAAATTATATGTGGGCCTTCCAACGTCTGTGGGAAAAGTGAGCCCTTACACATAGGTAAACCCACTGGAGATGGGAGGGGCATCACGCATGCAAGTTGTAAACCAAAGGACAATGGTCAAGACGTGCAGATAGTTTGTGAAGTCTGAAGCCAATCTAACTTTATTTGCACTATGAATCAAAACATTATCAAAACATAAGAAAAATGTTGACAATACAACATCAAGAATATGGTACAAAAGAGCATGAAATAGTGGCATAATTTGTTGCACAATGGAAACTAATTACATATATATACCTGTATATAATATGAAGGAACAAGAATAATTCACATGCTAGTTGCTTGTCAATGCTTAATTGGTCGTTATCCCATGGTTTTGGGTAAAACAAAGGTTCCCAAAAACTGGTTAAAAGACACCAAGGTTGATCAAGTCCAAGTCTGAATTTAACCCTTTGAGTGCCAGGTCCGATTTTTGTATCAACCCATATACCCTGTGCCAATGCATTATCTTATATATGCGAGTCGACCATAGGTCGCCTCGCATATATAAGAGAATGCACTGGCCTTTTTTTTTTTTTTTTACAATTTTTTTACAATTTTAAGAATTTATTCTTATATTCTTTAACAGACTTATTTTGTAGGTTTAGGGCCAATGAGATCGGCCCCTGGCACTCAAAGGGTTAATGTGTCTGACATTTGCAGAATGAGGTCCCCAGAGGGTGAATTTAGTAATGCTATCCCGCATGGCAGGCTAGTATCACCAAATTCACCCCTCTGGAGACCTCATTCTGCTTAGGCTTCATCTTCTGGGAAGTATCTATAGTCTCAAATTAACAATGTTTTAGTTACTTTTTACCATCTATTGAGTTTCTATATCCCACAATTTGCAGAAGATAAAATCATAATCGAGGTGACTTTATAATGGGTGAACATCACCAACTTCAACTGGGGAACTTCAATCTGATCCTAAGTCTCCATCAGTTGAGGCCTGAGCAGAATGAGGTCCCCAGAAGGTGAATTCGTTGATGCTAGCCCACCATGCGGACCTCATTCTGCAAATTTCAGACACGTCAGATTCAGGCTTGATCAAGTCTCATCTGCAGTAATGCCCTAATTAATCGACTCCTTAACCACAGCAGAATTATGGGTATCTTTTCAGGATTTAGTCGGAAATATGGCTTGTTGCCATTCGTCGGAAAGCTCTCATAATTCTGCTGTGGTTAAGGAGTCGATTATTTAGGGCATTACTGTGCATGGTTGTTGTTATTTTAATGTTATTATTTGGTTCAATCAATTTGAGACAATCATGGTTGATATGATAGATATTTATTGAAGTTATATTCGCTGGTGACTATTGTGCAAGTAAATGATTTGGGGCGGCCATAAATATATTGTCTAATGTCTAGCGTCATGTGTTCTGCAAATAATGTTCTGTAAACCAGACTTTATCCAACCTGGTTGTCTTTTTGCCAGTTGTGGTAACCTGGATGTTGTTTTATCCAAAATCACGAGATAATTACAAATTCAGCATTTTTATTCCGAAAGTTCTCAATTGGTTCTTTATTCCGAATAATTTTTGCATCAGTTCAGTGGCCTGCACAGTTGACCTCCTGCCAATGTTACTGGGAATTTCTGGGCGCCTCGCTTTTTTAAGAGAATGCATTGGCCTATCAATATTTACCTTGACCTTGTAAGCCAGTTCATTCTCGTATATATGTGAGGCTTCCTAAGGGAGACTCACATATAAGAGAATGAACTGGCACATGATCTTTAATGCTGCACCAGCGCAGCTCCCATCATGAAAGGGTTAAAAGACCATTTTCAAATTACCAACAGGAGGTATTAAAGTGCAAGTTTACAAATGAAATTATATCTTCATTTATATCATTTATTTTACAGACATATATCAATGGCAAGATAGATAAATGCAGTATTATACTTTCGAAATATCAAAAATCTTTTGAATAATAAATCTTCGGAAAAAAAGAAGCTTCATAATAAAGACAGGCTGTCAACACAGGCACGACAGTACTTAAGTAATGGTATAGTGAGGAATTTACATGTACATAAGATATAAAGTTCAACATACTATACATATATATAATATAAAGAATATAAATATATAGAAGACCTCCAATGAGTTATATTGGGATATAAGATTTTATGAATCAAATTTGTCAAATGAGTTTCATATAATCTTATATCCCAACATAACGTGTTGAAGATCTTGTATATCACATGAAAAAAAACTAGAGCTTTATGCCTTTTTAACAAATCAAAATCCTTAAAAGAAGCTGCAAAATGAACACATTTACAGCGCTGGCTGAGACGCTTCACAACTGTATACGACAGTATTGACCGCGATGGAAAATATAGTCCCCCAATTATATTATTGTATTTCATTAGTGCAACGAAGTTGGACAAGAATTTAACTTTAATGAACAAAGCAATCATTTTGCATTGTCTGGTGTTGATGTCATGTGTGGCTTTTCGAATTAGTATTAATCCGTTGGAATCAATGTAAAGACGCGCAGTCATAATTTTGGCATGATGCTAAGTGATCCAGGGGGGCATGGGCCTATTCATAGCTAGTGAGAGATAAGGAAATATGTAATGGCTTTTTTAATGATATAATAGGAGTTTCATGTGATATATACACATATGCAATGAATCTATAAACACAGCTATATATATATCTCTGTAGTTCAACAAAATTGTATATCACAATACAATGTACAAACAATAATTTCAACACACGCTGTAAATTCACGAAATACTGTAAAACAAGTGGTTGTCATAAATTGACCATTTAAAGTAATGCACTAAATAATCGACTCCTTAACCATAGCAGAATTATGGGTAAATTTTCAGGATTTAGTCAGAAATATGGCCTGTTGCTAGTGAGAGCTTTCCGATGAATGGCAACAAGCAATATTTCTGACTAAATCCTGAAATATTACCCATAATTCTGCTGTGGTTAAGGAGTCGATTATTTAGGGCATTACTGTATTAAAGGTTATTTCCCGATGACCTTAATCAGTGTCGGTCACACTTCCAGAAAGCAACCATGGCCATGGACGTGTTTCGCACAATTGAAGTTTCTCTTCAACTGGATGAGTGATCGACAGGTGCTTGTTCCCAAGATATAATTGTTGATAAGGAGGCAATTTGTATCAATTTTATGGAAACAAATTGGTGAAATCTAGATGTTTTTGACTTATACTGGAGTTAAATTATGAGTTTTAACAGAAAAGTTTGAATACCAATTTATTACATGATCCTACCCTTATTCCATTCAATAAACCCATTCTATAAATTGTGATATTAAACATTTGTTTAATAACAGGAAATAGTGCCAGGTGACCTTTGACTTCCGGTTTATCGTCTGTTTACATTCCATATGCTACATCTCAAAATACTATGGCTTCCAATATTTTTCCAACAATCTATAAGGAATGAAGAGTTTAAAAAGTTATGTAATTAAATATATTCCATTAAATATGACACAGAGTCTTTATTTATCTGGGACTATTTCTTAATGCTGGCAAACAACACACAGTTACGTGAAACGTCATCGCCGGCCTTTATATAGAAGTCAATGTTAGTTTCACGTCCCATTTGTTGATTTAAGTATATTTTATCAAGGTTTTGGATCATGTAATAAATTTAATCTACAACTCGTCCCCAGTTTATAGCGGAATTTATCAAACTCGTCCAGTAAATTAGGTATGGACATCGCCTGACTTGTTTTCACTATTCTAGGAGATTTATTACAACCAACACAACAGGCAGGTTCAGATCCGACTATGTCACACATTAGACTACAATATTCTATCTTACCCCTGGTCAAGTGGTCCTACTAACGTGGTATGATACTGGTGATCCTGCTGAATTGCTATGATGCTGGTAGAGAAAACTGATGTTGTTAAGAATAGTTATTTTTTCTAAAGTTATAATTTTCCTGGTGTTTGTCCATAATCTGAGCGATTTGAGAAAAAAGCCTGTTTCTGTATGAAACATATATTTTTGATAAATTTATTAAAGGCTGCACTGGGGTTTGCAAAATGACGTGAATAGCCATCTTGAGTATAGTTGATTTGCAACAACTAATACGACCAGTATTAACACATTTCACACTATATAGTATTAACACATTTCACACTATATACATGTATGTTGTTGAATTTTTGATACACATAATAGCTTTTTTCCTGTATGTGTTCAGATTATCCATCCACCGCGAAAATGACTACTTTAGAAAAAATAACGGTAATTTTTCTTAACAGCATCAGTTTGCCCTAACAGCATCACAGAAATTCAGCAGTACCCACCAGCATCATAACATTTTAGCAGGACCACGTGTGTATCTGAGTGACAAGAAGATCGTCCAATCGTAGCTGAACATAAATCCGTTTAAATATTTCCGCAACTTCAAGATCCATTTGTTTTGTATGGTATGTAGCACATAATATGGGCTATACATTGCTAGCTGTCAACTAATTGTTGTAAGAAACTTGTATAGTTGAAGACTGCAGACATTTCTCCAATGCGTTTTTTTCCTGCAAGGCATATTGTAGTCTTCTGATGTTTGTTCAAAATTTGACACAGTCATTTCTAAATCTGGCAGCGTGCCATAGTTGCAACAGTAGTTCATCAGAAGAAAATTTAGCTAGAAAGTTATATATACCACCTGTTGTGAGTTCACGAAACACTGTAATGCTTATATTAATTATCCATTCCATGACTGGACCTTCCTGAAATTTTTAGAAAACCCGCTGCCAATGCATTCTCTTATATATCCAAGTCTCCCATAGGAAGCCTCGCATATATAAGAGAATGCATTGTCCTAACAATATTTACCATGACCATGTAAGCCAGTGCATTCTCTTATATATGCGAGGCTCCTATGGGAGGCTCCTATGGGAGGCTTGCATATATGAGAGAATGCACTGGCACTTGATATTTAATGCTGCATAAGCGCAGCTCCCGTCACGAAAGAATTAAGAGACACGGATCACATTCATCGCATATATAAGAGAATGCACTAGCACAGGAACTTTAATGCTGCACCAGAACAGCTCCCATCATGAAAGAGTTAATCCTAAATACCAGTTAGTTATAATTAGTTAACAGAGGGGTATGAATCCTGCCAGTCTCTTTGAAAGGCCGACGAAAATCCCATATCGGATGTACGTCTCTAGGTGTCCATAATATTTCATTTCTATGATGACGCAGCATTCCCGACATGGCGTAATATACCGTTTCCAAATATGGAGTGCATTCCTGGAGTAGTAAATGTTTGTGAGAATCATAATATTTAGGGGGGGGGGGGGGTGACGCCTGTGTATAGCTGGTGCATAGCTGAACAATATGAATACTCCATGCATGAGTGAATTCCTTCCAAAATTTGGGTCCCCTCATCCTTTACTCTATTGTCACATTACTCGATTTTTATCGACAAATTTGTTCTTTATATTGTTATGTTTTTATTGATATTTGTTTTGTTTTTTCTCTCCAGTGTGTTGTCTTATCCTATATTTGTACATGTGTATAGCAAATGTGTAATAAAATGGGTCTTTGTCTACATGGGTTTTAGTTAGACAATTGATGATAACGCCTGATATGAGTTCGCAAGTCACTGTAATGCTTATATGACTTATCACAGGAAGTACATTTGAACATTCTCCTATCACTGTGGCTAACTATATGGACTTTCAAATAATTCTTCATTGCAAATCGTTTTCCACATAGAGGGCATTCAAACCTTTTAGACCCGTGTAACTGCATGTGGCTTAGTAACGTGCTTCTGCTTGAATACACCCTATGACAGATTTCGCATCGGTGTATCGCTTCTGTGACCTGGAATGACATAGTGAGACTGTAAGCTGTGAGAATTTTGGTGTTTTTTTGTTTACAAGTATTACAGCGCATATGATTCTCAAAAAGATGGGGGTGGGGCATCTGACTAAAATACTGACATATATAATATGCTACTGGTACTGAAAGATAGTTCATCTTGTTTGGGTAACAATTACAAAAACCTGTATTTTATATATATATTTTTTTACCTGATTTCAAGACTACATATAGCTTTTAAAGTGAATGAAATACAGATAAAACCGAAGATTGGGTATATTATTTGCCTATAAATGCTAAAGGCATAATGAAGTGGTTTATTTCTGATGCATATGAGTGTAAGGCCAAACTTTTTTATTTTAACCTTGTTTTGGTAGGGTCGGTCGGAAAGAAAAAAAAAAAAAATGCTTGAATCATTTTTTTTTTTTTTTGGACATTCGCTAAGGTGGTAACTGTGTCTTTATAATTCTCTGTCAGTCATTTATAGAGAACACTTTTTGGATGTATATCACAAAATTAAAATCCAGTTCTATTATTTGAAACATAGCTCAGATTATTGAATAATATTGAAAAAATTCAGAAATAAAGGGTTTGTTTTTGTTCAACATTTTAATTATTGAATAAATGGACTCCCCCATCGGGTTATAATGTATATACATTGAAAAAGTCCATTATTCATCTGGATGGATGTCATGGAAAAATAAGTAGCCGACAGATAATATATTTGCAGAAGGATTCCTAATAGTTGGTGGGAAATGTTCAGATAATAAGTTTAGAACTTGTTGAACTTATTATCTGAACATTTCCTAAGGAATCTACTTGTCTGGTCAATGAGTATTTAGTATAGAGAGGGTTAATACACACATGGGAATGATGAGATTAGTGGTAGTGATAAAAAGTGAATGTGTAACTTGAGCAATCCCACATACTCATTAGTTTGTTATTCCTATCTTAGAAACCTTGTGGACTGTTATTGGTCTTCAGTCATAAAGATCACCATAAATTCCCAGGAATACAAAATGTATTCTAAAGGCCATTTAAAGTTTTAAAGAGATGTCAAGATTTATAGAAAGCATACAGGTATCTTGGTGGCCAACACATAAACTCAAGCTGACTTCTCAGTTTTATCTTGGATGTAGTTAAAAGTAATTAAAGCCAGAGATATCTATAGTTGGTGTGTCCTATGCATCTTTAATCAGTGAAATGTGGTTAGATAATTTGTTACTGATAAGCAGAAACAGCTGTCCGCTGTGAAAATAAAAATAAAAATTATATTTGATTTTTATTTCCTTGTTGGGCCACAAAAAACAGGGTCCCCAGCCGATCCGTAAAGCAGTAAAATAAAAAGGTTTGGCCTAATTCGCAATGAAATCTTAGTTGAAATGAAATTTGCCTTGACACAAACAAGATAGAGTTCTCCCTCTTGGTATGCTCTGAATGTTTTTGTGAGAATTCTGTTCTAAAAAGTCCCTTTTACTGTCGCGGGAATGTGATAATAAATTTTAAATAAAATTGATCGATCGAGATGTCCTTGATTGATATTTATTATTTTATACCCCTCTCTTAATTACCCTTTCATGACGTGAGCCACGCTGGCGCAGCATTAAAGATCCTGTACCAGTGCATTCTCTTATATATGCGAGTCTCCCATAGGGAATCTCGCATATTTTATAGAATACATTGGCATAACATTTTATACCTTGACCTCCTTGTAAGCCAGTGCGTTCTCTTATATATGCGTGGCTCCCTATGGGAGACTCACATATATAAGAGAATGCACAGGTACAGGATCTTTAATGCTGCGGCAGCGTGGCTCCCGTCATGAAAGGGTTAATTAAGAGAAAAACAAATACTAATATAGCCTAAGTTAATACATGCAATATTCATAATCTGCGTGGACATGAAATTCAGTGGCATGTATTGCACACCCTCTATATTATGTATTAGGACAGTGCTTTATCCAGATGGACTATCACATAACCACCCCTGGATAAATGGTCCTTCAATTATATGATGGTGCTGGATCCTGTTGATTTATCTTTGATGTTGGTGGGGCAAAATGATGATGTTAAAAAAGTAGTTATTTTTCTTAAGCCTTTCTATACTGAATGGATTCTCCCAGTCAGTTAAAAAGTGTACATTGAAATAAGCTATTATTCATTTGGAGGGATGTTAAGATGATAAAAGCAGACAACAGATACATAAAAGTGCAGAAGGAGCCCTATTTTTTAAGGGAAATGTTTAGATAATAATTTCAATGAACGATGTGGTTGAACTTATTAATCTGAACAATTCCTATTATTAATTCTGTTCCTTTTTGTCCCCAACATAATTATAGGCTCTAAATAATGAATTATAGATCAAATATAGTTGTGGGGACTTTTAGATAGATAGATAGTTTATTGACAAAGTGCATTCAATAATATTACAATAAATGTGAAATATAGATATGGATAATTTAAGTGACACAATAGATATTTTGTTTAATTGTCCCGATCAGGGTTAGTGTGATGTATATGTATGGATATACAGCTCATTACAGAACTCACGTACCACGAGTTGGGTGTACTTTGCCTGGACGTGGCTACCAATTGTGCGGTCTTCCCATCCACCCCATCTAGTGAATGAGATGAACTCATATTTAATATGCAGTTCTAAACATATTCGCCTACAAATTATGAAAAATGCTCTTCGGTGGTATTTATTTCCTTAGTTTAACCTACTGTTCCTGGACTATATGGGATAACTACTATATGGGATAACTACTAATCAATGATGCTTTACTATAGAAAAATTTAAATTGTCATTTTAGAGGTTTTTGGCTAGTCCCAAAAATTTCTCTGTATAAAACAAATAATTTAGTTTTTTTAATTTAACAATGGATGCATTGGATCTTGCAAACAAACCACAATGGTGATCGATGGCTCTTCCGATGGTTTTCAAACAACAGACGCAGCCATTATTAAAATAAATTAGAATATATACGTCCTTGAATGTGTAATACATGTATACATCGGGTTTTCCTCGAATTAGCCAAAGGCTGCGAAATGTCAACTTTAGAACAAATATCCATACTTTTTCTCAACAGAATTATTTCCCCCACCCACCATGCAGCATATTATCAACTTATAATCTGAACAGTTCCCGCTATCAAAATCGTTCTGCAAATGTATTATTTTTCTTGTCTGTCTGTCATCTGCTTATATACCTCCTTCACACACCTCCAGATGAATACCTAACTATTCCATCGTATACTTTTATAACTGAACGGGAGAATCCATTTAGTACACTAATGTCCTAAATAATCGACTCCTTAACCACAGCAGAATTATGGGAATTTTTTCAGGATTTAGTCGGAAATATGGCTTGTTGCCATTCATCAGAAAGCTCTCAGTGAGAGCTTTCCGATGAATGACAACAAGCCATATTTCCGATTACATCAGTGATTACATGCTGAATAATTTCCCATAATTCTGCTGTGGTTTAGGGGTCGATTATTTTGGACATTACTGTAACATAGGACCTAACAGCAATTTAAAGCTTTCTATGCTAAATGTTCCAGTCAGCTATAAAATTATACATGAATTCTGCTGTGGTTAAAAGGTCATATACTACGGGCATTACTGTATATAGAAGCTGAATCAGTCGTATGGTGCAGCAGTAGTTTCACGTTTAATTTTGGGTGTAAGCGGACATCTCTTGTTATGCCTCCACAATTCGCTTTTATATTTGTATCTCCTACCGCACACGGTGCATCTGAATTGCAAATCATTTGAATGCGATAACAGATGATGTGTTAAATAGTATCGGATTATAAAGCGCTTGCCACAGATATGACATTCGTAGCGCTTGTCGACCCCGTGCAACTTTTTGTGGTTTCTCAGGGAGTTTTTACTTGAGTACAGCTTTCCACAGACATTGCAAACCAATCGGTTGTCCGATGAGTACCGACCAGAAACCTGCAACGAACACAAGAAGAGGCTTATTAGTGGACCATGAATGCACTATGTGAAAGAAGAGTGATCATGCAAGCAGAAGCCAAGTGTTTTCTAACTAGCTATATAAGCATGGCATTTCTAAGACATTATTCTATACAGGCCTAATTTATTGGTTGTCTACAATGCTATGCTGTTGATAAGGCAACCTGATACTGTTAAGAATAAGTACACTTATTTCTTCTTTTTTTGTCATTTAAAGGCCCACTTAATTTTCGAGTCACCCATTATTTATTTTTTTATAGTGACTTGATATACAGTTTTAATAACAATCTATGCCATAAAATATGATTAAAATATATAATTCATCAGCATTTAAAACATCTTTGTCTCAAAAGATGCCCATAGAGAAATAGAAAACAGCTGAAATCATAGAAAGATTCCCTCCCAGAATGCAACAGAATTCAAACTAAAGATGATTTTTCAATAGAAGGGGAAATAACTCTATTTTTAAGATATAGAGTTATTCCCCCTCCAATGAAAATAATACACTTCAAACTACAATATGGATGACAAAAACACATCGGTAACTCAACAAAAACAACATGTTCACAGTTTATTGCACCGGATAAGTTGATAATACAATGTTTTGGAGCTTCCTCTTTCAAATGGTATATAATATGGCATATATTTTATATATGTGATCTAGGGGTCTGAAAATTGAGTGGGCCTTTAAAGGTCATTGGATACAAACAACTCAAAGGAAAGCCATTATGATATCACAAACAATTGAGGAACATATACACTTGAGTCAACAATTTTAGAAATATAAAGGTACTGTTTACTAACACAATCACTTTGCCCCACCAACATCACAGCTAAATCAGCAAGACACATCAACATCATAGCAATTAGCAGGACCACTTGACTATAGCTGGTATGTTGCTGTCACGCTAGGGGAGAAAACTTCCAACACAGCTCATTCCTTCGTGGACCCTGGACTATTTTGTCAAATTTTCAATCACGTAAAGCTTCAGGAGTTTCCCAGTAGAAAACAAACCAACTCCAGATCAATACAAAAGAACTGTTTATATACAAAACATTTACTATTTATAAGTTTACATATTGTTTACAAAATGTAAACAGTAAAGAATAAATGCACTAAAATTCTGTTCCATTTTAGATACGAAAAGGTTCATGAAATGTAAGGCAAGAGTTAACCCTTTGAGTGCCAGGTCGATTTTTGTATCAACCCATATACCCTGTGCCAATGCATTCTCTTATATATGCGAGTCGACCATAGGTCGCCTCGCATATATAAGAGAATTCATTGGCCTAACAATTTTTTTTTTTTTTTATTTTTTTTTTTTTACAATTTTAATAATTTATTCTTATATTCTTTAACAGACTTATTTTGTAGGTTTAGGACCGATGAGATCGGCCCCTGGCACTCAAAGGGTTAAAGAAAGGTACAGTTTCCAGTACATCACACATTCAGCTGAAAAATCATAAAATGGCACATTGACCATTATTAGATAGATTTGAACCCTTTCTTTACTAAATACTCATTGACGAGTTGTTCCCTATGTATTGTTCAGATAATAAGTTCAGTGAAAGGTTGCCCCAAAAAGTTGTCTTTTTATTAAGGATAGCTTTTTTTTAACTCTGTCAAAATTCATCGGAACATGACCAAATTCAAACTTGGCCTTTGTCTTCTGAAATTTAAATATCAAGAGATTCAGTTGAATTTAAAAACAATCGGATAACTAAAAGTAAAGTTATCATCCGGAAACCAAAATAATCTGAAAATTTTAAGTCGACAATGACCGTAACTGGGAAAAATGGGCAAACCGAATCCATATTCGAACTTGACCTGTATTTGGAGCTGATAACCTCACGTACCAAACTGGTTCAGATCCGATCACACAAAGTAAAAGTTATCATCTGGAAACCTCAAAAGGGGCAAAAACTCGGCCAAAATGAGCAGACCGAACCCATGTTAGAACTTGACCTGTATTTTAAACTCGTGAACTCACATACCAAATTTAGTTTCGTTATGATAAACCAAAATAAAGTTATCATCTGGAAACTTTCCATACAGATGCACAGACGGACAGATTCTAAGTCGAAAATGGGCCATAACTCCCCAAAAAATGGGCAGACTGAACCCATATTCAAACTTGACCTGTGCTTTGAGCTGGTAAACACACATACCAAATTTGGTTTTGATCGGACAGCCCAAAATAAAGATTTTCTGCATGGACAGACACACGGCTAGAAGGACGCACGGATGGACACTGGCTATTTTATTAGTCCACCAAAAAAAAATTCTGGGGAAACAACAAATGATTAAAAGATACAGTAATGCCCTAAGTAATCGACTCCTTAAACACAGCAGAATTATGGGTAACTTTTCAGGATTTAGTCGGAAATATGGCTTGTTGCCATTCATCGGAAAGCTCTCGAGGAGAGCTTTCCGATGAATGACAACAAGCAATATTTCCGACTAAATCTTGAAAAGTTACCCATAATTCTGCTGTGTTTAAGGAGTCAATTACTTAGGGCATTACTGTAGGCTGTTTGTTGGACTTATAACCTGAACATTTCACACCAATGAATATATGACTCCTTCTGCACTTGTAATATAATGTCTGCCATCTTCTTGTATTACCTGAACACCCCTCCAGATGAAAAATAAACCACTCGGATATATACTTTAATAACTGAATGGAGAATCTCTTTAGTAAAGACAGGGTAAATGTATACATTGGAATAGGCCATGTTATAACTATGTATGATACTACAGGGACCACTGTTGGACAAGTCTGGAAATAGTGTCTGACGTTTGCAGAATAAGGTAGTAAAAAGGCAGAATATCAATTTAGAGATGCTACCAACACAGTGGGATAGCATCATGAAAATTCACCTCTGGTGACCCCATTCTGTTTTATAGGCCTCATTTTCTGGGAAGTATCTATAGTTTCAACATAACATTGTTTTTAGTTACTTTTCTCCTTCTGTTCAGTTTCTATATATCCTCTAATTTGCAGAAGATAAAATGCATACTTAACCCTTTGGCGAGTAGAACGACATATCGGTTGAGGAGTAGAACGACATATATGTCGTTTCAGGAAGTGTTATTTTATGTAGACATAACTTCAGTAAATCATCTGATTTATAAATGATTTGTATAGGAGTTATTTTGATTAATATAATGTCCCAAATGTATAAGTGCAATCGATTATTATAACACACGTTAACACAAAATACACATAAATTAAAACGAATTATTGGATACTTTTGATCCGAACTTGTTAATAATTATTGCTATTACTTTGACGTTAAATTTACTCATGACGTCATGTATATGACGCTTACAGATACTCTCCAAAGGGTTAAGTAATCAAAGTGACTAATGGGTGAACATCACCAACTTCAACTGGGGAACTTCAATCTTATCCTACGTCTCCCATAGCAGTTGAGGTCTAAGCAGAATCTGAAAATAAATTGCTGATGGGCGCCAGACTTTCATTCAGCACATTTTAGGTATTAGAGTGTCTGATTGCGCCAAATTTTGACCATGTCCTGATGGATATTTTACAATACGACATGCACAATATCAGGCCAATCGGCACCAGAAAACCTGAGATATAACGTGTTTCCCAAAGGTTATTAAGGCGATATTTTTTAATGATATAATGCGTGCAAGATGATATAAGACAAATGTGGTTTCAGCAGCATCCATGCCAAAGCTAAATTCCAGACAAAACTCCACACACCATTTGCCAGCTTTCTTTATATTGTAATCAGCGGTGTCAATATTTTCCTGCAATCATGTTTGTCACCCGTCATTTTGACCTCAAGACGATTTAAATGGGCATAAATGAGCAATACAGAGCATACATTATAAGCTTCGAAGATATACATAGGAAATTTGGCATACATATGCTCACATGAATAGGGGAATATCATGGGATAGGCGCCTTTGACCTCGGATGACTTCTTATGGGGGGGGGGGGGGGGGGGCTAATAAATTGCATGATCAATAAAGAGCATTTATCATCAGCTCAGAAGATATATGGGGAAACTTGGTGCACATATATAGGTAACATGGTATGGGGAATATCACGGGATAGGGGCCGCTGACCTCAAATGACTTAAAGGGGCACTAATAATTAGAAATAAAGAGCATTTAATTTATTATCAGCTTAAAAGATAGATGGTAACTTTATCCGAAGTGTCATACAATAGGTGCTGTTTACCTCCGGTGACTGATAACTATTTTAAATTACTTGAAGAGGGCACTAATAATTTACTAATTCTTCAAACGATTGTCCTGCATGTCATCCATCATTTTTGACAGGTAACGCCCAAGTACTTGTATATTTCATCAAATGAAGTCTAATCTACAGACAACTGTAAATATTGTTAGGCCAATGTATGGTCTTTCATAAGAGACTACCTATGGGTCATGGGACTCTGACTCACATACATAAGAGAACACATGGCACAGGGTTTTTGCAAAATTTCAGGAAGCTCCAGTCATGGAAGGGTTAAAAACTGCATAGCAATTACAGGTAATGCCCGAAGTATATGACCCTTTAACCAAAACAGAATTATGGGAACTTTTTTAGGATTTAATCAGGAATATGGCTTATTGCCATTCATCGGAAAGCTCTCACCGAGAGCTTTCCGATGAATGGCAGCAAGCAAGACATATTTCCGTCTGCTTATATTCCCTGAACCTCCCTAGATTTATGAACAATAGATACTTTCAATGTATACTCACATAACTGAAGGGAGAATCCATTTAGTATAGAAAGAGTTAACAGCAAATTCTTCACCTCCCTTCTAACCAACGAGTTTCAACTAATAAAAAATAGTGATTTTCAGCATTTTTCGTTGATATACGTGTAATACACAAACCTTCAGAATGTTGGCATATGCAACAGATTGCCCACAAGTCTATATACATGGACATATGGAAGCCAGACCAAATAGGTTATCAAATGATTCTAATACTAATATTGACAAACGTACAAATCAGATCAGTCTGTATTTTAAAAGGACCAATAAGGCCTTCAAAGTACGTTCATGTTAAATAACATAAAGTCTGAAAATAATTATCGTCAACAAGTACTGGTACATGAAAAATAGACTGACGACTGACTTAATTCTTAAATAATGAGATTTTGCATGTCAAAAGCATACTTACATGTATGTAAACATTACTATTACAGTGGGAATTACAGATAAAAGTCCAATTAGTCCACTAGGGTCTATTTAATCCATATTTGTATTTAAATTTACATAGTATTATTTTTGGGTCAGTTTTAAATTTATGCACTCATATTCAATAGCATGAATAGAACTCACTGCTCGGAGGATGGCCTTCACTGTGGGTATTACTGTTAAAATAGTCACATCTGTTAAAACCACCATAAACAGAAAGAATATTAAAATAGACAGATTTTGTTCTTATACATATACCAATCATGAATAATGTGTAAATACAGTAATGCTCTAATTAATCGACCTCTTAATCACAGCAGAATTATGGGTAACATTTCAGGATTTAGTCGGAAATATGGCTTGTTGCAATTCATCGGAAAGCTCTCGGCGAGAGCTTTCCGATGAATGGCAACAAGCCATATTTCTGACTAAATCCTGAAAAGTTACCCATAATTCTGCTGTGGTTAAGAGGTTGATTAATTAGAGCATTTAATACTGTAGTATGTTATTGTCAAGTTTGTATACTGAGTTATGTAAACAAAAGCCAAATTCTGTTATAGTACAGTATGTAAAGAGTATATAATAGATGCAAATCACTCAACACCAGGGAGACCCCACAACGAGAATTTTGGTTAAAACTGCCACCAAGTTATTCACACCATACCTGTATAGCGCTCGCTAATCAAGATATTTTGGTGTTGAATGGGTCACCATGAATAACTCTCTTTAAAAAAATCACCACAGAGTTGAGCGTTTTGCTTATCGCTCACTCTTTACGTGCTGTATATAAACAAATGCTCGGCTCACACAAAGTGTGTATTTTGGATAATATTGCATTCATAGTATCATTATACTATTATTATATTCTTGAGGAAATTTTAATCATTTTGTAGCTCAATTTTTTTTATTGTAACCTATAACGAAGCCATCCATGCCCTTAATGGTCCCAGAAGGTTGATTTAAAGATTTCAATGTACAGCACGCCAAAGATGGCTGTCTATATTATTTAGTTAAAGAAAACAAGAATGACATTTAGTCGCCTCCTGAATATATGATTTAATTGTTTGTACATTTATATTACAGTATTGCCCTAAATAATCGACTCCTTAACCACAGCGAGCTTTCCGATGAATGGCAACAAGCCATATTTCCGACTAAATCCTGAAAAGTTACCCATAATTCTGCTGTGGTTAAGGAGTCTATTATTTAGGGCATTACTGTAGGTAATTCTAAACTACACTTGATCCAATAATAATTATGGTATTTGAATATATGGGCATCAATGACACGACATCAAATTAAGTAAACACTGGGCAGACCTCAAGGATCACTGATAGGCAAGCTGCTGACTTCAGATATGTCACCTAGTAGTGCACAAATATCTATCAATTAATACATAACTCCATTTAGTTTCCCCTTTGTTCACTAAAAATCTTTGGGTTGTACTATTTTTCAATAAGTTTTAAATAGTACCCCACAAATTAAATTATGAGTACCGGTAAGGGTAATTGTGATAAATATGGTTGGTCTATATAAACATGTGATATCCTCTAATCTTGGACACTTTCGTGGAATTCAACCTGACGTCGATTACCACGGATGAATCTTGAATCTTCGACTCAGTGTCATATTTGGATGCTTCTTTTTCACATGTTGCGCCAGGTTGCTATTGGACTTGAACGAAGAAGAGCAAAATTCACATTGCTGCGTCCTTTCCTTGGTGTGACTGAGAAGATGGGACCGCAGATAGTGCTGGAGGGCAAACCGTTTGTCGCACAGGTGACATCTGAATTTCTTCTCGTTGCTGTGTAGCTTGAGATGCAACTTGAGGGCCGTTTTCCCAGAATATGACTTCATGCATATGTTACAAACCCAAGGCGGACCATGGACCTGCAAAATACACAAATATCATTTCAGGGAAAATATATATGTCGTTTGCGAATTTTACCTGGAATACTTGGAAAACAGGTCATATGGATACTTTTGGTTGAGAAAATGGAGAAAAGGTATATAGTTTCAGGATGGTATAGGGGTTCACAAAGAGCATTGAACCACATGCAATTGCAATGCATACCCCAGCACACACACACAGAGCTGACTGCCCTTATGCACCATCCCCTATATACATGCATGATCACTTGCAATATGTCATGGTACACATGCAGTATACAAGAGTCTCATGTACACTACCATGATGCATAACAGGAGTGTATACAAGGATTTCAAATAAGGGAAGGGCAGTGTGGGTGGGGGCAGCAGAGCATGTTACAGCCCGTGTTTTGAGCAATATGTAAGTACAGTTCTTGATCTCAGAGAGATCATTCTTGTCTACCATAGTTTTCTGTGAAATTGCTGTTACATATTTTCTTACCGGTACATCTAGCTGAATGTAAGAAAATATGAAAAAGCAATTTCACAGCAAAATATCGTAGATAAGAATGAACTCTAACATGGTGCTTGAACATTGCATGGCCTCCCCCTCACTCATCTTTATATCACTCCACCCAATCCACCCTCACCCCTCACTCATCTTTATATCACTCCACCCAATCTTTTCTACCCTTCTATAACTATATCCTACATGTATGTGCACTCTAAACAAAAGCAGGAACAACACAAGCTGGGCTGTCACCCAGTGCATACCCCCATGTGGCATACCCCCTATTAATAAATGTGTACATACATTTCATTGAGATCGGACAACCAGTGGTGGAGATATCTGCTCAGGTGGACAAAGAACCAACAATTCCAAATAAACAAAGATAAATACAATGTAACTTTATAATGGAAAACCCACACAAAACGATTGAACACTCCATTGAATGTCCTCATAGTACATAGTGCACATCCATACCAAATTTTGCGCGGATGGACTGATAGACGAATGGAAGGACGGTTTGAGAATCGGATGCATGTAATCCAGTATACCCACCATTTCCTTTGCTCAAAAAGTTTAAATATTGTTGACTAAAACTATATTGTTCTTGATTTCAATAAATATTCTTTCTAAAAACAAGAGCATCGCTTGGGCATGGCAAAATATGCCCTTAACCATTTTAAATTGTAATACTGCAAAATAAAATAATAATTTGAGCTTACATTTGAAGAATATCTGATGTATCCTTAATTTCAATGCCAAAATGCGGTCAAATTCTAAGTCGAAAAATGGCCGTAACTCATGTGAAAATAATTAGACATAACCTATATTCGACTTTGGCCTGTAGTTTTAGCTAGGAAATTCACATACCAGCTTTGGATCAGATCAAGTAATCAAAACTGGAGTTATCGGTCGGAAACAAAAATGTTACGAAATTGGTCAAATTCTAAGTCGAAAAAGGGCCGTATAACTCATGTAAAAATAATTGGACGGAACCCATACTCGAACTTGTTCTGTATCGTTAGCTGGGAAATACACATACCAACTTTGGTTCAGAAGAAATAATCCAAACTGGAGTTATCGGTCAGAAACCAAAAATGTTAACAGACGGTCAAATTCTAAGTCGAAAAAGGGCCGTATAACTCATGTAAAAATAATTGGACGAAACCCATATTCGTACTTGGCCTGTATATTTTGCTGGGAAATACACATACCAACTTTGGTTCAGATCATATAATCAAAAGGGCGTATTAAAAGTGCTTGATCTCCACGATATTAGACCTCCCACTAACTGAGATATCAATAAAATAAAACACAACAGAACAATGTCAAAATCATAATTAAAGTCGTGTGTACAGACAATCCTCTTTTAAACGGACATGGCTTCTTCGAATCTCCAAATTATGTATACATAATTTGTTAGAGGTATATCAAAACATGCCTACATGGACGGTTACCAAACAAATTCGTCGAAATAGCACTCAAAATCCGTTTTTTGTTTCTTATATTTTTCGGTAAATTTGAGATTGTTTTGCTTGTGCCTGTTCATTTTTTTAAATCGGCGCTCGCATAAAATTTGCACTGCCAGACCAGGGCAAAAAAGCTGTCGTCGCTCTGAACATCTATGGCACTACATAAATTTTTCATTAGAACCAAGAGCAAGCACTGCATCAAGATTTTAAATAGTTTCATGTTATAAAGATAACGTAATATACCTTTTCCGGGAATCACATGTTATTCCATTTCTGATTCCAGAATTTCAATGAATACATATTTTTTGCTCGGAGTCCAATTTTTTAGTTCAAAGTTGTATTTTTATGACTTCAATGCATCTTGCATGGATATATATTGCTTGAAGAAAGAAGTTCAGGTATTTATCACCTTTTTTCGATAAGGGGGAAAACTTCAAAAGCGAATATTATTAGGTCTGTTTTGGAGCGCAAACTGCCATGTGGCTTTAGATACACAGTGATGGTGGGGAAAAACATCTGATCAATGAGATTTGTCTGCAAAAACTTTTCCATACCCTGTCCATCTTATTAGTAAACCAAATTAGCCCCATCAATCCAAGCTACAGTAATGCCCTAAATAACCGACTCCTTATCCACAGCAGAATTATGGGTAACTTTTCAGGATTTAGTCGGAAATATAGCTTTTTGCCATTCATCGGAAAGCTCTCAGCGAGAGTGAATTCTGAATAATAGAGATGCACCTTTAACATCTGGAGTTTGTTGCTGTACTTTGAACTACTTGTTATGTGTGGCCAAGTGCTTTCTGAGATAATACGGGAGCTGGAAGCGCTTCCCACAGTGCTCGCATTCATAATTCTTTTCAGGGTCGTGTAACTTTTGGTGGTATTTCAGATTACTTTTGCTTGAGTAACTCCTGCCACAAATAGAACAAACCCACGTTGGAGGGCTCTCTGAATATACCTGCAAAATACGGAAAATGGGGAGGTTTACATTGAAAAACTTCTAACTTCGCCCGTTGGTCATAATAGACAACATTTCTGTGATCAAGGCAGCTGTCGTTAGCTTATTTTCCTTTAAAACCCCTCCAGATGAATAATAGACCATTCTCATAATTTTATAACTGAGTTGGGAGAATCCATTTAGTATAGAGGGGGGTAAAAGTGTTTGATATCTTACTGATGAGTTGTTACTCGATTATCATTGATTCTTTTGTAAGGGTATTCAGCTAAAACTTGAAATAAACAATTCTTTTTCAGTTGAACATCCTTCACAATGAATATAAAGTTTCTCTGGCAGTCGACAATTTATACAATCTGGAAATCACTGGACAATAAATATAGACCATTCCACTGTGTACTTTTACAACCGAATAGGATAATTCATTTGATAATCAAAGCTTGACAAAGGGTTAAAAACAAATGATAATCTGTCTTTCATAATTAATCTTTAGCAAGGTTGGTCCAATTATCCAGAAGGGAAGTTAAAGTTCAGTCAGGGTCAACTTTGCTGGGTATGTCCATCTCTGGTGTGACCAATGTACGAAGAATCAGATATCTAACGCAGGTGAGGAGCTATTTAAGTCAGCTATACTTAATAGTAGAGTTGGCAGGGACAACAAGAGCTGCATGGTCACCCGGTGCATACCCCACGTGGCATACCCTTTTCGGTGGGCATACCCTGAGTATAGAAGTCATAGGACCATGACCATTTCGATCACCTCAACATATTTTTTGAAAGCTGCCCTTAACCCTTTACCCAACAAAATGGCCAAAAATGCCCAAATAAAGCTTCAACAGCCTAAAATATCTTCGGTCTGTCTCAATAACACCATACAAATATGGATATCATTGGAACCGGTTCATTGACCACATTGTGATGGTTACAGTTATGCCCTGTGCCAATGCATTCTCTTATATATGCGAGTCGACCATAGGTCGCCTCGCATATATAAGAGAATGCATTGGCCTAAAAAAAAATCATTTCTTCTTTCATTCTTTAACAATTTTATAATTTTTTCTTACATTTTTTAACAATTTTTATAATATTTTTCTACATTCTTTGACAATTTTATCATATTTAATATGTGTTAAGCCAATGCATTCTCTTATATATGCGAGGCGACCTATGGTCGACTTGCATATACAAGAGAATGCATTGGCACAGGGCCGTTCTGTTGGTTTTAACACTTTTTCTTACATTCTTTAACAATTTTATAATTTTTTCTTACATTTTTTAACAATTTTTATAATATTTTTCTACATTCTTTGACAATTTTATCATTTTTAATATGTGTTAAGCCAATGCATTCTCTTATATATGCGAGGCGACCTATGGTCGACTCGCATATATAAGAGAATGCATTGGCACAGGGCCGTTCTGTTGGGTAAATGGTTAAGTGCATTGAATATCTCCACCCAATTCCATTGTGTGTTGATGGCAGATGGTTGAGACATTCATGTGGACAGACAGAATACCATCATTTCTAAATGAACACAGAGAAATAACCATAGAAAGGAGAATGCAAACAAAATCAATTAAAACTTCTTCATACCAAAATAATTGAGATCTGATAACCTGTGACTGAAATATTTGTATGGACAGACAAAAATAAACATTTCCAAAATAAAAGAAGGAGATTAACTCTAGAATGGAAAATGCAAAACGCTGAAGCATCATTGAAAGCCTCTGATAATGAACATGCATGCCAAATTCATCAAGATAAGATGAATAACTTTAGAACTCAGAATTCAAACAAAACTGTGTGTCATTCGTTGAAACCCCTTTATATGATGATAAACATCCACAACAAATTTCATCAAGATCCTTTTACCCATGGCTGAGATACTCAGGCAGACGGACGAATAATCAACAAATCCAGAATAAACAAAGATGAATAACTCTAGAATGGAAACTCAAACAAAATGATTGAACACTCTTCTGAATTTTCTCATAGCAGTGAACATCCCTACCAAATTTCATTGAGATCCGACAACCTGTGATTGAGATATCAGCTCCGATGGACAGACCGAGGACCGGATGCTTGTAATCCAGTACAGTAATGCTCTAAATAATCGACTCCTTAACCACAGCAGAATTATGGGTAACTTTTCAGGATTTAGTCGGAAATATGCCTTTTTGCCTTTCTGATGAATGGCAATAAGCCATATTACATAAATATGTCATTGGCGAGGTCGACTTTAACAGAATATTTCTTCACTAAATTATGGCAATAAGCCATATTTCCGGCTAAATCCTGAAAAGTTACCCATAATTCTGCTGTGGTTAAGGAGTCGATTATTTAGAGCATTACTGTATACCACCATTTCTTTCAGCCATGGGGGTATAATTGAGGAATCTAATGTAGTGATTAGTTTAAATATACAATTTACATTGAAATTCCTCGATATTTTACCACATGTAATATTAAGTCAGATGGTGTGATTCACTTCTTTTATATACCCATTGGTTTATTTCCGCGAAAGACAGCAAAATACATAAGATTTCAAAATGGTCAATAAAATAATTTGTATTTTCCTTGAACAATACAACACTATTACATAAATATGTCATTGGCGAGGTCGACTTTAACAGAATATTTCTTCACTAAATTATGAGGTATATAGTCTACAAAAATCCCACGTTTGTTTAATTAAATAAAACAATATCTACCTAAATTTTAGTATATTATAAGCTACAATCTTCAGAGTGTACAATAAACATAGAACACAGTTTTGTGAACATGCTAACATTATTACACTCGTTTTTGGAGCCGCGAGGTCACATCAAACTCGTGTAATAACGTTAACCCTTTATCAACCCATATTTCCTTGATCATTTTTCAAATTTATTGATTATAATAATGTGATACATTGATGGAAGGAAAGAGCTCTGAGACACACTTTTGTCTTCTATCTGTGTGATTTTTAAAAGATGAGTATTCTTACCAATACCACCCACATAATTGTGCTAAATATCGAGTTATCAATGTTTAAAGCTGCAGTTATTTCAGCATTGCCCACTGACTCAGTGTTGCTATTTATGGTTTTATATGCAGCAGATATATGTAACATAGGAGAGAACGGGGTAAAAGCAGTGATGCGGTTGTAGAAAATGTAGTACATTTTGTGTATATGTGGCCTTGGTGGATATAACAAATATATAATTTCCAGGTATAAACAGTCTCGGCCACAGAGTATGGAGGCAATTTTGGTCAAGTTTAGAATTGTTGAACATACTATATGGTACTCCTTTGTGTTTTGATAAATTGCGTTTATACCACCATGCATTCTTGTGATAAAAGTGAAATATTTGCGTTTGATCACTTGATCGGAGGCAACAATGATTAATGTTTTGAGACATGGACAATAGGATTAACATATTTTACCCAGAACTCTATGAATATCTGCCATACATGTATAGCAGTGGATTTTAAAAGGCTTGACGTTGTCGATGTCAAAATAAATGATGAGTACATATATTTCTGCTTCTAGAAAAGGTCACAGAATCAAAATACATCCCTATTAAATCCCAATTAACTGTTTAATTACATATATCACACGATGATTCAAGATAAACAGTACAGATAAAACTGAGTTGTTTGTCCGCTTCTGGGCACCCAAAAGTCTGGATTTAACCACTGTTTGAGACCATGCATGCTTTCGCTTGCTCTCTCATGAGATATATTAGAGAGAATTCATACGTCTCTCATCAAAAAGTTTCTCTTATAATCTGCAATCAGTGTTCCTCGCATAAATGGAACGTTTGTGTACACTTACATGGCTAGCCATTAAATTTTGCATAAAATGTAAATTTTGTACGATTTTGTCGGCCATTTTGGAACAGACATTCTACATATATGGTTTACAACTAAGCACCATGTTTGTTTATATTTCATTGTATTACTAATTGGGGACAGGGGCCTGTAACTATAAGCCCCGCTACCCACACCCTTTTGCACTGCCCCAATGTGCCAGGATATGCACCTGCTTTGCATCAATGGTATTATACTAGAGACAAGGAGAACAATAGAAATTTCCCCGATTTACCATCGCTCGGAAATTGGACAAATTTTAACCTATTTATCTGAGCAATGGTATTGATATCGTCACACCATTGGGTGTATCGCCGAAGGATTCCTCTTTTAATCAGTACCACAAGTGCCCCTCAATTCCATTTCTATCCATAGAATTCAATAAATTTTTGACCACCGAATATTGTCACCAGAGAGCGTAAAAATCCAGTGAGATCAAATATGATTCTCCAAAATTCACCACCATCCAGCTTGTTATAATTAAAAAAAATTATCAAACAATCAACTAATACATCTAGCTCTCAGTGATGACTTGTCAGCTAATAATTTGTTTACTCATACGAATTAACACATTGTCGTTAATATCTATTTTTTTACAACGAAATCACAGGGTAATTATGAAATATTTCTTACTTTTTTCTCTCTCTTATCCGTGACCTTTGGAACCTGACTAATTCTGACCAATTTGCCATATCAAAGCTTTGATCATGATGTGGAAAATATTTGACTCTCAATTTCAATTTGAAGGAAAAACCATTATCCTTTATAACCAATGTATGCTATAGCACTAAAAGAACAACATTTTACCGTCACAATATGAGAGATATGTTCTAATTATGTTAAAAGTCACTTTAAAAAAAAAATTTAGGCACCATTTTGTGAGTTTGACAGGAAATATTTGCAAAAATCGCACTGCATTATCTAGATTAAGAATCCAACTAGAGTCTGTACTCTGTCTACTATCTCAAATCATGACTGTCTGTGAAAAAACAAATCAAACAATTTCATTGCATATTTTAGTTTTCTTATTGTGCGAAGGACCATAACAACATAAAACATAAATATTATTCAACCATTTGCAATTATCTGGCAGATGTAAACACTCAATACTGATTCATCTTTTCAGACATTATGTTATTTTTAATATGGTGAATTATCCTCCAAAATAATAGTTCTGCAAATGGCCACAAAAAAACTAAAATATGCAATGAAAAATGTTTGATTTTATTTTCTCGCAGACAGTTATGATATCAGATAGTAGACATAGTATAAACCCCAGTTGTATTCCTAAGATAGATAATGTAGTGAGTTATTTGCAAATTTTCCTTTCAAACTCTCAAATGACCGCCTAAAAAATCTTCTTCTTTTTTTTTTAAACCACTTTTTATTTTACATAATTAGAACATATCTCTCATATTGAGAGGGTAAACAGGTGTTATGATAGTACTATAGCATACATTGGTTATAAACGATAATGATTTTTTCCTTCAAATTGATAGTTTGAAACTGAGATTTTTTGAAAATTCTCCTTTAATAAGCTGGTTTTGGTCTGAAATGTTCTACTAAAGTTGTGTCTGGCATAAAACTTCCAAAATTTACTGTTGACCAAATTTGGGGGAAGGACAGGGTAAGGAGTGCTCAAAGATGATAATTTGGTAATATAAAATTAATTTGAAGTTATATCAATTATTCAAAAGCAGAAACTAAACAGTGAAGGTCCAGCAAAGATGTAACAGTTGTTGCAATATGTTTATTCTTCTAACCAACACCACTGTACAGCATGATTATTAATTATACATTCAGAATTACAAGTACAATCAAGATATAACAGAACAATAATCATTATCTACACTATTATTTATAAAATTATTCAAGATCGTTCCTTTATTCCGAAAGTGATGTTTAACCCTTTGAGTGACAGGGGCCGATGTCATCGGCCCTAAACCTACAATATAAGTCTGTTAAAGAATACAAGAATAAATTATTAAAATTAAAAAAAAAAAAAAAAAAAAAAAAAAAAAATATGTTAGGCCAATGCATTCTCTTATATATGCGAGGCGACCTATGGTCGACTCGCATATATAAGAGAATGCATTGGCACAGGGTATATGGGTTGATACAAAAATCGACCTGGAACTCAAAGGGTTAAGCTGCAAGCCTCAAATTAAAGGTACTCAGTCTGATCAGATGCTCCTAAATTACTATTTCTTTGGCTCAGAGTGATCAGATATCGATTTTTGAAGTTTGTTAATTTTTGGAGATGTGGTCTACTTCCACATGCTCAAACAGACAAATTGTGGATGTAAGATGGATAACTCTAAAATCAAGTGGTTATTATTGTTAGTAGTAACCACTTGATTTTCGAGTTATCCATCTTACAATCGCAATTTGTCCATTTGAGCACGTGGAAGTGGACCACATCTCCAAAAATTAACAAACTTCAAAAATCGATATCTGATCACTCTAAGCTTTGAAGGGTGGGTGGTTCCTCGACTTGAATCAAATATTTTCCCCCCCCCGAAGCCAAAGAAATAGTAATTTAGGGGTGCTTAATCGGATTGAGTACCTTTAAAGGCACGATTGGCCTTCATCGTGGCTATTGCCGTTAAAATAGTCACATCCATTAAAACTGCCATAAACAGAAAAAATAATAAAATATAGACCGACTTTGTTGTTATACCAATCATATATAGAGTAAATTGTATGTTATTGTCAAGTTTGTACGTTGTGTTATGTAACAAAAGCCAAATTATATGACAGTACAGTAAGTAAAGAGTATGCGATAAGCAAAACACTCAACAGCGGGGAGACCCCACTATTAAAGTGAACTTTAGTTAAAACTCTCACCAAGTTGTTTACAAAATACCAGTATAGCGTTCGCTAATCCTCGCCACTCAAGATATTGGTGTTGAATGGGTCACTGTGAATCACTCTTGGTGTTGAATGGGTCACTGTGAATCACTCTCGGTGTTGAGTGTTATGGTTATCACTCACTCTTTATATAAACAAATGATCCGCTCATACAAAGTGTCTTTTCAGTGTGGATAATTTTGCATTCATATTATTAGAAAAAAATGTCGCTGACTAAAATGCCCCCCCCCACCAATGATGGTGGCAAGTTTGAAGGATTTATGAGCTTCAGATCCATATACCACAAACTGTAGGATAAATTGATCACACCAATATGATACAAAGTGCATATTCACTAAATATGTTGTACATTTTCAATGCGCCATGAAAGGGTCAATAACTCTAAAAATAAAAAACATAAAACATTTCCATGTCGAAAAAATGGAAATACATCTGCCAAAATGACTCTGACTGAGCTCAAAATTGCAGGTGCACAGGTTTCCATGCTGGTTGACATCTGCGCCAAGTTTTTAAAACATTGCCTGGAAAATAATGAAATACAGGCTAGGACAAAAGATGCATCCCAGGATGAGAGCTTTCCGATGAATGGCAACAAGCTATATTTCCGACTAAATCCTGAAAAGTTTTACCCATAATTCTGCTATGGTTAATGAGTCGATTATATAGGGCATTACTGTAATTCAGTATTTTCATAATTCTGACATCGGTATAGACCAAGTCTTCTTGGTCCACAAGCTTGGGGTATCAGTTGGGCTGATGCTGTTTTGTCCCATCCCATCAACATTCTCTGGAAATCATTGCTTTGTTTACATATAAATCTTGTTGTTTTGACATTCAACGGACCTCTGATATGTGCATGTTTGATATCATCATGCTTGGGAAAGGCTGCCCTCTATGGCCATATACGCAAAGCGTCCATTTGACCTAATCCACAGACACAACACGGGGCAATCTATCAAAGGCCACCAAAGTTGCAATCCGAGTTTGAGTCATTTTTGGAGACAGGAATTTAGGAACTGTTTACTAAAACCAAAGAAATGGAGAGGTATGTATTATCTGTTTTAGCGCAGTAATATGGTTATTGTCCAGCACAAGGTGAGTGGTGGAACGGCAGAGAAAACAATATATAATGCTGTAGGTGTGTCAGAAAATGGTCACCCATGACGAAAATACAGACACTGTTGACAAACATCCATTATTTTGCATGGAAAAATCAATGTACTTTAAGCCAAATATTACCCAAAACCGACACAGAAATTTTAGACCAAAATTACCCAGAATAAGCATCTGGATGGAGGTAGACGGGAAGGGGGGGGGGGGTGTTGTGATGATTTGCCAATGAGGCTGAATGGTGATAGTCAACGAGACCTCTCTGATTGACCACATAGTAGTACGATAATCAAAATGGAGTTTTGGTACATAAAATGGCACTGCTAGGCTGAGTTTCTCTGACGCGGAAATGCTATACTATGCAACAATCAATGTACAGCCAAGTTATTTTATGTGAATTGTGCCATATTACCATCACCAATAAGTATAGCATTTGCGAGTCAGAGAAACTCGGGCTAAAGCAGTGCCATTTTATGTACCAAAACATAAAACTCCAATTTGATTATCGTACTCATATGTAGTCACTTGGAGGGGCCTCATTGACTATCACAGTTCAGCCTAGTTGACATATCATCACTATGCTACCCTTCACGTTTACCTACATTGGATGCTTATTCTTGGGAATTGTGGGCTAAAATTTCTAGGGCGGTTTGGGGTAATACTTGACTTCAAGTACAGTCAATAGTAAATAGCAAGTAGTGTATTTGTCCACATTGTCAGTATTTTCGTCATGGGTGACAATTTTCTGACACACGTATAGCATTTTATATTGTTTTCTGTCGACCCACTGCGTGCTGGACAATAACCATATTACTGGGCAAACCTAAAACAGATAATACATACCTCTCCATTTGTCCCCAATATTTGGTTTTATAGTGTGTAGTTCTAAATTCCTGTCTCCAAAAATGACTCAAATTCTCTGAGTGCCTCGTTGGCTGCTCGGCGCAGCCTCTGGTTGCTTGGATCGGCCTTCGATTGATTCCCCCATGTGAGAAATACAAGCAAGATAACTCCCGTCAATGACTCTTGGCGTAAAGTCTGTTATAGATGAGTGACGGATCTCGGGTCAAAACAGCATCAACCCAATCGATATCCCAAGCTATTGTGGGCTGAGAAGACTTGGTCTGACAATGGTACTGGCACAAATAAATGCCCAATTCTACTTAAATATATGTTTGATGTTGAATTGTGCAAGGATGGTTAACGCCAGCGAAGAAGCGAATCTCTTGTGGTGATGCCGATAAAAGAAAATAATGACATCTCTTCCTGTGTTCAAATAGAAATTTTGTAGGTGTGGATTTGTGTGACTATTTTCTCATAATATCAAGGGAGATAAGCTCCATTTCTAGTGATAATACTATGAAATATGATCCGTTTTATTTTGAAATTTGGCAGAGCAGACTAGAAAAAATACAAACCGAGAATGCAATGTATAACTTCCTATACCGAGAACGGGATGTGGCACAGAGCTGCATTCCAATAATTACAGAGTGTGATTCCTATCAGTTCAATAAATCTTTAAAATACATGTATACATATGTTGTATTTAAAGATGGTCTATCTCTTCCTATAACAAGTTTTATATAGTTTCCTGGATATAACTATATAATCACACACCCTCTGCATTCACACAATTAGCTTCCGTAAGAATCAGTACAAATTGCGATACGGTTACACGAACGTTTCCAATATTCATCAGGCAATATTAAACTGAAGTTGACATTTCATAAAAAGCAATGAACACATACGTCACTCCAAGCCGACCATGTGCATGCGCTTGGTGTCCACTTCACAAAAAGTGACGAACCACTTACATCACTTCAAGCTGCGTGTTGTTATTGACAGACTGTGTTGGAATTTGAACAATATATATTACTTACAATTGTTGTGGTAGTTTTGAAAAGTTGTTCAAATTATTAATGTTCTATTAAAATTTACTGGGATATGATTATAAGAAATGACTTGTTGATCAACTGGGGTCATTGGTTTTGACTGGCAGAGTAATTACACAAAGTTTGTGTGAATCCCTTCTGGATTCAGACACTTTGTTTAATTACTATTTCAGTCAAAATCCAATGACTCCAATCGATCTGCAAATCATTTCTTAAATAAAATGTAATTTGGAAGAGATAGACCATCTTCAAGTATTTCATGTACATGTATACATATAGAACTACAGTAATGCCCTAAATAATCGACTCCTTAACCACAGCAGAATTATGGATTATTTTTCAGGATTTAGTCAGAAATATGGCTTGTTGCCATTCATTGGAAAGCTCTCAGTGAGAGCTTTCCGAAGAATACTGAGAGCTTTCCGATGAATAGCAAAAAGCCGTATTTCCAACTAAATCCTGAAAAATTACCCATAATTCTGCTGTGGTTAAGGAGTTGATTATTTAGGGCATTACTGAGGTTTGATCCCCGGAGTGTGAAAAAAACATGCAATAGATATATACAGTGAATAATTATATCAAATTTAAACAGGAAATTTACATTTGACAGCGACATCATAATTCACATAATATGAATATCAGTGGCTCTCACTAATGCCTATGCTGGACCCCATATATTATTCTCTGAATAAAAGTCCTAGATATCTGATATCTGAGCTGAAAGTTAGCATGCTCAATTTTTTCGACCATCAATCTGAAAGGATTTATGGTGGTGGAAACATCGTGTAATGGATACATTTAATGTGATTGGCGAGGACACGCGCGGTTTTGAATGTAGCTTGACATATTTCGCACGTCTCTTCTCTGTCCTTATTGTGTGTTGCCAGGTGGGTCTTGAGGTAATGTTTCAGCTTGAATTCCCTTCCACATTGAGGACACTGGAAATCTTTTTGGGCACTATGAAGTTTTTGATGATATACAAGTGCACTTTTGCTGGAATAATTCTTCCCACACAGCTTACAATTCCAGGGCTTGTCACCACTTCCATATACCTGCAAAATACATATTTGATCGGTGAGCCAGATTGATCCTATTGGGCACCCTCTGAGTTGTATTTATATATTTCAGTCCTCGAAATTGACCATGACAATAAGCAATGCCATGGCAGCATGTGGAATCTAACAGGCCACAGCAGTATATTTGCCACGGAACATTTGTTCCTAATTTGAGGGCTGTATTATACACGTATATATTGGAGATTTTCATACGATTTTTTTTTTAAAATTGCTTCTTCGGTTCTAGTGACATTTATCAAGTGAAATGACAGATCAGATTCTTTCCAGTGCTGTCATTTCACTTTATATAAAGCCCACTAGAAAAGACTACAATGACATAAAGCTTGCGCTATTAAATCATTATATAACGAATCTCTATGTTGATCTCCACTATTCTGTTGTCCAAATTGGAGACAAGACAGATCTTTCAGCCCTTGGCCTTTTTTGGTGCTTAATTCAGAGTAGATTTCACATTGTATGTAAGGTATTCATCTATAACACATTATAAAGGGACCCCAAGGCACCTACAGTGGGTGAATGTGCAAAAACATCACCACCATTAAAGAAGAACATGGAGAAATAGATAACCTTTGTTCTTATATTCATTGTTGATAGTTCTCCGGTAACGAAATTTCACATGTTGAAACCATTGTTATGTAAAAACAAACGTTGCTAGTTTACGTATTAAGCTCAAATATTTAGTCTAAATATAATTTTTCAATGCTTGGACCTTTTCCTATGTTTGCCGTCAAGTTTTGATTAAACTTTGATATTTTATTGGATTAATTGGACTTTGGTTGTAATGCGACTATAACAGTAATGTTTACACAACAATGGTTTCCATAGGTGAAATCTCGTTATTGTAGAGTTATTAATAATGAAAATAAGAACAATGTAGATAAATTTTTGAATGTTATATGCCTTTAATTGGAAAGACTTATTTACATAATAGGTAGGACACCCCACTTCGTAGACTAGAAAGCAGTTCTTCTTTCCCTATATAGTCATTTAGCATGAGGTCGCAAAACAAATTAAAAGAAATGTTTTGTTTAGAAATATTCCACGATATTCATCCTCCCAAATTACTGGCAAGATAATTACCAACCTGGGACCCAAGTCAACAAATGTGGAAAAGTATAAAACTCTGTAAAAAATATCATCATCAACATGTATGTGTAATAATATATAATCTTTTAATATTCTCTTATACATTATTGATAGTTCTCCAATAAAAAAAATTGTGTGTTGAAACTATTGTTATGTAAACAAAACTGTTAAAGAAATTTTGTCAACAAAGATTGCTAATCATGATTTTCAGAATATTATTCAATTCTTTGACCATTTCAATGTTTACCGTCAAGTTTTGATTCAAATTTGGTATCTTATTGGACTATAATTGGACTTTGATTGTTTACATAACAATGGTTTTGACATGCAAAATCTCATTATCGGAGAGCTATGAATAATCAAAATAAGAACAATGTCAATCTAATTTACATGTACTCATTGATGATAGTTGTCTGACAGACTTTTATGTTATTTCGTATCAACCCACATCGAGGGATTGAGTCCCTTTAAACACCTCAGTGCATGTATGTTATAGGTGCCGTTTTTATCTGTTTTAGTAAACTGCTTCTTTTATGTATCATGATACAGTAATGCCCTAAATAACCGACTCCTTAACCACAGCAGAATTATGGGTAATTTTTCAGGATTTAGTCGGAAATATGGCTTGTTGCCATTCAACGGAAAGCCACAAGTCATATTTCCAACTAAAACCTGAAAAATTACCCATAATTCTGCTGTGGTTAAGGAGTCGATTATTTAGGGCATTACTGTACTTGCACGCATCCTGCATTATTAAAACTTTTTATGGGTTAACTGGAATGTGTGTCAGTATGTATGTGTGTGATAGCGAGCATGAACAATAGTGTCACTAATTAGCACTCACCTCTAAATGGCGGCAAAATTAGCAAAGTATGGGGGGGGGGGGGGGTCATTCATTAATTAGTTTTTTAAATAGTCAAGACGCCCGATATTTGAAATATATTACTAAATGAAATACAGATTTCATTTAAGGACTATCTTTTATGTGGTTTATTATATTGCCTGCTGTACTGTGATAATTCTGTTGATGCTTTTATGATCTTAAATACAGTTTATTAACCCAATTACATTTGTTGTTGGACTCAAATATTAAATTTTTGATTCTTACAGTATAACATGTATAACACCACACATCAGAATCATTGCATGCACTGAGGTCTTTCCAAATCAACAATACCTCGACCAAGTAGGTAACTATTAGATAATTTGCAGGCTCAAGAGAGCGATGTCCCTTCCAGCAGTGAAGAAGTTCAAGAAGGGAAAGCTCTGTTAAATGAGCATTGTAAGTGTTACTATATAGAGTAATGCTCTAAATAATCGACTCCTTAACTACAGCAGAATTATGGGTAACTTTTCAGGATTTAGTCGGAAATATGGCTTGTTGCCATTCATCAGAAAGCTCTCCAGGACTAAATCCTGAAAAATTACCCATAATTCTGTTGTGGTTATTAAAGGGATCGATTATTTAGAGCATTACTGTAATTTAACACTTTTTAAATAATCATTGACGAGTAGATCACTTATGATAATGAAGCTCTGTTAAATGAGCATTGTAAGTGTTAATATATAAATTTAACACTTTTTAAATAATCATTGACAAGTAGTTCACTTATGAAATGTTCAGATAATAAGTTAATCAAAGGGGCTTTGATAAAATTTCTATCCGAACATTTCTCACCAATGAATATCATTCTGCACTAAGCTTGTCTGTTTTCCTGTCTGCTTGTATAAATATTTCCTGAACGTTGTCATTCCTCCAGATGTCATTCCAATGTATATGTTTATAACTGAATGGGAGAATATATTTTGTAAACAGTGCCTTAAACAATCGTCTATGGGAGGCATATTCCATGGGCTTCTTCTTTATGTTTTGCTAGGCGAGCTGCAGAACTGTATGTCTGGTTACAAATATTGCATGATTTGTGTGTTCTAAAATGAGTTCCGACATGGTATTTAAGATGATGTTTCAGCTTGAATCCCCGTCCACAATGCTGGCACGTGAAATCCTTCTGGGCGCTATGGACCTTTCGGTGAATTACAAGTGAACCTTTGGTTGAATAGTTCTTCCCACATATTGAACAGATATAGGGTTCAGTATATCCACGAACCTGGAAAATATATGGAGAGTTTGTAGGAATTCATGTTTGTGAGAAAATTCTCAACAAAACCACCAGCAAGAGAACAGAATAAATTTGTTCTCATTTTTAAAGTGAGTAATCCAGTACATGTAAACTAGAGAGATCGTAACAATAATCATGCATAATAAAACAAAATATGGACAAGGAACTTCATAAGTGCATTGATTTGGTATATGGTTAGTCAGGTTTGCACAATTTTAGTTTAATTATTCAGCTAGGCCCCATCAAAGATCAATGGTTACTCAGTTACAGGCCCCATTATAGTTCCGTTATATGACATATATATGCAGTAATGCTCTAAATAATCGACTCCTTATAACCACAGCAGAATTATGGTGGGTAACTTTTCAGGATTTAGTCGGAAATATGGCTTGTTGCCATTCATCAGAAAGCTCTCAGTGAGAGCTTTCTGATGAATGGCAACAAGCCATATTTCCGACTAAATCCTGAAAAGTTACCCATAATTCTGCTGTGGTTAAGGAGTCGATTATTTAGAGCATTATTGTATATATATGGTGAAGCCTTAGCAGATACAGCTCCGTTGTCGAGCAGTTTAGTGTTCAGCTTGTAGAGCTGTCAACATGGCGATATGAGTTCACGCCAGCCGGTGGAGGTATAGAGTTCCCCATAACAGGATTAAGCAACACGTGACTGTTGAGTTGTGCATACACTTTTCAAATCTCACGCTGAATTGTGACCCTTGTGCAAGGTCACTCATAATGTGCTCGCTTGTCGTATCTAGACATGAAATAGTCACTTGGATTGTTGGGCGAGTGTAAGTTAGCATGAAGTTGTGTAGATGTGCATGTACGTGCATGTCGCCGCTCTTGTGAAATGCCTGTAAAATGGCAGCACACATTAGACTCAGTATAAATCAACAACTGGGGTAATAATGTACAGTGGCCTGTAACGTGCTCCGCTGCCCGCCCCCTTTTGCGCTGCCCAAATACGCCGCTTCTATATACGCGCCTGCTTCACGTTATTTAAATGGTAGTATAATAAGTTCAAGGGGAACTGTAGAAATTTCCCGTTTTACCATCGCTCGGGAATCGGACAAATTTAGCCCCATTTATCCGAGTAATTCTAATTTTTTTTTAACATTCACACAGCTCCTCATTTTAATATTCATTACGACCTTACCTCGATTATAATACTGAGCGCTGATTGGCTGTTTCTACTATGGCAGTCATGGAAAGGTCAGGTCGTAATGAATATTAAAATGAGGAGCTGTGTGAATGGTAGGCCTAAATTTTTTTTAGAATTATCGACAGATTTCACCTCTATAAAAATTGTTTACTGACGATGTGTTGATGTGTATGAGTAAATAAATTATTAGCCGACAAGAAATCACTGAGCGCCAGATGTTTAGTTGATCGTTTGACCGATTGTTAATTATAGTAAGCGGTATGGGGGTGAATTTAGAGGAACATATCGGCCATTGTTCTCTGAGTTGGATCAATCCGAAAATTTACGCTCTCTGGAGACAATATTCGGTGGTAAAAAAATTATCAAATGCTATGGATATATATGGTAACGAGGGGAGCTTGTGGTATTGATTGAAAGAGGAATCCTTCACCGACACACCCGTGGCTATATCGATAGCATTACTCGGATAAATGGGGCTAAATTTGTCCGATTCCCGAGCGATGGTAAAACGGGAAATATCTACAGTTCCCCTTGTCCTTGTTATACTACCATTAACGTGAAGCAGGCGCGTACATAGAAGCGGCGTATATGGGCAGCGCAAAAGGGGGCGGGCAGCGGAGCGCGTTTCAGGCCCCTGTGTAATAATGTGACCGTTCCAAGTGCTAAAAGACTCATGTGATAAGCGTTATATAAAACCTATCCATTATTATATAGCTAAAGTGAGGCAGACATGTTCACAGGTTTTGAGGAGTTCCTTTCCGTTAACTTTCAAGTCCTGTTAATGACACCAATTTTGTATACTATTTCGATAGTTAAAATTTGAGTTATTAAAAATGTTCTATCTCTTCCTGACACAACTTTCTACAAGAACAAACATTTTTCGTTTTGAAGGCACCTAGGCACTGCTGTTCACAAATAAACACATGAGAAATATCTGGTGTTACAAATGTTTCGCATAAAAGTGTTTATAAAAAGATTTCAATCATAATGGAGTAATGTTCTAAAAATAGCCACATCAACCGTCCCGATTCATAGAAAATAATTCATAATTTTTTTTATTTCCTAGTGGCCGAATCTTCAGTTGACTGGTTTCCCAGACTCATAATTATACACCACTGAATCAATGCATAAAAGTTCAGGAAAGATATACAGAATAGATAAGGCTCTCAAAGTTACCAATTCTTCATTCTTTGGTGAAAACTATTAAGAGTGACATAAGATAGAAAATATTTCATAATTAACGTAGGCAAAAAGAATTTGCACCAAAAAGGAAAAAGTTCATAAGTTCGAGTTATTCAGCTCAAATAAGTTACATTACCAGACCTATTTGATACAGTATGTAGCAAATGAGCAATGTATCAATTTTGTTAGCTCACTGTGAATCCAGTCCCAATATAAATATGATTGTTGAGAAGGTATAAGAGCTCAAGTGACTTGGGTCAGATTTTTCAAGATTGTGAAATTTGAATGCAAAATCTCCTTACAGGTACTCAATCCGATCAGACGCTCCTAAATTACTATTTCTTTGGCTTCGGGGGTAAAAAATATTTGATTCGAGTCGAGGAACCCACCCATCAAAGCTCAGAGTGATTGGATATCGATGTTTGAAGTTCGCTATTTCTATTGTTTGTGGGCCAGAACTTGCCAGAAGCATGAGGTCAAGCGCATGGTCTTGCAGATAAAGATGGATAACTCTAAAATCAAGTGGTTATTATTACCAAACATCGATAACTTCAAACATCGATAACTAATCACTCTGAGTTTTGATGGGTGGGTGCCTCGACTCGAATCAAATATTTTTTTACCACTGAAGCCAAAGAAATAGTAATTTAGGAGTGTCTGATCGGATTTAGTACCTTTAAAAACATATCTATTCAATATCTTATTTTTGCAGTATCCGATGAGTTGCTTAGATATCTCATTAGTCTAATTGCTTGCTGATATCTTTGGAAAATGTAGAAAACAAAATGAATGTTGAAATGCCAGGGAGCCGAGATATTTTGCCATCATTTTCGAGCAAATTATGACATAGGTTCCCAGCTGTGATGTTGCCAATTGAATACATTACTCGTAATTAAATTCATGCAGTATTAGTTTTCGTGCACCAATCAGAGGGCAATATACACTAATGCCCGAAGTATATGACCCTTTAACCACAGCCGAATTATGGGAATTTTTTTAGGATTTAGTCGGAAATATGGCATTCTTCCATTCATCGGAAAGCTCTCACTACACCATTATTCATATCTAAACCATGGTAAAATCATTGATGTATGTTGGAATGCTTTAATACATACACACATTCTCGTATGAAGGGACACAAAACCATATCTCCTTTATTCACAACCTGAAGTGACAACGTGTGCATGCAGTCTGAGTTAAATAATGATTTTCTCTAAAGTCAGCTGCTTTATTTTTGTTTTACTTCTTTTCAAGTTAACCCTTTTAGTGCCAGGGGGCGATCTCATCGGCCCTAATTTATGGTCTGTAGAGTGCCCTAAAAAAGTAAAAAATTTAAAAAAAAAAAATTTGGGTTAGGCCGATGCATTCTCTTATATATGCGAGGCGACCTATGGTCGACTCGCATATATAAGAGAATGCATTGGCACAGGGTATATGGGTTGAAACAAAAATCGGACCTGGCACTCAAAGGGTTAAAGGCCCACTTAATTTTCAAACCCCTAGATCACATATATCAAATATATGCCATATTATATACCATTTGAAAGAGTAAGCTCATTGTGTTATCAACTTATCCAGTGTAATAAACTGTGAACATGTTTTTTTTGTTGAGTTACTGATGTGTTTTTTTCATCTGGATTGTAGATAAAATTGTATTATTTTCAATGGAAGGGGAATAACTCTAAATCTTAAAGATAGAGTTATTCCCCTTCCATTGAAAATACATTTTTAGTTTGAATTCTGATGCATTCTGGGAGCCAAAATGGGGGTAATCTTTGAATGATTTCAGCATCTTCTGAGAGACAGTTATTTCAAATGGTGATGAATTATAGTATTTTAATCATATTTTATGGTATAGATTGTTATTAAAACTGTATATCAAGGCACTATCAAAAAAATAATCAGTGACTCGATATTTAAGTGGTCCTTTCATTTCAATGATGTCCATAACAATTTAAACATCAGAATGATTGATTTGAGAATATAACCACCCATTTCTCAACAAAATGTGCAGCTACAATCTGCTCGATGTTAATTTTCTTTGTGGTGGTCTTTAATATACACATATACCTTCGGGGACAATTAAAGGTACTCAATCCGATAAAACTCCTCTCAATTACTATTTCAATGGCTTCGTGGGTCAAAAATAATTGATTCGAGTCGAGGAAGTCACCCATCAAAGCTCAGATTTGTTAGATATCGATTTTAGAAATCTATTATTTTTCATTATCGGGAATACTTTCTGGCCCAGAACTCAGTCAAAATTGCGTTATTATTACCACTTGATTTTAGAGTTATCCATCCTTTTCTGTTTGAATTGATTTTGGTGTACACATCCCGAGCATATTACGGCAGTTGAAGGCAATTATTAGTACTCATCTCGAGTAAATAACAAATTTCAAAAATCAATATCTAATAACTCTGAGCTTTGTTTGATGGGTTCCTCGACTCGAATCAAATATTTTTTACCCCCCAAAGCCAAAGAAATAGTAATATAGGACCCTCTGATCGGATTGTTGTTGTTGGAATCTGTTGAGATGGGGACCCTCTGTTCGGATTGAGTACCTTTAAAACTGAAACTGTCACCAGATAAAAAGCTTTTGACAAAAATATATTTATTAGTATCCATGTATACTAGCATATAGACTTTTTATATTCTGAATAATTTTAAGGGAGGTTATAGAAATTGGTGTGTTTTAATAACAATACAAACACTCTTTATTGTTAGTATATCAGGGATAGAGTAAACCATGTATGCAGGTCTGAGTATAGTGTGCCTGCCATTTGCAGAATGAGGTACCCAAGAAGGTGAATTTAGTGACGCTATCCCGCATAGTGGGCTAGCGTCATTAAATTCACCCTATGGGGACCTCATTCTGCTTTATAGGCCTCATCTTCTCTGGAAAGTTTCTTTATAATCAAATTTCTATAGAAACTTTTTCACATAGATTATCTATATCTGCAAATTGGCAGAAGACACATTGTATAATCGATGTTCCCAATGGGCGGGTGTACATCACAATAGTCACCATTTGGGAACTTCCATCTGAGTCTATGTCTCCCTTAGCAGATGAGGACATGCATAATGAGGTCCTGAGACAGTGAATTTAGTGATGCTAGCCCGTTATTCACCCTGTGGGGACCTCATTCTGCAAATGACAGGCAACTAAAACTCAGACTTGTATGTATGGTATTTGATGTTCGATGCTGAAGTAAAATGGATCAGTGTTATTATGAGGCAAAAAATCAAGGCTTCAATCAAGCCTGATTATAGTGTGCCTGTCATTTGCAGAATGAGGTCCCCAGAGAGTGAAATTAGTGACAATATCCCGCACAGTGGGCTAGCATCACCAAATTCACCCTCTGGGGACCTGCTTAGGCCTCAACTGCTATGGGAGACATAGGATCAGATTTAAGTTCCTCAGTTGAAGTTGATGTTCACCCATTAGTCACCTATGCATTACATCTTCTGCAAATTAGAGGATATAGAAACTCAACAGAAGGGAAAACATAACTAAAAAATTGTTTTATTTGAGACTATAGATACTTACCAGAAGATGAGGTCTAAGAAGAATGAAGTAGCCAGAGGGTGAATTTGGTGATGCTAGCCTGCTGTGTGGGATAGTATCACTAAATTCACCATCTGGGGACCTCATTCTGCAAATGACAGACACACTATAATTAGGCTTGGCTTCAATCAGTTTTTTCTGAGTGATACAAAATGATAGATCTTTTATTGAAACAGTTGCGGACATCACAATGATATACAGTAATGCCCTAAATATTCGACTCTTTAACGACAGGAGAATTATGGGTAACTTTTTAGGAAATATGGCTTGTTGCCATTCATCAGAAAGCTCTCACTGAGAGCTTTCCGATGAATGGCAACAAGCCATATTTCCGACTAAATCCTGAAAAATTACCCATAATTATGCTGTGTTTATGGAGTCAATTATTTAGGGCATTACTGTATTTATATATATGTACCATTTTCCATATAGACCTACTGGAAATCTATTTAGGATGACATTTTATTTGATGATTTTGCAGATAACTTTCAAACTTGAAATCTTCGCCACAGATGCAGCAAACATGGATAGCCCTATCTCTGTGACACCTCATGTGACTCTGAAGGTAAAATTTCTTTGTGAATTTCTTCGGACATAGGTGGCAGTGATACTTTGGGTCTGGATCGTGGATCTTTCGATGGTAATTGAGATTTGATTTGCTTGAATATTCCTTGCCACAAATGAAACAGATCCACGGAGGGCCCCTCAAGTCCTGTAAAATATACAATAAAGAAACCGATGACAGGCATTTTATAATTTATCCAATGATTCCAGTTGAATGTGATATTAGAGCTCCGAACAGAAGGTTTATTATAAAGCGTGTCAGTGCCCCATTCAACTTCCTTCTTATGCAAAATACCTAAGAAGCCACACGCTGCACAAATAAATATTTGATAACTGAATGCTCACTTGATTCACATCAGTGAGATCTCCATTGGGGGTGGGGGCGGGACTACAGTAATGCCAGAAGTATATGACCCTTTAACCACAGCAGAATTATGGGAAATTTTTCAGGATTTAGTAGGAAATATGGCTTTCTGCCATTCATCGGAAAGCTCTCACCGAGAGCTTTCTGATGAATGGCACAAGCCATATTTCTGACTAAATCTTGAAAATTTTCCCATAATTCTGCTGTGGTTAAAGGGTCATATACTTCGGGCATTACTGTAACTTAGAATTTACAACTGCACAGGGACCAACCTAAAGGGCAACTTAGGAGATATCTTCTCCCTAAATTATGTCACTTCTCCTGAATTTTGTCCTTGGGAGAAGTGATTTCTTGCTCATATACCAGTAAGCATATTATGTCCCTACAGTATATTTTAAATTGTATTTTCTCATTATAAAGGTGTCCTTTTTCACTGTTATCATTCTAAAATAGACTAGTTTATTGCATAATTAATACTTACTGAATCATAGAATGGCGATGCTGGGGTGTAAAATGAGCAATTATGACTTCTCCTTGACAACAAACAGTCAACATCTTGCTAATAATCAAATTGGGAGAAGTGACTTCTCCTAATTTGAAACCTCTAGACTGGTTCTTGCATCATCACCCTCCCCCTCCTTGAACCACACACATATTACAGATTGCCCAACCCCTGTATTCCTTTCCTGCTGGATTGTAAATTTTCAACCTGACACCCAATAACGGTTGGAAATAGTATAGTTAATTCGGCAGCTCACATCATGAAAAGTTTAACTTATTGTTTATGATAACTCACTGGAGAGAGATGAATTATTAAGAATAAGTTGCTGTCAGCATTGCATCATTGTATTTTGTTATCGACTTGTATGATGCACGGCAGAAAATAGCCAGCAACAGCATCTTGATGATCTGAGTTGAGTTCTATTTAGTGATAATGTGGGAGTAAATATTTAAAACAAACATGAAAGTCTTTGAAATTGCTATTGTGGATGCATAAACAAAAAAAAATTCATAAAATTTCAGTTTGAATGCTGATGGTCACAACATCCGTGATTTGTCAAATAATTGCTCAGTGACGAGGAAGGCACAAACATCCTTTTATAAAAATCAAGCTCGGTTCAAGTTCGATTTCCCAATAATATGTTTTGAATCCAATCCTCTTTGTATGGAATATAATTACGATAACACTAGTTACATATGTTCTAGTTCTTTTTTAGTAAGAAATTATAAAAACAATGATAAGCCTTCTGAATGCTGATGCTGGGGAAATATATAGGAGGTTTCACAATATCAATAATACTGCTTTAAGAATTAACATGCTTGGTAATGAAGAAATGATTTATTAATGTGACAAACAAAAACAAACATTATGTTACACTGATGAGTATAGGATATTTAAATATTTACATGTGTTGATAAATTTTTGTCATGATGCGTTTCCGTGTTCCAGAACTCAGTACAACAAAAATTTTTGACAATTTTATACAAAAATTGGAATTGCGTCACTTAAATAAATTGTAAAAAACAACATGCAACATAATACTTTTCAAATAAATACATAAAGTCACATTTATTGCTAATTAATAATATTTATTGTCCCTCAAAGCCCTTGAAACATAAGGTAAATATGTAGAAAATTCCATACTAATTGAAAAACAAGGTAGGTTTTGCAACAAAAATAAATATCAAACTGTGCAGTGATCTAGGACATTATTTACGTGTACATCTTTAACCTCCTCATTAATATGTAAAGATTTGTGTGATAAGTAATACTGTTCAAAACTGTCAATATTGTTGGGACTCCAGCAGTGTTCGCGCTGGACCGAAAAAAAATTTAGCCAAAAGTTTAGCCAAATGAAACTTTTATTAGCCAAATGAGAAAAACTTTAGCCAAATGTTTTTTGGCCAAATTAAAAAAAACTATGGCAAAATTAAATCATCGTTTTCTGATCGGTTCACAATTAATGACTAAAACTTCAAAACTAACAGACACAGGTAAAATACACAATAATTTAACTAATTTTGATGAACTAAAAATATTTTTATATATATCATTTAATAAAAATTTATTAATCTTTATGTGAAAGAGTGATTTGGGGGGGGGGGGGGGGGGGGGGGGTAACCCCGGATTGTCCTTCTTAATGTCATTATTTTTTGGTTTTATATCAGTATCTTTTTTTTAAATCATTAAATATTAATCATCCTTGCGAAAATATCTAAGTGACATCTGGAAACTAATAACGTAATATTGTTACGACATTATCAAATTACAGTCTGTCATAAGAGCATGCATATTATTTGGAATGTATTGGCATTGACGACAAATAGCCACAAAATATCTGTCGTGATTCACATTTGACTGATTAAGCTATTGTCTTACATATTGTGCTCATAAACCTTGTCCGTCATAAATACAATGTCATCATAAACATGCATTGTGCAGGAGCCCCGTGAGCGATCAGACAGACAATGGGGGATTAGCGGATTAAATGTAACATGCTGTTTCGCGCAGAGTGACGGGTTTCCCTTTGTACTGTCCGCGATCGGGTTTCCCCTTTGTACAGTCGGCGATATATTCCCACTTACGATGTTTTCGGACTACATGTAGATCGTTCACATCACAGAATTGAAAACCCACTTGCCAAAATTCATGCTTTCAGTCTCCATTTGGGGTCAAAAAAAGTTTAGCCAAAAGTTTAGCCAAATGAAATTTTTATTAGCCAAATTCGAAAAAGATTAGCCATTGGCTAATTTGGCTACCGACAGCGCGAACACTGGACTCCAGTAGAAGCTCAATGTGGATCAAGATTAACGGTGAATTTTTCGCTGTGATCCACAATGAATGTATATACAGCAATGCCCTAAATAATCGACTCCTTAATCACAGCAGAATTATGGGTAATTTTTCAGGATTTAGTCGGAAATATGGCTTGTTGCAATTCACCGGAAAGCTCTCAGTCAGAGCTTTCCGATGAATGGCAACAAGCCATATTTCCGACTAAATCCTGAAAAATTACCCATAATTCTGCTGTGGTTAAGGAATCAATTGTAGAACGAAACAAGGTAAATAAACAGACATTCTGAAGGGCTCACTAAAAATCACCACAAACCATAGAGAATCGCCACAAAACACTGACAACTAACATAAGCAGTTTATTTATATTTATATTGTTCCAAATTGTCAAAGTGCAGAATGAGTTCTACGCATTCATTTAATGCAAAAACTGTTGAAATTTTTTGTTGTTGGAGGGTCGTTGCTCAATAATTCGGGGCCATTTCAATTTATTTTAGAACAGTATTTTAAATAAATGCTGGTAATAGTCTTGTTCAAACATTCAATGACTGCAAAAATGACGATTTGCTAATTGTCGCCACTCAACCTTTCAGTGTTGAGTGGGTTACCGTCAATCACTCTCGGAAAAGAATTCCCTCAGTGTTGAGTGTTTTGCTTATCACACAGTCTTAGCATACTGTATGTCAGTAATTCAGCACAAGCACATTCAGCCCTCAACCCAACATTACACAGGCTTCAGAAGGTCCCAGTCGCATCTCCCATCACTGCCAGGGGGCTGGAAAAACTAACGTCAATGGCACCACAATGCCACCCCCCGCCACCCCTTGGAAAGTGAGTCCTTTCAAAAACTTAAAGAATGTTAGATTGATTAGACGAGTTCTTGATAATTGGCTTCTTCAGGGATCAATTATAGGGTTTTCACAACATATTTCCTATTTGCAAAAGTCATAACACCAATACTGTCCATAATACAATGTCATAATATAATTTAGCGGTGACGAGGTTAAGACAGGAAAAGATTGAAAAACGTCTTAACTTCGTTCAGCAAGCACAACAAGATGATAGTATTGCATAATGTGTGGTCGGAGATCATGTGATCATGTCCAATGGTAGATGTACTATAACCTGTTGATAAACTCTGCATAACACCAAGTGTGCATTGTTTTAGACTGACTATATATCGCATGTTTTATAGCATATAGTTATCTATCCTGGAAACGCGCTACCCTACGAGATAACCGTCTGCAACATTCCGCCGCACTGATTTTGTTTAACTGTAAATATGTTTATTTCTTGCAGTCCTATCTCATTGTTGATATTTGTATTGTTTAAGTATGCAAAAATACTGGGAACTAAATAACAATATAAAATGTGAGTGGAAAGGCGCAGATGGTTATTTCATAGGTTTGCTCATTTCCAGGATAGATACCTCTTGAAAAACATAAGAAGACGACACTTTTCACTATATATTCATTAATAGATTCTCACAACAGGCATAGATTAGTATAGTCTGTGGGAGCTTGTCGGGCAAAGATATAAGTTGTGCTGCACAATAATCATTATATCAATGGCCCATCATTTAGCAGTGAAGCCACACCAACATTATTGCTTTTTGATGAATTTGAGTGACTGCTCTTGTGACTAGAGTAACTGCCCTTAGATTGTGAGGATTTGATGAAATGGAACTAACTAAGGAAGTGAATTTAAAAGCAAAAGGCTATTTGCGTGACTGTAAATTTATATTGAATTGTGGTGGAACAATATCGGGATTATGGCCCCATGGGAAGAAAACTGCTTCGGAGAAATTGAGGGTAACCTATGCTACTAACAATTATAACCTGGTTTAATGAACATTTGAGATGATAAAAAGTAGATGAAGAAGGGAAAAAAACAACAATAAAACATTCCTCAAAAATATTTCCCACCACCTAAAAACATATGAACATTAGAAATGTACATAAATTTCACAAGATTATTGAAAAAAATGTTAAATTCAAATTATATAATAAACTATGGTATTTATTTCCATAAAACAGTATAAATAATGGAAAAGAAGGAGAAAGCAAATGGAAAGACTCTACCATCAACTACAGTATTGTCCTCAATACAGTATTGTCGGAAATATTGCTTGCTGCCATTCATCGGAAAGCTCTCTCGGTGAGAGCTTTCCAATGAATGGCAACAAGCCATATTTCCGACTAAATCCTGAAAAATTTCCCATAATTCTGTTGTGGTGAAGAAGTTAAGAATTACAATGAAACATATATTCTTATCTTTCCAGAATTCACTGGAGTATCGCAAACCCTCAGAGCAAATGTCACAGATTTTTGTTTTTTGAACGGAGTGACTGAACAGATAATCGTTCCTCGTAATAGCATGATAGCATTTCGCCACAGACATGGATTGGTACAGTCTATGTGTGCTTGACGGGCAAAGATAGGTTCTAATCTAACCCATTGAATATTAAATACTCATTGACGAGTAGTTATCCATTAGGAAATGTTCAGTTAATAAGTTAAATATACGACCATAGGTCGTTTGTTGAACTTATTATCTGAATATTTCATACAATAAATAGGACTTTCTGCACTTGTATTATCTGTCGTCTGCTTATTTTATAACCGCTCCAGATGAATATTAAACCATTCCAATGTATACTTTTATATTAATAAACAGGGTGGGAGAATCCATTTAGTAGAGAATATTAAGGGTTAAACCTCTTTATTTACGATGAAACATATTCTTATGTTTCGACAATCCACTGGGGTATCGAAATCCCTCTGAGCAGATGTCACATATTTTAGTTTTTAGATTGGAGTGACTAATCAGATGATGCTGTAGATAATCATTCCTTGTAAATCTCTTCTCACAGAAGTGGCAACAGTATTTAGGATCTGGGTCATGAGTCTTCATGTGATACATGAGTGTTGATTTCATCTTATAAGTTTTGCCACAAATAGTGCAAATCCAGGGATGGGTCGACATCTACAAAATAAAGGATATATCCATATTAGTCAGACAAAAACTAGAGTTACATGTATATAAATTATTATGACCAAATTAATTTCTAAATTGGCATTTACACTTTAGTAAAACAGGCCTTAAAATTCATCCATTTTTGCGAGAATCAAAGCTGATTCACAAGTTTGAGGGTTCTAGTATCAAAATTAACTCCTGATAGTAGCTATGATAGTAGGTATGATATATATGATATTTTAATATAACAAAGCAGAGATAAATTTATGTAAGCGAAAATCATAGTTGATTCTCATGTTTCACTTTGCGAGAATCATTTGCGAGGATCAATTCTGATTCTCGTATGAATTTTAAGCCCTGGTAAAACCGAAGTAAGCTAAATGTCATATACAATTTAGGGTGATCAAAGATAACATCAGAATTTTCAATGCAGCAAATGACCGGCTTTGTCGCTGATTGGTAGAATATATTTCCTAATAATTATTTGATTGACAGCTATGGAAAGATCCATCAGCTCATTTTTCTAATTTGGCACTGTGGTTAGCATGCAACAAAGATACAAGAAGGACTATTAAACCAATATACTCTATTCAAGTAAACAAACAAATGTTCAGGCAAGATATTTCTAGTGATGGAATAACAACAAAATTTCATTCATGGAAATAAGCCACACATGAAATATTAGACACATCAAGAATCTAATTCTGAGGTGTTTAAATTGTCAACCATTGTCAATACACGATGGGGTGCATCGCACACCATCTAGAAACACAATATGCGTAGGAAATTCACCTTATTATATCTGTGTTCCAACATTTCCTCATTCCTTTAAACGATGAACTCGTGTTTTGTGTTTCCAAAGGTCACCAGGGAATTTAAAACATGCATAACAGATGTCGCATATTTTAGTTCGCTGAGCTGAGTGTGATAGGATATGGCTGTTGAGGTAGTCTCTTGTTTTGAATTTCTTGTCACAAAGATTACATGGATATTTGGGCTCTGTATCATGAGTCAGTATGTGCCGCTTGAGATTTCCTTTACAAGCTAATTCCGTGTTGCAAATTGAACAGATCCACGGTGGGCGGCCAGACACCTGTAAAATACACAGCAGAGCTCAATTTCAATGCCATTGCTACAATTGATGTCAAACAATGCTATCCCTTTCTTTACTAAATGGATTTCCCACTCAGTTATAAAAGTATACATTGGAATTGCCTATTATTCATATGGAGGGATGTTCAGAAAATATGTAACAATCAACGACCTGGGGTCAGTTGTGGAACTTATTCTCTGACCATTTCCTAAGGTATACAGTAATGCCCTAAATAATCCATTCCTTAACCACAGCAGAATTATGGGTAACTTTTCAGGATTTAGTCAGAAAAAGTGAGAGCTTTCCAATGAATGACAACAAGCCATATTTCCAACTAAATCCTGAAAAGTTACCCATAATTCTGCTGTGATTAAGGAGTCGATTATTTAGGGCATTACTGTAACTACCCATCAATGAGTATTAAGTACAGAAAGGGTTAAACTTCAATTAAACAAACAATTGCTAAGAAATACCATGCAAAACAGTTATACATGACACAATGGTTACCTTATACATGTATCTAAACACCAAACTTAGTCAGTTGGTCCAGCTATGATGCTTTTTGCTTCAACAATAAAATTAATTAAGTTAGCAAAACATGTGCATGCACCGCCCAGAATATCCCCCCACATAGGTCACTTTTAGCTGAGGTTTATTAATTTTCTGAGACGGCTTATTTCGAATGATGTCATAATCTGGCCTGTGATGACTGAACCTCATTTGAACAAATCTGAACCCCAGTCACCCAAGGACCCTTCATACCATATATGAACCCATTCAGCCTGATGGTATTTGAGAAGAAGCTGTTTTAAGAATTACTATGGAGGGAAAGAGTTACGGCACTGGCTTCGCAACTATTTGACTTGGTGACCTCATTTTAACAAATCTGAATTGAGTTACCTAGGGAACATCCACACCAAATATGAACCTATTCATGCAGTCTTATGGTTCTAGAGAAGAAGGTGTTTAAAGAATTGTTGATGGACGGACGGACGGACGGACGGACAGATGGATGGCTAGACAGACAATGGACAAGGAGTGATGACTATAGTCGAGAGCTTTCCGATGAATGGCAACAAGCCATATTTCCGACTAAATCCTGAAAAGTTACCCATAATTCTGCTGTGATTAAGAAGTCAATTTTAATTAGGCCATTACTGTAATTTATGTGAATTGTCCTAATTATAGTGCAATCAACGTCGTTTTTGTGCATATGTCGGCATATAGAAAGAAGTGTCTGATGCCAAACTACATACTTAGTATAATTTCGCAATACTGTATGTAATTCGGCATTAGACACTTCTGAATGCCGACAGATGCATAAAAACAACATTGATTGCATATAGAGATCTCCCAAGTTGCTATGGACAGATGGATCCCAGGTCTATATCCCCCATGAAACTAAAGTTTTTGGGGGGGGGGGGGGGGTAAAAAACAGTGTGCATTGTAGCATTTTAGATGTTTTAAATTAGTTTTAAGAAAAAGTATACATATCAATGTCATCATTTAAACTGTCCATTGATGGTGAAGTTGATTTGAGGAGGTTAACCTGATTTTGGACATGTTTGTCAGTTGTCAAAGACCCACTTAATTTTCGAATCTCCATATCACATTATATAAAATATATGCCATATTATATACCATTTGAAAAAGGAAGCTCCAAAACATTGTATTAACAATTTATCCATGTAATAAACTGTGAGCATGTTGTTTTTGTTGAGGTACCAACATGTTTTCTGTGCTTAAGTTTCATCTGGACTGTACTGCAAAGTCTATTATTTTCAATGGAAGGGGAATAACTCTATATCTTAGTATGAATTCTGTTGCATTATTGGAGCAAAGCGGGGGAAATTTTCTATGATTTCAGCTACTTTCTGTTATTCTATTACAACTTCTGAGACACAACGTTCCGAATGATGACAAATTATAGTATTTTAATCATATTTTATATCATAGATTGTTATTAAAACAGTAGATCAAGGCACTATTAAAAAAATAATCGGTGACACGAAAATAAAATGGGCCTTTAACCAGGCATACAGTAATGCTCTAAATAATCGACCCCTTAACCACAGCAGAATTATGGGTAATTTTTCCGGATTTAGTCGGAAATATGGCATGTTGCCATTCATCAGAAAGCTCTACAGGTACATCGATAAGTATACATGCTACCTTCATACCTAAGTTCCACCTGATACAGGTACATCGATAAGTATACATGCTACCTTCAGAACTAAGTTCCACCTGATAAAGGTACATCGATAAGTATACATGAGTTTGTTCGGAAATCTTCGGAGTAGGTATGTTACTCAGAAAATCCATGACGCCCCGTTATAACATTGTGGGTGTTAAGTTACTCAGAAAATCCAACACGCCCCATTATAACATTGTGGGTGTTAAGTTACTCAGAAAATCCATCACTCCCTGTTAAAACATTGTGGGTGTTAAGTTACTCAGAAAATCTATATATTCTTTGTAAAACCAACGTCAAACCTTTTTACATCCAAAAAACGAAATTTCACCCAAAAACAACAAATTTCAAAAATTCAATTCATTTTTTATTTCAAACATTCATGTTATTTTCTCTTTCTATCTCCGGGTAAATTATTTAGAGCATTACTGTAGGTGGTCAAGGCCAGGAACCTATATCATAATTTGCTTGAAAATGACGGCAATATAGATCACGTCTGGTAATTTCAACATTCATATTGTTCTATATTTTTAATGAGTATCAGCAAGCTGTTAGTCTAATGAGCTATCTGGACAACTCATCTCTGACACTGAACCAAAAAAGAAAGCGAATGAGCTATGTATCAAATTTTGCTTGCTCAACTAGCTCGCTATGTATCCTTTCCCAATATAAACACACTTTTAAAAATATTTCAATAATGGCTGTGCTGGTTGTCACAAAATTGTGGCCTGTTTGCAACATTGAACCAACACATCCATTAATAGTAAACTATTTTTAAATATATGTTATTGAATGTTTTATTCAGATAATGGCTTTTCTTCGAATAATAATAACCTCTATATTAAATGACAATTTGAGTGAAATAACAGAAATCTCACAATACTTAATTTCCCCGGCCACCATCGTCATACCTAAATCAGCAGAAGTCACCAAACATAGCATTCGCAAAATCAGCCCAAAGTAATTTGAAAGAAGCAGAAAGTTACATTACAAGAATCTACTTTATTTTCAAGATAATATGAACTGAAACAACAGCAAAGTATTTACAGCATTGATATGAATATGATGTTATTCAGATTGCAATATCTAAACAAGCAACATACAGCAATGCTCTAAATAATCGACTCCTTAACAACAGCAGAATTATGGGTAACTTTTCAGGATTTAGCCGGAAATATGGCTTTTTGCCATTCATCGGAAAGCTCTCAGTGAGAGCTTTCCGATGAATGGCAAAAAACCATATTTCCGTCTAAATCCTAAAAAGTTACCCATAATTCTGCTGTTGTTAAGGAGTCGATTATTTAGAGCATTACTGTAAATTGACAATTATGAGAAACATGGATATAGCTATTCATAAGTTAATTATTATCCCTTTCATGACGGGAGCTGCACTGGTGAGCATTCAAGACCCTGTGCCAGTGCATTCTCTTATATATGCAAGTTTCCCACAGGGAGCTTCGCAGGGACTTACAAGATCAAGATAAATATTGTTAGGCCAATGTATTCTCTTATATATGCGAGGCTCCTTATGGGAGACTCGTAAATATAAGAGAATGCATTGAGACAGGGTTTTCGCAAAATTTCAGGAAGCTCCATTCATGAACGGGTTATTAGATAAACATGGGATTTTCTGGCTCGTTGGGACAGAATTTAATTCTCAGCTATTGGAGCAAAATTGCTGTTGTGCATGCAGATATGTGTATGAATGAAAATTTAAGCCCAGAATGCTACTTTTATATACAGATTAATATTGAGTCAATGATAGGTAATATGCTTTTAATAATCAGATGTGCTGTTTACCTTTGTTATTATAAATAACACAAATAAAATAAAACAAAGACCGTGTTGGTGGGTCCTGCTGGTGGGCCAAACTGATGCTGTTCAGAAAGTTTACCATTATTTTTCCTGAAATTATCATTTTCATGGTGGTTGGAAAATCTGATAAAATGAGGGAAAAGCTATTATGTGTATAATACATTCACCAATAGATATGTTATAAAATAATAACTGACCATAACCTATAATGGCTGTTCAAGCACCAGCATAGATATTGTTGAGATATTTTAAAGTATATCGATTCTTGAATCTTTCATTAAGATAATGTCTTTTCTTCGATTCGTTCAGATTAGCCAAACATCGTGAATATAAGTTTAGAAAAAATAATGGGAGCGTTTTCTTAACAGCAACAGTTTGCCCTGCCAACATCATAGCAATACAACAGGACCCAACAAAATCTTAGCAGATCAAAAGGATCTCTTGGCCAGCGGTAGAAATTGGTCAGCCTCAAAGGCTTTCAGTCTGTAGAGGTTTTTACTGTATAAGTACACACAAGACTTTTGAGACTTTTTCTCATTGTTTTTATTTCAGATGATGAACTCTTCGCTTGTGTTTCGATACTTCGCCAGGAAATTTAAAAGATGCGTTACATATATTGCACAGTTTAGTTCGCTCATTAGAGTGAGACAGGATATGGCTCGAGAGGTAATTTCTTGTTCTGAACTTCCTGTCACACAGATGACATGGATATTTGGGGTTTGTATCGTGCGTCTCTAAGTGTCTCTTGAGATTTCCTTTACAAGCTAATTCCGCGTTGCAAATGGAACAGATCCATGGTGGGCCAGACACCTGTAAAATATACAGCAGAGCTCTGTTTAAAAATGAATGGTCAGAAAACTGAAAGTCAGAACAATGAAAGTGTCAATGACACTGCAGCTCAACTTGGAGAGGCGGATAATGTCAGTCATTAGTAATTGGAGCGAGAAGGAATGTGGAAAGTTTAAATGTTTACACAATACCAGAGATCAACCCGAAGAGCCATATCAAGTTTGGGATCAATTGGATAAAAATTGTTGGCTGCAAAGAGTAAAAATCCAAGGTGGTTTTTTGCATCGAAAATTGTTCTATATTCAATGGCTCACACCTAGAAGTAGTCATAAACATACCTGTAATTGTTCAAAACATTTCTCCAATAAATTTGGCTGCAAGTTGTGCCGATGGATTCTAATGTAAAATATTTGTTATCATAGTAAAAGTCGCAAATCACATATCCACCATGATTAAGACTGAACTGTAGCAACCTAAATCATGATCTGACATGCAATCATGTCAAAACTTCCCTGTTCTATATCTGTAGGGAACTTGAAACATTGTATCAATATATCTGTGAGAGTACATTCTACCAAGAACAAAGAAAATACTCTTTGCATCTCTTCGAATTCGAACACTCTGATGCAGGGATAACACGAACTCAGCCTCCATAAAAACTAAACAAATTTTCAAAATGTAAACATAAAACATAAGAACAAAATGATTCCCATGATAAATAAAAAATAACGTGTAGTGTGTACTTTTCCACCTCCGATCCAACATTCAAATATCACCGTCAAGTCGATAAGACTCATTTTTGGAATGATTATATCTCCCTCCCATGACAACATGGCACTGATGCAGGTACACAAAGCAGTCTCACAACTCTGTCGCTTCCCTCTCTTTTCCCATATTTGTTCTCTCTCTCACCCTCTATCTCTCTTACTCCATCCCAAGTCCAGACGATGTTTTCTATGAAGCGGTCAATTTGCATGAGATATTCACCATTTTTCAGAAACGGCTGACTTTGAGTCAATCACCAAATAAATTTGCACTGTCTCAAAACCCATGGAGGAAGGGATTTATATTTCCCAAACTATTATATTGACTGATATTAAATCGACTGATCAACACAAAATAGTTCATAGAAATCACGTGACTGACCCCATGCAAGTCCAGTCAATGCCATAGAATACCATATGTTTACAAAAGTCCAAAATGTACTGCTAAAAATATGATCCATACGTTGTCTAGTCTAAACACTACGTTGAAATTTTATTCATTTATTGATATTAAAGCACATGCACTTGAGGGATTTTCAAAAGAGTCATCGCCTATAATTTATAAGAATATTCAATAGGTGTCTTATTGAGTGTTCATTAACCCTTTACCCAACAAACCGGCCAAATAAAGCTTCAACAGCCTAAAATATCTTCGGTCTGTCTCAATAGAACCATACAAATATGGATATCATTGGAACCGGCTCCTTGACCACATTGTGATAGTTACAGTTATGCCCTGTGCCAATGCATTCTCTTATATATGCGAGTCGACCATAGGTCGCCTCGCATATATAAGAGAATGCATTGGCCTAAAAAAAATCTTTTTTTAACACTTTTTACCATTTTGTCTTACATTCTTTAACAATTTTTTAATTTTTAATGTGTTAAGCCAATGCATTCTCTTATATATGCGAGGCGACCTATGGTCGACTCGCATATATAAGAGAATGCATTGGCACAGGGCCCTTCTGTTGGGTAAAGGGTTAACTAATGAACCTGGTTCAATACCAAAGTCCGTACAGGTTAAAAGTGTGCAAAAATTACACCTAGATAAGAAATATGAGGAAGAGCCCATGTGTACATGTAGCATGCATCTACAGAATCCTGGAAGAGGGTTACTTTTTGTCTAAGCAGATCAATATGAATATGCCAGATATGTATACAGGTGAGGTGTGTGTCATCCGAAACCATGCAATGAAATTTCAACAGTATTGGAGGAACTAGAGTGTCATCCATTAATCACATATTGACATATATGATAAACAATTAAAGCACTGTTATCTTTTCCTTTAGCCTAGATTTCGGAGGTAAAACTTAATGTGTTTGTTCACTTATGGACTAGAAAAGCCATCCGGTGTTCGGAATAGAGTTTCTGGTTTACAGAGGTAATTTTTAGTGAGAATGCACACTTGGGTGAATTCGGGACCAGACAAATTGTTTGGAATGGAGAGTGATTCAGTTTATAGAGGGGCCGGTTTGGGAGAGGTTTTACTGTATAAAGTTTCCTTCCAGTCACTTCGAATAACCTTGGGATATATAATTATGAGAGTCTATAATGCAAGATGATATTTATTGGTCAGAAAATAGTTTAGGTATATACAAATAAATTTACAGATTGCTAATGGGAAATATGCATACGGTCATCAAAGGTTATCAGACACAAATTAATAAAAATTTAGTGATCAAACCTAGTTCAGATATATTCATATGTGTCAAATATACATGTAGTTATCAAACTGAAACATAGTTCATATAATTTTTATGTGTCAATTATAGTGATGAAACATAGTTCAGATATGTGTCAAACATTAGTGTCAGATCAAAATAATAAAAATATGTGTCAAGCATTAGTGATCAATCATATTTTGATATGGGCCATACTTTAATAGCGATAAAATATAGTCCAGATATTTGTCAATCATAGCGATCAAAATCAAATAAATGTGACATGTTCAATACTGATGTAATAAGAATTTGTCAAAACAGAAAGATTTGTGTTGGTGAAATACAGTTCTGACACTCATGGTGAAATACAGTAATGCCCTAAATAATCGACTCCTTAACCACAGCAGAATTATGGGTAATTTTTCAGGATTTAGTCGGAAATATGACTTGTTGCCATTCATCGGAAAGCTCTCAGTGAGAGCTCTCCGATGAATAGTTCCGACTAAATCCTGAAAAATTACCCATAATTCTGCTGTGGTTAAGGAGGCGATTATTTAGGGCAATACTGTGTACGGTCACAGTAATATAACAATGTGTTTTACAATATAATTACAATATAATTTGATATACAGATTACTTATTGAGTCAGTGATAGGTAATATGCTTTAGTCAGATGTGCTGTTACCTTTGTTATTATAAATAACACAATAAAATAAAACAAAGACCATTCTGGTGGGTCCTGCTGATTTGCTATGACGCTGGTAGGTGAAACTGATGCTGTTCAGAAAATTTACGATTATTTTTCTTGAAATTATCATTTTCATGGTGGTTTGAAAATCTCATAAAATGGAGGAAAAGCTATTATCTGTATAATACATTCAAATATAGATATTTTATAAAATAATTTAATAATGGGTGTGTTGGTTGCTGCAAACCGATCATAACCAAGCCTGAATTTAGTGTGCCTGTCATTAGCAGAATGAGGTCTCCAGAGTGTGTATTGAGTGAAACTATACCGCATAGCAGGCTAGCATCACTAAATTCACCCTCTGGGGACCTCATTCTGCTTTGGCCTCATCTTCTCTGGAAAGTTTCTTTATTATCAAATTTCTATAGAAACTTCTTCATATAGATATATCGCCAAATTGGCAGAAAACACATTGCATAATCAAGGTTCCCAATGGGTGTACATCACAATATTCACCATTTGGGAATCTGAGTATGTCTCCCATAGCAGATGAGGTCATGCCGAATGAGGTTCCCAGAGGGTGAATTTAGTGATGCTAGCCTGCTATGCAGGATAGCGTCTGGGGACCTCATTCTGTAAATTACAGGCACACTAAACTCAGGCTTGATCATAACAAATGGCTGTTCATGTGATTTTGTAAACAACAGCATAAATATTTTTGAAATCTTTTAAAGTATATCGATTCATGAATGTTTCATAAGATAATGGCTTTTCTTCGATTCATTCAGATTACCAAACATCGCAAATGTAACTCCAGAAAAAAATAATGGTGCACTTTCTTAACAGCAACAGTATACCCTGCCAACATCATAGCAATTCAACAGGACCCAACAAAATCTTAGCAAATCAACAGGATCTCGCGGCCAGGGATAGATTTGTGTCAGCCTCAAAGGCTTTCATTCTGAAGAGGTTTTTACTGTATAAGTACACAAGACTTTTGAGACTTTTTCTCATTGCTTTTATTTCAGATGATGAACACTTTGCTTATGTTTCGATACTTCGGCAGGAAATTGAAAAGATGCGTTACATATATTGCACAGTTTAGTTCGCTCATTAGAGTGAGACAGGATATGGCTTGAGAGGTAGTTTCTTGTTCTGAACTTCCTGTCACACAGATGACAGGGATATTTTATAGGGTTTGTATCGTGCGTCTCTAAGTGTCTCTTGAGATTTCCTTTACAAGATAATTCCGCGTTGCAAATGGAACAGATCCATGGTGGGCCAGACACCTGTAAAATATACAGCAGAGCTCTGTTTAAAAATGAATGGTCAGAAAACTGAAAGTCACACAATGAAAATGAAAGTATCAGTTGCTGGAAGGGATTAATATTTCCCAAACTATTAAATCGGCTGATATTAAATTGACTGATCAACACAAAATAGTTCATAGAAATCACGTGACTGGTCCCATGCAAGAAGTCAATGCTATAGAATACCCTCTGTTTACAAGAGTCCAAAATATACTGCTAAAAACATGACCCATACATTGTCTAGTCTAAACACTACGTTGAAATCTTATTCATTTATTGATATTAAAGCACATGCACTTGAGGTATTGAGTGTTCATTAACTAATGAACCTGGTTCAATACCAAAGTCCATACAGGTTAAAAGTGTGCAAAAATTACACCTAGATAAGAAATATGAGGAATAGCCCATGTATTGCATGCATCTATAGAATCCTGGGGAAGGGTTACTTTTTTCTAAGCAGATCAACAGGAATATACCAGATATGTATACAGGTGAGGCGTGTGTGTCATCTGACACACTGTAATAAAATTTCAGCAGTATTGGAGGAACTAGAGTGTCATCCATTAATCACATTTTGACATCTATGATAAACAATTAAATACCAGCACTATTGTCATTTCCTTTAGCCACTAAAGACAGTGGCCAGAATAGCAGCTGGATGTCATTACTCTCAGATTTCATGTGGAATTACATTAAAGCTAAGACAATGCCATTAAATTCAAATAAGAGTTTTGCACTTTATAGCTTTGAAATTATAATAGATGTATTCTCAACACTGGATATTGGATGTTCATATGAATAATTAATTTATTGATATAATTATATCACATGCAACAAAAGGAACAAAATCTTCATATTTTCAAAACAGGACACCACATCTAAAATTGTATAAAAATATTAAATATGTGTATAAAGAGTGTTTATTAATAAACCTGATACAAGAGTAAAAGGTTTAATTAAACAATACCAAAATCCATTCAAATGAAGATTTTGTGCTAAGAAAAACATAGGTAAGAATATGAAGCAGATCAGAAGAAAAGTTTTTGACTTTAAAGACATATTATGTACTTGTCGGGGTGCGTTAAATTGTTAAGTTAGTTTTCAGGCACTATGCCAACTGGAGGAATGTAACATTCTACTACATTGCCGAAAATCTCTTGCCAATCGACCGTACCACTCCAAATAAAACACCAGCTGAACTACGCTCAATTGTAAATATTTACTACTCGATTCGGGACGCAACTTTCGACGATATAGTAATGGAAATGATTTCGCCATCAGGAGTCACTGATTTTAGTTAATATATAATAATGACGCTGCGTGTTGTCAGTTTCGATTTAATATCTGTAAAAATAACTAATTTAGGCAAGATTATCTTCCATTTCTATTCGATTACCCCTACCGGAGTGTTTCATATCACTTTAATTGCACCGGATAGCACATGTGTGAAGAGTTAACTCTTTTCTAAACCAATTAATGAATCGATACCAAAAACTATGCAGGTAAGGGGCTTGTCATTATAAATCTGCACATAAGATATGAACACAATCTGATAAAATATTCTTTAAGAGTTTTGACCGGAATATAACAGCAGGTGTCTTATTAGATAACTGTGTGCTTATTTCACACAATGAGTGAACAATTAATTGTGACTTCACAGAGAATAGAACACTCACACTTAGTTTTTTCATCAATCATTGCACTGAGGTGGCCTCTTATTTTACAACCATTGTCCAAACTAAACACCAATGAAGCTTGCTAAAAGTACACGATGGTTTTAATCAACCTATCACAATGAATGAACCATCACAAAAACTACCACTCTGTCTGCTCAGAGCTGAATGTAGACAAGATTTAACCCTTTCAGAGCCAGGTCCGATTTTTGTATCAACCCATATTTCCTTGATCATTTTTCAAATTTATTGATTATAATAATGTGATACATTGATGGAAAGAGCTCTAAGAGCTCTTTCCATCAATGTATCACATTATTATAATCAATAAATTTGATACAAAATCGGACTTGGCACTGAAAGGGTTAAACTTGTAAAGGATCCTTAGTCTTCACCAAAGCCAACAAGAGCTCAACATCAAGTGTGTCAAATCTACTGCACGTGCATTCGGTTGGTGTCGATTTCCATGTTCAGATTTCAAGAAGTAAAACTTAATAATGTTTTTCGTTCACTTATGGACTAGAAAAGCTGTCTGATGTTCGGAATAGAGTGTTTCCAGTTTACAGACGTAATTTTTAGTGAGAACGCACTTGGGTGAATTCAGGACCGCACAGTATGGAGAGGGATTCGATTTATAGAGGGTCCGGTATGGAGAGGGTTTACTGTATAAAGTTTCCTTCCAGTCACGTCGAATAACCTTGGGATATATAATTATGAGAGACTAACATTATGCAGGATGATATTTATTGGTCAGAAAATAGTTCAGGTATATACAAATAAATTTACAGATTGCTAATGGGAAATATGCACAGTCATCAAAGGCTATCAAAGACACAAATTAATAAAAGTTTAGTGATCAAACCTAGTTCAGATATGTGTCAACATTAGTGATCAAATATAGTTAAAAGTTGTGTCAATGATGGTGATCAAAATAATAAAAATAATTGTCAAGCATTAGTGATCAATCATATTTTGATATGGGCCATACTTTAATAGCGATAAAATATAGTCCAGATATTTGTTAATCATAGCAATCAAAATCAAATAAATGTGACATGTTCAAAACTGATGTAATGAGAATTTGTCAAACAGAAAGATTTGTGTTGGTGAAATACAGTCCTGACACTCATGGTGAAATACAGTAATGCCCTAAATAATCGACTCCTTGACCACAGCAGAATTATGGGTAATTTTTCAGGAGAGAGCTTTCCGATGAATGGCAACAAGCCATATTTCAGACTAAATCCATAATTCTTCTGTGGTTATGTAGTCGATTATTTAGGGCATTACTGTACAGTCCGGACACTCAGGATGAAAGATGTAGCCAGGCCTCAAAATATGGCACTATATTTTCAGGCTTGACTTCAGCTATAAGGTCACAGTAATATAACAATGTGTTTTTACAATGATAATTACATTAAAAACAATGAAAACAATTTTTGGATCGCAGATCTTCACAAATCTAATAATTACAAAATAGATATAAAACTAAAAAAAACATTACCTCATAATACAAGTTGTTACTCCAGTGTTCCAAATAAACATGAAGTCCAAATAAACATGCAGGGTGGAATCCTGATTAAATTTAATAAACATGGATACCCGAATAAATGTGGAGGGAAGTTCACAATCCCAGTGACTTTTCACAGGGGAAATATATATGGCAAGTCCAAGTATAAATATGTGTAGCTCTATGTATAACTAGTTGCATTTTCGGTACAATGAGAGTATTTTATGTGGTTTGAAAGATCTTCAAAGGTTTAAACATCTGTGTCCGCTACTAGGGAGCTTTGAATCATATGTTAATTCATGTTTCAGGATAGCACGTGATCATACCTTAAGTAGCGTTCAGTTGCATACGCTGCATTGTAATTGAATATAGAAACTTTCCAGAAAAGAAAAAAGTAACTAAAATGATGTTAATTTGAGACTATAGATACTTCCCAGAAATGAGGCCTAAGCAGCATGAGGTCCCCGGAGGAAGAATCTGGTGATGCTAGCCCACTGTGTGGTATAGTATCACTAAATTAACCCTCTGGGGACCTCCTTCAAATGACAGACACACAATGTGCAGGTGTGGATGCTAGGTTTTGAAGCGGAGTGTGACTGTAGAGTTATTAATGACTTGGGATGTAAAATGAATTTGGTGCATTCTGTGTCAGTCATTAATATGAATGTAAATTCTTTTTATGCTTCCAAAGAGCAGCTGGGTATATGAAAGAAGAACTGCATATTGAAGACTTTGGTTTTCACCCTTGAGTGGGATAACATATGGTTGGAAAGATAGGAAGGGGCCTTAAAAGCTTTTGTTACATATCATGCATTGAAAATGTCTGTCAGGGAAGTGAAGTCTTCTGTGAATGATTAGATGTCCTTTGGTTGAAGATTGCTTGCTGCAGACAGATCATATCCAGGGTGGACCGACCACCACCTGCAATATATATATTAATGAAAGTGGCAAGGACAGCTCAACTTGGAGAGATGATAATTTGGAAAAATATTATGCGCTGCAGTTAACCCTTTACCCAACAAACCGGCCAAAACCGGCCAAATAAAGCTTCAACAGCCTAAAATATCTTCGCTCTGTCTCAATAGAACCATACAAATATGGATATCATTGGAACCGGCTCCTTGACCACATTGTGATAGTTACAGTTATGCCCTGTGCCAATGCATTATATTATATATGCGAGTCGACCATAGGTCGCCGCGCATATATAAGAGAATGCATTGGCCTAAAAAAAATCTTTTTTTTAACACTTTTTACCATTTTTTCTTACATTCTTTAACAATTTTATAATTTTTAATGTGTTAAGCCAATGCATTCTCTTATATATGCGAGGCGACCTATGGTCGACTCGCATATATAAGAGAATGCATTGGCACAGGGCCCTTCTGTTGGGTAAAGGGTTAATTGAAGTATTATTATGAAGGAGAAAGTTAACAAGATGGCTGCTGTGGCCATTTGTTTTAACAATTTTGGGAAAAATATTATGGCTTCCATCACAAGATTACTTCAATGATCCATATGAAGTTTGGTGATGACGAATGAGGGATGTGTCCTGTAGGGTGTGTCGAGCGATTTATTCATGCAAAGAGTGAAATCCAAGATAGCTGCTGGTGGTCAAGTGTTTTTAAAGACATTTGGAACAATTTGATGGCTCTCAAAGAACCCAAATATAATCCATGGAGATACTCTAGATACAGAATTCACTGAAAACACCTTTTGATGCACAAATCACAAAATTTAATACTGTATACGTCATCTAGAAAGACCTTTATAAAAGTGATTGATGTGCTGAAAAACTATCAGGATCGATCAATTTTTAACAATTTCCAGGTTGAATGCTATATGCAGTGCATGCATCATTAAATTATATCACAGCACTATTGTACCTAATGCCACAAACGAAATGCTCACAACATGTACCAATGCGAAGAAGCAAATTCTAATTTAATGCCAAATGCACATATAATAAATATGTCATCTATTAGAACTTTATACCTTACTGATTTATTTTAACTTCCTATAATCTCCATGGAAACATGACATGAAATGGGAAATCAATTTGATCCATTTGGCCACAGTAATTTAATTAGTTTTTTTTTACAAACATCAGAGATAAGCATATCTTGATGAAGGAGGTCTCAAGCAGGTCTTGACTGTTATTCCACATGATCACTGGCGAATGTAAATCTCATAAATCCACTTGAAATATATATTTATTTTTTTTCAATAAAAATAAATAAACCAACACATTAATATATTAATTATTCTCTTCTCCGCATACTATAATGGCTGACAGAACGTTTGGTGAGGAGTCTTATACAAACTGAAACAATGGGCAAAACAAATATATTTCGTTTTTGGGTTTTTTTGGTAAAAAGATGACGGTGTGTTCGTAAACCAACTAATCGGTGTAATCTTATGAGTTAGTTATGATGAATGAAATTCCTTTTTATGCTTCCATAGATCAGCGGGGTATTTAAAAGAGGCACCACAGACTGGGCATACTTTAGTCTTCTCCTGTGAGTGGGACAGCATATGGGTACATAAATATGCAGGTGCCTTGAACGTTTTATAACATATTTTGCATTGGAAATTCCTATCAGAGAAGTGAAGTCTTCTGTGAATGATGAGGTTTCCTTTGGTTGAAGATTGCTTTCCACAGATAGAACATATCCAGGGTGGACTGACCACCACCTGCAAAATACATAATAATAATTTGTATAAACTATAGGAAACTTCTATTTGTCATTCAAAAGCCAAGGCGAACAAAAAGACCTGAGTTTCAGTACATGCAGTATGTAGCAAAGAAGATCCCTTGTATATTTTGAGAGTTGAACAGATTTTTAAAATCATTTGGAGGAATGTTCAGGTAATAAAAGCAGACAACAGACAGACGAAAAATTAATACAAGTGCAGATGGATTTCTTCTATTAATTGGTGGGTAATGTTCAGATAATATGTTCAACAGATGGCCATAGTAGTTTGTCGAATTTGATATCTGAACATTTCCTAAGGGAATTAAGTACATGTACTAGTCAATGAGTATTTAGTTATTAAGTGGTAAAAGATAGCCTGTCCAATCCTTAATGTACTATTTCTTTGGCTTGGGGGGGGGGGGGTGAATTATTTGTTTGTGTCGAGGAATCAACACTTCAATGCTCAGAGTTATTTGATTTTGATCTTTGAAATCTATTTATTTTGTCCACCACAAATATTTTTCAGCTTAGCAAAATTCTACTGGAAATATATACAGAGATACGCGGACAATGCAACAATTGTTTGGGAGGTCAAAGTTCTCAGTGGGTTTGGTAGTCTTAGTATATTAAGATGCAGTAATAACAAGCCTGAGATAATAGTTTTTAACCCTTCCATGACTGGAGCATCCATATAATCTGTGCCAATGCATTCTCATATATGCAAATCTCCCAAATAGGAGCCTTTGCATATATAATAGAATATGTTGGCCTAACAATATTTACTTGACCTAGTAAGCCAGTGTATACTCTTATATATGCGAGGGTCTCTATGGGAGACTCACATATATAAGACAATGCACTGGCACAGGATCTTTAATGCTGCACAGCACGGCTCCTGTCATGAAAGAGTTAAAATTAATAGTGATGTAATTTTTGACAGGCTTTCTAGTGAAAAATTATGTCACAAATACTGGATTATTATAGTGGGTTTCTGAAAAAAAATTGGCGTATCGGCCACTGCAATATCATCCAAATCATATGCAGATGAATTACAAAAGAAATAAATACATGGCACATTGGCATTTATATTAAAAATTTACCACAAAGATACTGATTGTAGGACGACGTTTCACCATGTATTTATATCTCAATTAGTTGAAAAACTCCTGGCATATTATACTAAGATGAAATAATAACAAGCCTGAGAGAATTGTTTTTAACCCTTCCATGACTGGAATTTCCTGAAATTTTTCGAAAACCCTGTGCCAATGCATTCTCTTATATATGCAAGTCTCCCATAGGGAGCCTCACATATATAAGAGAATACATTGGCCTAACAATATTTACCTTGACTGCCAGTGCATTCTCTTATATATGCAAGGCTCCCTATAAGAGACTCACATACATAAAATAATGCACTGGTGCAGAATCTTTAATGCTGCACCAGAGCAGATCCTGTCACGAAATGGTTAATAAATTGACAGCAAGGGAAGTCTTTCAAAGATCATTGCCATAGTTTCAGCTGAACACTGGTACACCAATATATAGACTCGGAGAACACATGTTCGATACATTTTGGTTTCATTATGAGTCTCATATGCTGTGAAAGATGGAAACGGCTGATTCAATGCACCAAGTATGATGCAGAATTAGAATGCTGCACATAGCTTGCATCAGATGCCACAGAGCGCATAACATTATTTTACATGTTTTACTTTTGTTTCAATTTGGCATTAAGATGTAAATTGTCTACAAGGACTAATAAATTGTGTTCCTAACGGGGGGATGGAAGGGGATGGTGAGTCGATAGTGATAGGAGGGGGAGTTAAGATAAATTTACAGACATGTAGGCCAAGGTGGTGGGCAGTCCATTAGTAGCAAAAACAAAGTTTTTTACTCAGCTAAAATTTTTACTCAAGCCTTTTGCATCAAAATAAGTTATAAAGGATTAAAACTATACATATAGGATATAGGATAATGCAGTAGCTTGGTTTGGTTTCCTTCAAATGGAGTCATGATCAGTCATCGAATGCATAAACTATTTGTGAAAAATCTACATTTCAAAAATAACTTCTCAATATAGTAGATTGTAACACATACACCATGCTATCAACAATCCCTACATTAATACTGACATACATAATGCAACAATAGTGACAAACAGTCAAAACATTTAATGTTGAACCATGACGTTATGAAGTCGGACGTGAACATGAAAACACGGGAAACGTCACTCGTGTTTTCGCACACAAAACTTCAAGACTCTGGTATTAACACGAGAATATTAAGTACTAAAACATGACATGATCCAGTTTTTATAAAGTCAGACAATGATTGAAAAAGAGGTGTGCTATCAATCATAGTATAAACTGGAGATGTGTCCTAATATTAAAAAGCTGTGATGTTTTTGGTTCCTCTTGATTATCATTGATTAATACCTCCCTCTTAAATAAAGAAGCTCTATCTCTTCCCGGCACCACTTCCAACAACAAAAACTTTTTTGAAGGAACGTTTGTATTATTATTTCCAACTATATAACACAACATTGGATGTTACCCATATTTAACATAAAATTGCTTTAAAAGATAGATTTTCAGTCGAAATACATGCACATATCACAGCGAAATAGTGCAGTGCTATAAAAATAACCAAAGTTTTGGTCCCAGTTCGTGCAAAAAAAAATAATTTCAGAGTGACAATGCTCCTGTTGATTTGTGTCTCTGACTCAAAAGTATTATTTAACCCTTTCATGATGGGAGCTGTGGTGGTGCAGCATTAAAGATCCTGTGCCAGTGGATTCTCTTATATATGCGAGTCTCACATATATGAGAATGCAGTGGCTTACAAGGTCAAGGTAAATATTGATAGGCCAATGTATACTCTTATATATGCAAGGCTCCATATGGGAGACTCGCATTGGCACAAGGTTTTTGTAAAATTTCAGGAAGCTCCAGTCATGGAAGGGTTAATACACCTGAATCTATACAGAAAGTTCAGGGAAGAGATACACCATCTTTAGTTGAACTTAGGCATGATCCCTATGTATATATGTTTCTGATACATTCAAATATGTTTAAAGACATATTATGTACTTGTTCGGGTGCGTGAACCTGATCAGTTAGTATGCAAGTGCTATGCCAACTGGAGGAATGTACCACTCTACTAACATAGCCGAAAATCTGAAACAAATCCACCGTACCACTCCATAGAAAAGATCATCTGAACTACGCGCAAATGTAAATATTTACTACTAAATTCGGGACGTATCTATCGGCGATAAACTAACAAAACCGATTTCGCCATCGAGAGTCACTGCATTTAATTAAAATATAAGAATGACGGTTTGTGTTGTCAATTTGGATATAATATTTGTAAAAATTACTACTTTGAACAAGATTATTCTCCATTTATATTTGATCACCCTACTGGAGTGTTTCACATCACTTTAAAGTAAAAAATATAAAACTATTCTAGAAAAACATGTGTTAAACAAAATATGGTAATCTTGCAGTCTCTTTAACCCTTTACCCAACAGAAGGGCCCTGTGCCAATGCATTCTCTTATATATGCGAGTCGACCATAGGTCGCCTCGCATATATAAGAGAATGCATTGGCTTAACACATTAAAAATTATAAAATTGTTAAAGAATGTAAGAAAAAATGGTAAAAAGTGTTAAAAAAAGTTTTTATTTAGGCCAATGCATTCTCTTATATATGCGAGGCGACCTATGGTCGACTCGCATATATAAGAGAATGCATTGGCACAGGGCATAACTGTAACTATCACAATATGGTCAAGGAGCCGGTTCCAATGATATCCATATTTGTATGGTTCTATTGAGACAGACCGAAGATATTTTAGGCTGTTGAAGCTTTATTTGGCCGGTTTTGGCCGGTTTGTTGGGTAAAGGGTTAAAGAGCCCATGATAATCTCATAAGATTTAAGTCTCTAGAACTCCAACTCAGATTAGATTTGTGGATTGATGAGATCCCCTTCATTCCATTGGTCATTGATGACTTGGTCCTATTTCATTGGCTGTGAAAGCTCATTAGATGCATAATCCATCTTTCTAAAAAGCCTATGACAATTACAAACACAGCTTTATGATTGGTTATATTTAAATTGCGATAATTCATAATACTCATCGCAATCTAGGAGACATTGTCTTCAGAGTTTTTATCAACCAAACATTTACTACACACAAGCAATTATGTTGTCTTCATAAAGCCCCATCATTTTAGAAAAAGTATCTGGATACAAATTCTAGAAATGTAAATCTTATCAGATTATCGTTGGTTTTTTTAATGAGACTGGCAACCCTATTGTACAGCAATACCCTAAATAATCGACTCCTTAACCACAGCAGAATTATGGGTAATTTTTTCAGGATTTAGTTGGAAATATGGCTTGTTAGCATTGTTATTCAGCGAGGGCTTTCCAATGAATGTTACCATTGTTACTCAGTGAGGTCTTTCCAATGAATGGCAACAAGCCATATTTCCGACTAAATCCTGAAAAAACTAGAGGTGTGACTGTCCCAATGGGACTACGGATACCCCCCTTTTTAAAATACTAAGATGTTTCACATGTCAGTAAACATTTAGTTAAAATAATAAAATAACAGTTCCCATTGCAAGTGTACAACCATAACCCTAATCTTAAACCTATTGACCGAAAATTGTAGGAATAAAAGCTTGGACAAAATTATGTATGTTGCGAAAAAGGGGAATTACTCCACACAAAAAATGTCGGACAGACGTCATAATCGCAGGTGCACAGGTTCCCATGGTACTAAATATCAGTGCCAAGATTAAAAAACATTGACCGAAAAATGTAGGAATAAAAGCTTGGACAAAATTATGCATGTTGCAAAAAAAGTTTCTAAGTTGAAAAAGGGGGATAACTCCACCAAAAAATGTCAGACAGATGTCATAATCGCAGGTGCACAAGTTCCAATGGTACTAAATATCTGTGCCAAGTTTTAAAAAAATTGACCGAAAAATGTAGGAATAAAAGCTCGGACAAAAGTATACATGTTGCGAAAAATTTCTAAGTCGAAAAAGGGGGGATAACTCCAAAAATAAAAGTCCGACAGACGTCATAATCGCAGGTGCACAGGTTCCCATGATGGTTGATGTCTGTGCCAAGTTTCACAGAAATTGATCAAAAAACGACTGAGAAAAACTCCGGACAAATTTGTGTCCACGGACGGACGGACGACGGACGACGGACGGACGGACGACGGACGGACGGACGGACAAGCTGACTCCAGTATACCCCCCCTAACTTCGTTGCGGGGGGTATAATTACCCATAATTCTGCTGTGGTTAAGGAGTCAATTATTTAGGGCATTACTGTAGCTTGTTCTTTTTGTGACAAATATACAATCACTCGGTCAATATCACATGAACTGAAGAAACTGTTGATGACATTTTTTCTTGTGTTTGTGCAGATCAGCCCTGAATTTATATTTATTGTTGCAGATTTCACAAACTTGACTTGGCTCGGAGTGTGCAAGCATATGTTGACTCAGATAATGTTTCTTCTTGAACTTCTTGCCACAAGTTTGGCACTCGTGCCGATCGACAGGATCGTGAATCTGCATGTGGTAATTCAAGCTGTACTTGGTGGCGTAATGCTTCTGACAAACTGGGCATATCCATGGTGGTCCATGTGTCGTCTGCAAAGAGCATAAAGGACTTAGTCACAAGATAATTTTAAGTTGAGTAAATAATTTAATCGTCCATAAATCACAATAAAACTGGCTCTCTCTCTAAATATATAGTCAAGTTAACCCTTTCATGAAAGGAGCTGTGCAGGTGCAACATCAAAGATCATGTGCCAGTGCATTCTTATTTTTTATGCGAGTCTCCCATATATTAGAGAATGCACTGGCTTTCATGGCAAACGAGAGCATTGACAGTTTGTCGTCAACTGGGCTCAAAGTTGGCATTGCTTTAATTTAATATTCAAAAACGTCATGGAGGAGAAAGTGAACACACAATGGCAGATGAATAATTAGTCCATGAATTAAATTCATGAAAGGTGTATTCTGGAAATTATTTTAATAACCTCATAAACCATGTCCAGAGATTTTATGATGGTTCCAAATGGTCAGAACTAATACAATTCAATGGCATTTCTCAAACAATGTTCAAGGTTTGTCCAAGGCATGCAAGTATCATTCCAATTAGGGCCCTGCAAATACCACTTTTCCATTTAAATTTAATTTTGAATCAAATACCCATTTAGAGCCCATTTAGAAATACGAAATCAAGTAAAATATTACTTAATCTTGGCTGAATGAACTGAGAATATTATTTCACCAAATAGGTTAAGCATATTGCAAAAAGGTTTATTTACTGCATACCTGATTTCGGAAGTCTGTCATGGGCCAGATTCAAAACAATTAAAGCTACCGTATGATGTCATAAAATGGAATTCCCTCACCTATTGATTTATGACAAAAGGTAGAATTTGGAATTGGAGATAGATCATTGCCATTAATTTTACGCACACAGCTTCTTTGAAGTCAAGTCTGGCATTTTGTGGGAGGCCAATTCACATTTATTAGTGAATTACGATTATTAAAGCGTGATGAACCTTTTCTATATTAAATGGATTCTCCAACTTTTCAGGAAAAAAATAAGCAGACAACAGATAATAGGAGTGCAGAATGAATCCTATTTAATGGAGGGAAATGTTCAGATAATAAGTTACTCTTTACGGAGTATTTAGTATAGAAAGTATAGAAAGGGTCAATCATGACTAAACATAATTCTATTATGTTTAAGTGTAATTCTGCATAATTCATTTTCATGCTATGCTGAATTACACATCTGTAATTACGCTTAACACTTCTTTGACGGGAGCTTCCTGAAATTTTGCAAAAACCCTGTTTCAATGCATTCTCTTATATGTGCGAGTCTACCATAGGGAGCTTTGCATATACAAGAGAATACATTGGCCTACCAACATTTACCTTGACCTTGTAAGCCATTGCATTCTCTTTATGTATGTGAAGCTCCCTTGGGGAGTCTAGCATATGTAAGAGAATGCACTGGCACAGGATCTTTAATGCTGCATCAGCACAGATCCCGCCATGAAAGGGTTATAAAGCATAATTCTATTACGCAAAATTCAGATACCTTATCCCAAATTCCCCTCAGATTGAAAGGTGAAAAACCTTTGACATATCTCAGTCATTGAATCAAAATAATACTTCAAGGGCATATAGGTCAGGCATCACCCACAATAAATGTAATTAAGCTATTTACACTTTATAAGTGTACATGTAGTTCTATTATGATTGGTTTATTAATGAAATCAGGTTTCTTGTGCAATCACTTACTTCAATAAAATGAGAACACTGAATATTATAGATTCATTGTACAAAATCAGAGAGAGAGTGATAGTATACGAGACTGGAAATATGTGTTGAAATAAAATAAAATCTAAAATATCGTAATCATATTCAACAATAGTTACATAACCAAAGTAATCTATTTTTCATGCAACAAATCACATACAATCTGGCATGTTAGTCAAGTGGAATCCAATTCAATTAAGCTTTATATTGATACATATGTTACTAATTTAGACTTATTTCAGACTTCAATACCTGGGCCTGTGTAAAATATATTCTTGGCTTTTGAAAGGCAATATGATCCTCATGAAAATATTATCACCTTATACTTGACGTTTATTAGGTAGCTTGGGTTCATGCCTTCCCTCCGGGCAGATGCTCTTCACGCATGTGTTTCCGATAGTGTGGGTAGTACCAGAATCCTTTGTCACATTCAGGGCATCTGTATTGCGGACTTTCAGCATGTCCTGCCTTATGGCTGTTCAAATTATCCTTACGACCGAAGCCACGCCCACATATGTCGCACGAGAATTTTTTTATTTCCATGTGATTTTGCTGATGGCGAGTAAGTGATGACCGAGTGTTGTAAGACTTGTCACAAAAAGAACACTTCCAATGGGACTTGTTGTTCTGAAAGCAAACAGTTAAATTTATTATATTTTCATCAACGTTTTACGTCAATCGTCTTCTACTACACGTCAATCGTATCTCTGGTACTTGCTATTCCATTCTCCAGGTGTTATCCTGCTCTCAGCACTATATCATGACATCATATTTTGGCATCATTCAGTATCCTTGGACGTTTATTTTAACATAAAAGGCTGGTGGTGTTGTAGATTTAAGAACATGTTAGGTTTAACAATGTGTCTGGGTCATAACAAACTGGTATAGAAATATAATAAACACAACAGATAACTGTTCTGAGTAGCGTACGTTTTTTCTCCTCTTGTGAGACACGAGGATTATTTTCGCTCGGCTAGTGCCTAGTAAATATAATCCTCTGCATCTCGCAACAGAAGAAAAACTGTATGCTACTAAGAAAAGTTAACAATTGTCTATGCACAGTAATGCCCTAAATAATCGACTCTTTAACCACAGCAGAATTATGGGTAACTTTTCAGGATTTAGTCAGAAATATGGCTTGTTGCCATTCATCGGAAGCTCTCAGTCCAGCAAGTGGTGCAAATAAAATCAAAGCTACTTTAATAAAGACCCCTATGGCACTTTCAAGACCTTGAAATTCAATGCAAATTCAAACGCTATTCCAGGTTTACATGGCCCTGCAAGAACTCCGACATACGTAAGCGATATGTTTCTATGGTAACTATTTAAAATATCAACGGCTCTCAAAAATTTTATTTATTATTTTATACCCAGGAAATTATATAAATCTTCTTATAGGAAAAAGATAAAGGGACAACTTGCAGAAATTAAATGAAAATAGCATGAATTTATTACCATACAGATTAGGCTGAAATCATATTGGATTTGAACTCACTACATTCTGTTTTAATATTTGAAATGGGAGTAGACCTATGGCAATTCTGAGAATATAACTAGGACATCTCGGAGAATATAACTAGGACATCTCTGAAGTAATGAATTTTATTATTTATATTGATTCGTGCTTGATAATAATGTCGTTTGTAGGATTTATTTCTTATAATACTCAGTTTAAGTGCAAAATATATGTGACCCGCCATATCAAATCCAGTTGTAAGTCGGGATTTTTTTACCCTGTGCCAATGCGTTCTCTTATATATGCGAGTCGACCATAGGTCGCCTCGCATATATAAGAGAATGCATTGGCCTAACAATTTTTTATCATTTTTTTTAAATAAATGTTTCTTACAATTTTTAGGACATAAAATAAAAAACAACCATTACCCTGCAGGGAGCCCCACACATATATAGAAGCATATAGAAGAGTGTCGTCTGCTCATGTTTGTCTGGGGCTCTGTATGGGTGAAATTATAAAATTGTTAAAGAATACAAGAAAAAATTATTAAAATTGTTAGGCCAATCAATGCATTCTCTTATATATGCGAGTCGACCATAAAATCCCGACTTCCGACTGGATTTGATTTGGCGGGTCACATATTACATTATCTGATGCCATATATGACATACACCCTCCAAAGAGTAAAGCAACAACAAGACTGACTAAAATAGCCTTTGCGGCAGGATTGAACTACTTCAAATATCTCAACATTTTCAGTGTTGTTAGAGAAGGTAATAGTCAAGTGAACACACTGCACACAATGCCAAATTATAACACCCCTATACTCAAGTACGTGTTTTAGTCAGTTCAATACAAAATACTCATTGATGAGTACATGCAGTTCCCTTAGGAAATGTTCAGACCCATATTTATTTTCTGGACATTTAACTCCAATAAATAGGACTTCTTCTATAATTGCATTATCTACGGTCCGCTTATTTTTCCTGAAAACCCCTCCAGATGAAAAATAGACCATTCCAATATATATACTTTTATAACTGAGTGGGAGACTCAATTTAGTATAGACAGGGTTACGGGACGGGCATCACTTGAAATGCATACCATTGAAAGCTCTAATGATTTAACTTTTTATAATTCGACATCAGATGCTGCAATCATAGCCATATGGGTCAGGGGGCTGGATCGAGGGCTGCAGCCCCCCTAACATTTTGAAAACTTAAAATTTTGACAATTTTTGGGCAAATCTGATCTATTTTCTGTCAAATTTGGACAATTTTCAGGCAAATTGAATGGCATTTCAGGGGGAAATTTTGGCAAATTACAGTATTTTTCCACATTTCTGTCCGAATTATACATATTTAAGGTTAATTTGAATCTATTATGTTATATTTATGTGTATAAACAAGGTATATTCTACAAAAATTGTTATAACCATGCAGAGCATATCATGTAAAAAACAAAATCAGGCAAAAAGACACAGCCCCCCCCCGAAAACTTTGTGCACCCGTACAGCTATGGATGACATGGCATGCACACAGTACTTGGTCGGCCATTTGCAAAGACATGAAACCAGTCATTATCCCTTTGTCTACTAAATGGATTCTCCCATTCAGTTGTAGTATTATATACTGGGAATGTTCTATTATTCACTTGGAGGGTGTTCAGAAAAAATTAGTAGATGACAGACAGACAAAAACATAATACAAGCGTAGAAGGATTCCTGATAATCGGTGGGAAATGTTCAGATTATCAGACCATATGCCATTTGTTGAACTTATTATCTGAACATTTCCTATGTGACTACTCGTCAATGAGTATTTAGTAAAGAAATGGCTGATATGACTGTAAACAGTTAATAAGCAATCAACATTTTCTACCAATATCAATCTAACCTTTAATCTATTTTCTGTTTATATTCCAACATGTCCTTAAATGAATCCTGTATTTATCCGAATTGTAGAATGTCTTTTTACAAATGCATGCAAATTTAGGTTCACTGACGTGAATTCTTCTGTGCCGATACAAACTTGGTCGATGCTTGAAGGACTTTTCACATATATTACACCCATAGCGAGCCTGTAAGTAAGAAATACTCATCAACAGAAACTAACAAAGTAAGAATTACAAATCAGAATTAACACAAAATTGCTTTCTTCTGATTTTGTTTTATTTCAAGTTAATACATGACATCCTTGTTACTGACATTTTCAAAGAACATACTCAGACAAGATCAACTCTGGATTCAAATAGTGTGCCTGTCATTTGGAGAATGACGTCCCCACAGAGTGAACTTAGTGATGCTATCTCGCATAGTGGAAGAATTTGTATATAGTGCCAGAGGTTGGAAACTCGCGCTAACCCTACATCAAGTGTATGTACAAGCAGATACCTGTGGCTTGTTTACCCGTGCATGCAAGTTCAGTTCAGTTCCCTGGCAATGTGTACAAGTGGGCATACATAAATTCATTTATCGTGCTCATACAACTTTTGTCAACCAAATTGAATTCAGATTGATATATTTGCCAAGTTTAAAAACAAAACAGTCAATGACTGTGGAGATGCCTACCTAACTAAAGACTGAGAATACTGGGACTGCAGACCATAAGAGTTAGTACATGACGAAATCATTTAAAAACAATTATTTCTAAAGAGGGACGTAGCTAGAGGGTCTCCGCTGAGCAGTGGGATGTCCACCTTGAAATTTTCAACAGCATGCCGCTGATCCCCCACCCCACAGTCCATAGTCTACTCCCTCCCAACTGAAGCAAACACACTCCCCTCAAGCATTCCTAACTGTTGCAAAGTTCAACCTAATATGCCCAATATTTGACCCCATTCAAACAGATTTTGATCCAAACTCTCCATGGGCCACATACACCAAACATCATTTCTTGATTGGTCGAACCCATTTTAACAAATCTGTAGCCCAGTCCCAAGTAACACAAGAACCCTCCATAGTACACATATAAGCTATATAGGCCAGACGGCTCTTGAGAAGGAGCCAATTTAAGAATTACTATAGGGGAAGAGTTATGTTCCTGGTCGCACCCCTATATGACCTGGTGACCCCATTTGAACAATTGTGAATCCCAGTCTCCTAAGGACTCTCCATATTAAATATAAGCTAAATAGCCCTGATGATTCTTGAGAAGAAGTTGTTTTAAGAATTACTATGGATGGAAAGAGTTATGTCACTAGCTACGCCAATTTTTGACCCGGTGACCCCATTTGTACAAAACTGAATCCCAGTCACCTAGGGACCATCCACACCAAATATGACTCAATTATTTGTCTCCGGTGAGCTAAAAAAAAAAAGCCTCCCTGTCTTTCGCAATATGTCATTGCCTGAGAAAACAGGTATTTGTTTTTAATGTCCTAACTGTCAGATTCACACTTGTGAGCTAGTGTTATCACAAGCCAGAGGTAATTTATATACAAACTCTCTACCAGATAGAGAGCTCTGGGATATCTACTGTTTGCATGTTCGGTTTTAGACTGATAGTCCTGATATAAAACAAATTTGGTGTAGTGTCCCTGGTGGATGTTATAATGGCATTAGCTTTTTTTTGAATTTTTTTTTCAATAAGTTTAAATTTAAATTCCACAAGTAGTGACTTCATTTGAACAAATCTGAACAGCACTCACCCAAGGACACTTCATACCAAATATGAACCCAATCTGACTGATGGTACTGAAGAAGTCGTTTTAAGAATTAAACTGAGGGAAAGAGTTATGGACCTGGAATCACAACTATTTGACCTAGTGACCGCATTTGAAAAAATCTGAAGACCAATTCAGTCTTGTGGTTCTGGAGAAGAAGATGTTTAAAGAATTGTTGATGGACCAACGGATGAATGGATGACGGACGTATGGACGGGTGGATAGATGGATGATGGACGAGGAGTGATGACTATACCTGTAGCTCCACTGGAGACTTCATCTCAGGTGTGCTAAAAATTGACCAGAAAATTACAGAATATAGGCTCGGACAAAGTTCCGGGCAGACAGACGAGGGTCATCACTCTATTCCTCCCGACGGAATGTTGGGGGACAAATATACCCATTGCTGCAAAATGCTATACACATTCCAAAAAAATAATGCCCAATGATCCACACCAACAAGAGCCAAAGGGTGCCCAATGATGGTGACATTAGATAAAGTAAACTTCCTCCAATCTGAATGGAGTTTAATTACTGAGAACAGTTTCACAACCAAGACAACCATGGCTGTTTCCAAAACCTGATCTATAAATATAAAATCTAACCTTCAAACTATTTTCTGTGTAGATTCCATATTTTACATATCTTTAAATGTTTCTTGTATGTATCTGAATTGTAGAATCTCTTTTTACAAACGCATGCAAATTTTGGTTCACTGATGTGAATTTTTCTGTGCCGAGACAAATTTGGTCGATGCTTGAACGATTTTCCACAAATATTACACCAAAAACGATCCATATCATCCTGTAAAAGTAAGAAATATTTGTCATCAGAAATTTACAAAGATGAGAAATATTTGTCATCAGAAATTTACAAAGATGAGAAATATTTGTCATCAGAAATTTACTAAGATGAGAAATATTTGTCATCAGAAATTTACAAAGATGAGAAATATTTGTCATCAGAAATTTACTAAGATGAGAAATATCTGTCATCAGAAATCTACTGAAGTCAGAAGCAATCATTAGAAATGTATCACATTAACCCTTTCATGACGGGAGCAATGCTGGTGCAGTATTAAAGAACCTGTACCAGTGCATTCTCCTATATATGTGAGTCTCCCATAGCGAGCCTTGCATATAAAGAAAATGCTCTGGCTTACCAAGATCAAGGCACATATTGCTTGGCCAATGTATTCTCTTATATATGCGAGGCTCCCTATGGGAGACTCGCATATATAAGAGAATGCATTGGCACAGGATTTTCTCAAAATTTCAGGAAGCTCCAGTCATGGAAGAATTAAAAATACTCTTCAGCAGATAACTACTGAAGAAAGAAATACTCTTCAACAATATACAGGAGTAAGAAATACACATCATTAGAAGGCAACGAAGATATGAAGGCTGGTCGTCAAATCCGAAACTAGGGGTCTACTCGAAAGAGATTTGTTATGAAGGTTTTTTGGTGTCATTTGAAGCAGGAATATCTCCTCTATCACATATACAGATAAACTGCATTATTTTTCCATTTCTGGGCTCCAAAATTCCAGATTTAACTCTTGTATGAGACCCTGCCTTCACTTGCTCATAAGATACATTAGAGAGAATTCGGGCATCTCTTAACAAAAGTTTCTCTTATACTCTGCAATCATTCTTCCTCACATAATTGGAGTGTTTGTTTACTCTAATAAGATAATCAATGATGCACAAAATGCCAATTTCATTCGATTTTGTCTATTTTGGCAGCCATTTGTGTGTATTTCAATTTATTATGAATTTGGCATTAATTGATGCACCTACCACAGAAATTCAGTATTACCAGATACCAACTGCCATTTTGGGCGCAATGTTGAATCGGGAATTTTGATCAAAGCGGATTTTAGATATGTAATTCCCAACACAAAATGAGACCAAGAAACCATCATTACAAGTTTCTTCCTGGTCTTTTACCCTTTGACGACCAGCAAATTGTTATCACTCTGAGCTTTAGCATCTCCCATCAGTAACCAGTTTCCTTGTTACAGGCATTGCCACAGAAAATGGTAGCTTATATGAAGTCCGAATTACTTGGGTTAGGCTTTAAATCAACAATCAAAAATCTAAAAGGCTTCAGGTTCAATGTCACTGAATGATGTAGGGCAGACTATTATAATTAAAGCACTATTGAACTATGAGCCACAGGGCATAAAGAAAGGTAAATTTGGTATAAGTCTGACAAGAATACAGTAATGTCTGAAGTATATGACCCTTTAACCACAGCAGAATTATGGGAAATTTTTCAGGATTTAGTTGGAAATATGGCTTGTTGCCATTCATCGGAAACTCTCACCGAAAGCTTTCAGATGAATGGCAGCAAGCCATATTTCTGACTAAATCCTGAAAAATTTCCCATAATTCTGCTGTGGTTTAGAGGTCAATTATGTAGGACATTACTGTATCTATCAAAATCAAATCTAACCTTCAAACTATTTTCTGTGCATATTCCTCATTTTACATGTCCTTAAATGTGTCTTGTATGTATCCGAATTGTAGAATCTTTTTTTACAAACACATGCAAATTTTGGCTCACTGAAGTGAATTTTTCTGTGCCGAAACAAGTTAGGACGATGCTTGAATGACTTTCCACAGACATTACACCAATGTCGAGCCTGTAAGTAAGAAATACTTGTCAAAGTCGCATTCTCATTAAAGGTCCACTTAATTGTCGAAACCCCAGGTCACATTATATATAATATATGCCATATTATATACCATGTGAAAGAGGAAGCTTCAAAACATAATCAAATAATCCAGTGTAATAAACTGCAAACGTTGTTTTGTTGAGGTAGCACATGTTTTCTCTGCTTAAAAGTCTATTATTTTCAATGGAAGGGGAATAACTCTATCTATATCTTAGTTTGAATTCTGTTGCATTCTGGGAGCGAGATGGGGAAATTTTCATTGATTTCAGATATTTTCTATTACTCTATGGGCACTTTCTGAGACATAAACGTTCCAAATGGTGATGAATTATAGTATTTTAATCATATTTTATGTCATATATTGTTTTTAAAACAGTATATTAAGGCACTAAAAAAAAATAATTATCAGTGCTTCGAATGGGTCTTTAAGGCCCCCGCCCCCTCACAAGCACTCAAGTGATGAGAAACACTCCGCTGAGGTGTTCCGAACTAAATAACGAATAATCATACTAAAATCAATTAAAAAGAGCCATAAATCTGACAAAAATCATCGGACCGGAAATATAATCAAACTTGACCTCAATATAAATGTGATGGTTATTTCTCATATCAAGTTTCATCGATCGGAGTTTCAACATACAGACAATGAATCTGACGGATGCACAGATGCAGCTGATTGCAATGTTATCTGAAACCTGAATTGATCAAACTATCTAGAACTATTGTCCAATTCTAACCTTAAAACGATATTCCCTGGTGTTTCCGTATTTTACATGTCCTGACGTGAGCCTTGAAATTATCTGAATTGTAGAATCTTTTTTTACAAACACATGCAAATTTTGGCTCATGGAAGTGAATTTTTCTGTGCCGATACAAGTTAGGACGATGCTTGAATGACTTTCCACAGAGAGTACACCAATGTCGATCCATCTGATCCTGCAAGTAAGAAATACTTGTCATCAGAAATCTACTGAATTTGAGAATTATCCATCATCAGAAATCAAGTGAGCAAAAAATACTTGCCATCATCAAACAACCAAGAGACAACTATGACTTCAGAGAAATTTTAGGCCCAGTAAATCAGAAAGGAACTGACAAGACAACATCTCTACATATCCCAAAGATTATCATCTATGGGCTTGAATTTTTTTTTGAGTGGGTGAGAATTGGTGAGAAAAGGACCTCACTATATCCTGAAAGTTGGTTGATCAGATGGTTCCATTGTAAATTTGTATACGGCAATATGGTGACTTTTTATAACCAGAGTTCTTGATTTGTTGTACATTATAAAGTTAGTGTATCTCTTCCGATCCACAATTACAGCAACAATTTTTTATAAAAACCGATTTCAAGGCTACAAATAGCTTCTTTTTTTTATGAATAAAACAGACAAAATTGAAGATTGTGTTTATTATTCATCTCTAAAGGCATAATAATGTCATTTCTTTCATGCGTTCATGGTGAAATCTCTTCAAGTCGAAAATATCTTGGTCTTGATGGTGGTGCTAACAATATAGAGTTCTCCTACTTACTACGCTCCGAACGTTTCTGCGGGATCACTTGATATTTATGATCTATAAATAGCCTCTTTTACTGTCCCATTATAAAGTAGGAATTATATGAGAAAAATTCAAAATAAAATTGATATCAATTGACAGCAGCTTCCTCGATCGATAAAACTTACTAGGAAGACATACACTATCTTTAACCCTTTCAGTGCCAAGTCCGATTTTTGTATCAACCCATATTTCCTTGACAATTTTTTCAAATTTATTGATTATAATAATGTGATACATAGATGGAAAGAGCTCTTGATACAAAATTCGGACTTGGCACTGAAAGGGTTAATAATAAGATTTTACAGAAAAAGCCTCTTAATAAACGAAAATAATTTACCTCTTGAATTATCTCCATATTTCATATTACCACTAACCTTGTCTATCCATCACAACAGTGAATACTCATATACGCACATGATACTCAAATGCCACACAGACACTTATTACACTGTTAGATTGTCAACAATGCTCCTACCTCAAGATTCAGCAGTAAAAATTTGACAGGTCTCTGGTACTAGGGCTGTAACATACACCTCTGCTATATATCGTGTATCGTAATACGAAATGTCTATCACGATTCACTTTAAAACATTTTAAATTTTAACCCGCAGTTACGAACGATGGCCTTATATAATAATTCCATTTCTAATAGCATACCATTCCATGACTAAGTTTACATTTATCCTTTAGCTATATTTGGACACCATTTTCTGGTGCTATATTTACCACTCACAGCCACTAAGGAACTGTAGATGTAGTTGACAAACTACATGTATATAACAATGTGGTAATAAATGCATCTTTAAGAGACATTATTTCATAATCAGTGCTTAAAGATACATAAACTGATTCGATGGTCCCCGTATTATCCCGTTTAACAACAACAGTAAGATACATAAACTGATTCGATGGTCCCCGTTTCATCCCGTTTAACAACAACGGTATTCATCAAAAGCCTATTTAATTATCCAAATCAGTGTAATAATACTCACAACAATACCAAGCAGGATATCATATTTTCCAAAAATGTCCTACAATACCATTTTTTCTTGGCAGTTCCGCCGGTACGATGAGTGAGTGTGGTTTGCAACTTCCATATATGGTGATGCCTATAGTTTTAGTGGAATTCCCCAACAAGTGTCATCACAATTGTAAACAAACATATTTCCACGTGTTACTGGAATGCTGATATATAACATGTCTATTTGCATGACAAATACATGATTAACGATTCATAAATAAGTATATGTATGTATCCACATGTTGACTATCACAAGTTAGCTTATTTGTTGTTGATGGCGTTACTTTTCTTCTTTATTCCAAAATTAATTTTCTATAGCACTGATCACAATGCAAAGTCACAGTGAACTTGACATTGCATAACCTTTCGAACTCTCGCGTCGGCGTCTGCACATGTCCATATATTTCTGGAAAAATATCACTGGAATTTTTGCTTGCCGCAAATATTCGATGTGGTGAAAAATATGATAACTGAGCTTTGGTGAGTTCGTGGACTCAAATAAAATAATTTCTACCCCCGAAGCTAAAGAAATAGTAATTTAGGGGCATTAAATCGGTATATGTATCTGAGGTTTTCAATCCATCACTTATCTTATAAGAATTATTTCAAATTCCATATTAGCCATATCAACAGTCGAGGTCATGTTTCTCTTCAATAGTCATCAATCCGAACTTTTGATGTAAATTTTTCAATCAATAGTTGATTTTCAATATTCGCTTGAATGCATTGCATCTACATTGTTTATCATTAATATTTTTGGATCAAGTATTGATTTGAACTCAATATATGTTTGAAAATGATGATTATTGAAGTGAAACATGAATATTCATATTTTTCTAGATATTGAATGTGAAAACACATTCTGATCATCAAACTGATCTCATTTAATGTCATCCAGTCTGTTTACTAACGCTGTCACAAGGCATCAATCATATTCGTAGCCAGCTTTTCAAATTGGTCACAAGTGTAGCTACATCAATGCCCTAAGTAATCGACTCGTTAACCAGAGCTGAATTGTGGGTAACTTTTCAGGATTTAGTCGGAAATATGGCTTGTTGCCATTCATCGGAAAGCTCTCCCCGAGAGCTTTCCGATGAATGGCAACAAGCCATATTTCCGACTAAATCCTGAAAAGTTACCCATAATTCTGCTGTGGTCAAGGAGTCGATTACTTAGGGCATTACTGTAGCTAGCTACTCAAGGGCGATTATATTCGTAGCCAGCTTTTCAAATTGATGTGGTAGGCCTAATGAATGAGACAAGTTAGGCTGATCACATCCTTGAGTAGATGAATAAAAAAGTAAAGTTGAGCTAAAAACAACTTTCATAAGGGAAGAAAATAAATTAAATATTAAGTTTATCCTTTATATACCTACGATTTTCAATCAATGTTGGGAAATTGCTCAAGTTCCATTCCTATAACTTAATAAATTAACACATTTTTGGAGAATGACATCAATAATTTAGTCGCGAACGTGATGACGTCATATGTCGCATCATAAAACAATGGAATTTGAAAATCTAGTTACGAATGTGATCACCTGTAAAAAGCTGGTTACACTTCTTATCGATTTGAACAGCTGGCAATGAATATGATTGGTGCTTGTGACAATACCCCGATCACCTTTACTAGCAAGAATGATGAAGAAACATTGTCCGCAGGTCAATTATTTATTCAAACAGATAAGATAAGATATTATGAGCTATATTTATAAACTCTACAAAGTAGGGCTGTAACAATACACTTGGTCATGACACAATACGAATCATGATATATGATCAACAGTTTGATACATAACACAATAGGCAAAATTAGTGTTCTTATTAAATAATTTACCACCTGAATTATCAGAACCAATATCTTTATTACTGGAGATTTTAAAGTTAATTTAAAAAAAAAATTTAATAGTTAGCTAGATGAGTCAATTACATAATCAACATGTGAACTTGAGAGAACATTGCAGGCTTTGCACTTTTACACATGATACACATGACGCGATATGACACACCTCTTGTTTTAAAGTGTATCATGATAAATTGAATTCTTGAATTCACAATGAATCATTAAAGCCCTACTGCAAAGGTTACAGGTCTACTTCATACAAAAATACGGACAGCTTTATGACATTCTTTAGCATATAAATGGTTTCTCCAGTTTTTTTGCTGAAGAAAAATGGAAAGATATAATAACAATATGTTCATACCGATGGGGATATTAACAAAGGGAATTGACTGAGATGTCTTAGAGATTTAACACCAGCATCTACGGATCTGTTATAAACCCTTCTTTACATAATGGATTCTCCCATTCACTTAAAAAAGTATACATTGGAATAGTCTATAATTTGTGCATGCATCAAGAGGGATGTTCAGGAAATATAAGCGGACGTTAATACAAGTGCAGAAGTATTCCTATTCATTGGTGGAAAATGTTTCCTAAGGAAACTACTCGTCAATGAGTATTTGGTAAAGAGTTAGTCAACCCTTTCATGACTGGAGCTGCACTGGTCCTGTGCCAGTACATTCTCTTAAATATGCGAGTGTCCCATAGGCAGCCTTTGATATATAAGAGAATGCACTGGCTTACAAGATCAAGGTAAATAATGTTAGGCCAATTAATTCTCTTATATATGCGAGGCTCCCTATGGGAGTCTCACATATATAAGAGAATGCATTGGCACAGGGTTTTCACAAAATTGCAAGAAGCTCCATTCAAGGTTAAGGTTTAGAAAGACAACAGAACAGTATATGCAAATTACGCTTTGAGAATAACTCCATTGCAATTTCTTTCTGTTAGAGTAAGCATTATGTTTGAATGTGCATTGAAAGGAACTCCATGAAAGCATATTAAGGAACATTCAAAAGTACTCAGACTGAGTGAAATTTATGTGCTCCGTGTTCCAGTTATTATTTCATCTGCATACAGGCATCCAATCTATCACATTTGATCTTCTGTTAAAGTGATTGTTAACCCTACCATGACTGGAGCATCGTGAAATTTACGAAAAACCCTGTGCCAATGCATTCTCTTATGTATGCAAGTCTCCCATAGGAAGCCTCACATATACAAGAGAATACAATGGCCAAACAATGTTTACCTTGACCTTGTAATCCAATGCATACTCTTATAGGGAGCCTCGCATATATAAGAGAATACACTGGCACAGGATCTTTAATGCAACAACAGCATAGCTCACATCATAAAAGGGTTAACAATCCTGTTCATCAAATATTAATAGTTCCGATATCGAATTTGTTTATTAGTCCAAGCGAAATATCTACACTCAAGACCTGTTATTTCAGAATAAAATGTTAACTCAATAACAAGATTTAAGTAAACGTATATGCTGGTATATACCCCAAATTTTGAGCCATCATCATTCCTTTCCAGAGCATGAAGACAAAACATAATTGAACCGATGTCACTCACCTGGATCAGTGACTAACCAGAAGCGTGGAAGCGACCCCAGTGCACCACAAAGTCCAACGGATGAAATTTTAGATAGTATGTTTTTTTCTAAACTGTGGCAATCTTGGTGGCTAATTTTTTATATATAATATCCATTTTATCTGTTCTAAGCTCTGTTAATAGCATATGTCATATTATGAAGGTTAATATTAAAGTACATATTAAACATCACTTTAAATCAGGTTCTGTCACAATGACAAGTGAAAATGATTTGAGCCAGACATGATGCAATTTTTGTAAGGTTTCATTCAACCTGCCAATGACCATCAAGTCAGGCAAATATTAAAGCATCCAGTCATGGTCAATAACCGGCCAAAATATCCTATTGACAATGCATGATTGTTTGTGCCTGTCATTATGACCGGTTTCGATTTATCTCTTATGCAGATACTAAATGCTGATATTTTTTGCCTATTACGTTTGTGCAAGATATAAAATTGTATTTGCTTCTGTGTTGCTTGTGTATCCAAGAAAGAAAACAAACAAGATCGCACATTTCTTTTTTATCCAATCGCAGTTCATCTAAGCAGACTTATCGGGAATGAGGTTATTTTATATTTGGTGGACTACGAACATCCCGTAACACATAGCAAATACTTCATGAAAACTTATTTGACAGACACAAAATTATTATAACCAGCACAAATCAACTAGACTGTCTGTCGTTTTGTTGACCATGATGGAGCATTTATTTCAAGGCTTGATTTATTGACCATGATGGACCAGATATTTCCAGGCTTGATTTATTGACCATGATGGACCATTTAATTCAAGGTTTGTCACCATGACACTTCATATGATTGGCGAGGCCATCACTTCTATAGAATTTCCTATAGCAGATTGGGCACTCGTACTGCCACTGTTTGTGCTGCTGTATGTGTCGGTTGTAGCTTCTCCGATTTGAGTACATCCTTCCACACTTCTAGAAAAAGACGAAAATACATGTAGCCCATATTGGTCAGGTTCATAGTGGGAGAAAATAATATAAAGAAACAAATATTTTTGAATTCCTTTAAATAACTATCGTCAATAGAATTTCTGTTTCAAGTGAGATTCATAATGTACAATACATGTACTATTAAACTATTTTGTATCTCACATGACTTTCCCGCCTTCTGATTGAGCTATACCCCTATTTCATGAAGAGTTCATCTGTGAAATGGTGACACTACACCCGCGCGCTTCATACATGTAGTCGTAGTCATATTTGGTATGTGATTTCACGGCTATGCGCTTGCATTGAACACTTTTTTCATGCTAATGCATTTGAATTTGACTACGATATTTTGTCTGCATTAATAGGTAATTTATTTTTTATTACTTGGTCATCACTTAGACCATTCAAAATTATACTTTTATAACTGGCGGGAGAATATATTTAGTTAAACGAGTTATAAATTTAGTTTAATCGGGCTAAATTGGATAAATGTGAGCACATGTTTAATAGAGGTAATTTCCTCGTCGGTGACTCAACCAAAATTGTTTGGCTAAGTATCACTCGGGTCCAATACCATGTTTCGACTTCATGTGAACATTCCAGGCATCTCGCCTGTAGAACGGTTTGTTGCATATGTGGCAAAGAAAGTCCCATTGTCGGTGCTGACGTTTATGCCTGTTGTAGCTATCTCTGTTTTTGTAGACCTTCCTACACACCCTACACATGATCATCTGAAACAAGACAGTGAAGCACTCTTTTACGACATGTCAATACCCATGTTAATATTGTGAGAACTGTACGACACAACAGCACATGCTAACAGAAAGCAGATACGAAGGTAATAGTCAGATTTAGATCAGATGCTCTAATAGGGGCTTCCAACATTAACCCTTTACCCAACAAACCGGCCAAAACCGGCCAAATAAAGCTTCAACAGCCTAAAATATCTTCGGTCTGTCTCAATAGAACCATACAAATATGGATATCATTGGAACCGGCTCCTTGACCACATTGTGATAGTTACAGTTATGCCCTGTGCCAATGCATTCTCTTATATATGCGAGTCGACCATAGGTCGCCTCGCATATATAAGAGAATGCATTGGCCTAAACAAAAATCTTTTTTTAACACTTTTTACCATTTTTTCTTACATTCTTTAACAATTTTATAATTTTTAATGTGTTAAGCCAATGCATTCTCTTATATATGCGAGGCGACCTATGGTCGACTCGCATATATAAGAGAATGCATTGGCACAGGGCCCTTCTGTTGGTTAAAGGGTTAAGACCCCATTTGAACCCTGGTCTGAATCCCAGTCACCCAGTGATTCTCCACCCCATGCTGGTTAGAGTTTAATGGGCCAGGTGGATGCATAAAAGATGTTCCACCCCTTTCCGGTCTATAAATCTGGTTTCATTAAATCTGAATCTCAAGTCACCCAGGAAGCCTCCATAACAATATAAGCCGTAATCTTGATGGTCTCACAGATGTTATAAGAGTTAACCTGAGGATCGTTTCCAGAGATAAAGAGAGAAAAAGAGTTAATTAGTCACCTGTTTCCATCACTATTTTACTGATTTGATTGAACAAATATTCAAATTTTGAATCCCAGTCAACTCAATAACTTTGCTGGTCCACATTAATACACCACATGCTGCACCAAAATAAAATACAAGGCATACGATATATATCATGTGGAAGGTTCAACGCACAGGGTTCGCGCTGCTGCTAGTCTAAGTTATCAAAAGGAAAAATAAATCACATTTGGCAAAAATGACTTTCATTTGGCAGAAGTTTTGTTAAGTGAGTTCTCATTTTCGAATGAAAGTATCAAAATTATTTATTGAAAAATAAAATAAAATAAAAAGGAAATTTTGGGCCAGAATGAACCCTGCAATGTCTTTACAGTTTACAACTTCAGTTCATTTAACAGTGCATGAGTTCCAAAAATCACCTAAAACTCGCAAACCAGTAAAGGGTTTTTCATTAACCCTTTACCCAACAAACCGGCCAAAACCGGCCAAATAAAGCTTCAACAGCCTAAAATATCTTCGGTCTGTCTCAATAGAACCATACAAATATGGATATCATTGGAACCGGCTCCTTGACCACATTGTGATAGTTACAGTTATGCCCTGTGCCAATGCATTCTCTTATATATGCGAGTCGACCATAGGTCGCCTCGCATATATAAGAGAATGCATTGGCCTAAAAAAAAACTTTTTTTACCATTTTTTCTTACATTCTTTAACAATTTTATAATTTTTAATGTGTTCAGCCAATGCATTCTCTTATATATGCGAGGCTACCTATGGTCGACTCGCATATATAAGAGAATGCATTGGCACAGGGCCGTTCTGTTGGGTAAAGGGTTAACAGGGTTATTTTATATTAATTGGGTGCAAAATATTCTAATAATAAAAAGAAGCTAAACCCTTTCTTTAATATTTACTCAAACATTGACGAGTAGTTCCCTTAGAAAATGTTCAGATTGTAATGTCAACGAACTGCCATAGGTCATATCATCTGAACATTTCCCACCAATATATATGAATCCTTCTGCATAGGATTACTTGTTTGCTGTCTGTTGTCTGCTTATATTTCCTGAACATTCCTGGAGATGAATAGTCGACTATTCTGATGTATACTTTTATAACTGAATGGGAGAATCCATTCAGTAAAGAAAGGGTATAAAGGAACATGATAGACTCATAATGATGGAAATTCTTGCCCAGTGTTGCATCCTTTTGCCATTCGGAAGTTGCCATCATTTACATTATTTTAATTTTGGCATCAAATGTCTGCTGAAATATTTTTAAGTTCATAGCTTCTGATTGGAATGTCCAGGTTTAAGGGTGTATGTATCCTGTGAACCAGTTAATCAGGGTTATGCCAATTGTGTTTCTCTCTTAAAAATTACCCAATTATAGCATATAAGATGGTGGGTTGATTGATTGATTGGGTTTTAATGTCATTTACATTTAACTAAGGCCATATCAGACATAGCCAGATTTAGTGGTGGAGGAAATCCATGCACTTACAGCTAATCTAATAGCGATTTCAATGGATGATAGAATAATCGACCATGTGCCATTGGCAAGTAACTGGTAACTCCACCAAATAACGATATATAAGACAGTTGGGGATGACACCTTCAGGCAAACATGTTCTGTTAAACAGAGTTATTTTATATTGGGTACAAAAAGTGCTTGGAACAAGGTAGATAATTGACCAATATGATTATGTTGATGATTGATCGAGTCTGCCTATGGAAATTCTTGTCCTCTATCACCTCCTCTGGACATATGCATGTGGGGATCTACTACGCCGTGTTTCCCCTTCATGTGAAGGTTCCAGTGGTCTCGCCTATAAAACAGTTTGTCACAAATTGCGCACTTGAAGTCCCACTGCTGGTGTTGGCGTTTATGTCTGTTGTAGCTATCTTTATTTCTGTAGACTTTACTACAGACCATACAAATGATCATCTGAAATAAGACAGTGAAGAATGCCCCTTTATCTCAAGCATGATAGTCATAATATGTTAATATGCATGGCATATAGACAAATTCCGATACAATGTTATAAAGGGAAAGAACCTCAGGAAGAATCGTGCCATGAACCTATTTTAATAGGTCTAATTAATGCGTGGTAATGCAAATGCTTGTAGCTTCAGTTTAGACTTCAACAGAGGCACTTCGTTGAGTACATACATGTACTTAAATAGAAAGGAGGATTTATACATACAGTAATGCTCTAAGTAAGCGACTTCTTAACCACAGCAGAATTATGGGTAAGTTTTCAGGATTTAGTCGGAAATATGGCTTGTTGCCATTCATCGGAAAGCTCTCGGGGAGAGCCTTTCCAATGAATGGCAACAAGCCATATTTCCGACTAAATCCTGAAAACTTACCCATAATTCTGCTGTGGTTAAGAAGTCGCTTACTTAGAGCATTACTGTATATGGTACCGGTGTGAATGTCTGGAGTAATTGAAGATTGTCTGCATATGGTCTAGTCTAGTGAGTCGAAATAAGTTGCCTGGAGATGAATCTTGTCTTGTCTGGATTTTGGCCTGCAATCCAATGACGTAATGATGGCATGAGGCATGTCATGATGTCTTAACTGGTTTCATTAAACAAAATTTATTCAGCGGGGTCATAATGAAACCCATACAGACAAGCGATGTGCTTGTATAAAGAATTGCATGAATAACCAATACCGAGTAACAAATATAGTCATTGTCACATATTAAGTAAATAAGCATGGTCAAGCAAGATATTTCTGATAAAGAAATAATTCTAGTACATGTAATGTACAATCACGATTTTTGCCACAGATCGCTGTGTGAATAGCAATGTAATTTCACAGAAAGCGACAGCTGTCGTTTTAGATGCCCATGACAACAAAAATTCAAAGACACTTCAAATGCCTCATCTGCAAAAACCATGCAATTCATCTGAGTAAGTCATTTATACACAACACTGCACTATGTATGTTTACATTTTAAAGATGGATTATCTCTTTAAATAGCACATTTTAGATAGTTTCCTGGGTGTGAAATAATAGGTATGAGTTTGAAATCCCTGCCCGGTAAATAATTCTATCTATTATTGTTGATTTTATTTTATTATAGTGTTCTAAATAAAGTATCAATTAATGGGACACTTATTTTTTCTATATATAGAACTTTTAGATAGAGGCCTCCAGTGTGGTGCTCTGAACGAATGTGAGCTGCAAACTGTCTCCAAAAGTTTTGTATTTATTGTAATATTAATTGCGAATAAAGTAGATAAGTCCTAGATACATATTATATACCTATTTTCTATACTTAAATTAACCAATAAATGCAAATAAAAAAAGACAGTCGTGAATATCAGGGACCATTATTGAATGGAAAAGAGTTATGTTATACCAAAAAGAATAAAATCATTATTAATTAATAGACACATTTCCGGACAGTGGTCTTCAAGTAATATTTATTATACCCTACCAAAGAAACTATATAGATAATGTTGCAGAAGAGATAATCCACCTTTAAGCACTTTAATAGCCTGACAAGATACTCAGAAATCTCTTCACATTCACATTAAGTATTTAATATAGGAATAATCATATCCACATATCTTAGATTATATACATATCATTTGTCTAGGCGAACAAAATTTAACCCTTTCTTTACAGATCAGATGCCCCTATTCAGGTGTAAACATATAGCTTGGAATGGTCTGTTGATATTCATCTGGAGGTATGTTCAGGAAAGCAGAAGACAGACAGAATATACAGGTTCAGAAGTATTTTATTCATTGGTGGGAATTGTTCAATTGATATGGCTATCATAAAGTTATGGTCGTTTGTTGAACTTATTATCTGAACACACATTATTCATTATTATAATAACAGAGGCTCAATGGTCATCATGATACCATCAAGTACGATTTGTTGCCTTTCATGTATTGTAATACCACATGATATTGCAAATTTATAGATTGGTTATATAATAACACTCTGGCTGATAACTAAAACATGGCAGAACTGATTTGGGGCTGTGGGTGGTGGGGTGGTGTAGATCTAACTTCGAATTTCAGGCATGTTGTTCCATACATAAAGGATGTCCCAACTGTTAACCCTTTCATGATTGGAGCTGCACTGGTGCAGCATTAAAGATCCTATGTCAGTGCATTTCCTTATACATAATTGGTTATATAACACTCATATATAAGAGAATGCATCGGCTTACACAGTCAAGGTAAATATTGTTAGGCCAATGCGTTCTCTTATATATGCGATGCTCCCTCTGGGAGACTCGGATATTTTAGAGAATGCATTGGCACAGGGTTTTTCACAAAATTTCAGGCAGCTCCAGTCATGGAATGGTTAACTTTATGGACTCTAATTGAGAGAGGTAGTAAAACACCCCACTCACTGTCATTACATTCCCACATGATATGATATACAGTAATGCCCTAAATAATCAACCCCTTAACAACAGCAGAATTATGGGTAACTTTTATGCCAAGGAGGGTATCCAGTGGGAGTTCATTGACTTCGGTATGGACTTGCAGGCTTGTGTCGATCTTATCGAAAAGGTATGTGCACACTGCCGAAGTTACATATACAGTAATGTCCTAAGTAATCGACTCCATAACCACAGCAGAATTATGGGTAACTTTTCAGGATTTAGTCGGAAATATTGCTTGTTGCCATTCATCAGAAACCTCTCAGTGCAAGCTTTCCGATGAATGGCAACAAGCCATATTTCTGACTAAATCCAGATAAGTTACCCATAAATCTTCTGTGATTAAGGAAGTTACCCATAAGTCTTCTGTGATTAAGGAATCAATTATTTAGGGCATTACTGTACCCACATGACACAATATGATATGATATAATGGCTTGGGACAAAAGGAGCTTGGGACAAAAGCCTGGACTAATCATCGATAGAGGCAATACACAGTAACTAATTAACTACTGGTATCTCATCTGACTACTAAATCACCACTTTAGCAATTAGGCATACTGCAGCCATGTGAAAGTCTCAATGGTATTATATTTGTTCTTATTCAGTGCCAGAAGTGGATAACACAACGCTTTTAGAAGCTGCTGTTTGTCTCTTGTGTGCAGCCAAATGACGCAAGAAATTGTCGATTCTATAGTATGGTTTGTCGCAAATTTCACAAGCATATTTCCACTGTTTGTGCTGTCGGAGATGCCTTGTAAAGCTGCCTCGATGTTCATACTGCTTTCCACAGAGCTGACACTGATGAAATTTAACCTGCAACGTAAAAACGTAGTTTCAACGTATTTCACCAAATGCTCTACTATCAAATGCAGGCGCTTTCTCGATATTTTGGTTTGGCAAATCTTTTGTTCAAGGGATCTCTAGGGGCTGGTCTCGCATGAATGTCAGGTGTGGGTCAAAATATTTGGCAACCATTTTGTTCTATGATCATATTGGTAAAGCCTGCAGGGTTTCTGCTATTAAATGGTGCAGAGGTTACCACTTTGGGTCCCTTCCCCCCCCCCCCAACCCATATTTCTTCTGATGAATACACATTCCCTGTACAATCCATGAATAAAGGCCCATGCAGACGGCGATGCGAATTCTGCATCAATTGTCAATTGGGACAAACATACTAGTAATATAATTGAAGCAGTGAAAACTACCACATATACAATATGTGATGACTTGCTGCAAAGCTGCCATTTGAAAACCCAAATAAAGGATAAGAATCCTCAACGAGAATATTTTTGCACCATTGATGCAGAAATCGCGTCTCTATGGGCCTTAACATCTACACCCACATTTCTTGAACAGTTTCATTTATAATTCAACCCAGCACAATTTCTGACGAAGCCAGCCAAACAACAGATTCATCACTTTGAAGACAATTTCTTGTCCTTGAACAAGTTTTTTCTATTCATCAGCCCTATAGAATTCTTTGCTGCAAATATGACAACTGCATGGCCATTATCTGTTTACGTAAATGCCTCGTGTAGCTGTTTGGGTCTGCTGCTTCCAAATGGTTAGATAGACCAAGTCATCTGGGTTCACAACAGCTTGGGATATCGGTTGGGTTGATACTGTTTTTTTACCAAGTCCCATCCCGTTACTCTTCTATAACAGACTTTACACCCAGAATCGTGGGCAGGAGTTATCTTGCTTGTATGTCATCGGATTAGGTCAAATGGAAGCTTTTCGTATATTAACATAGAGGGTAACCTTTCCCAAAAAATATGATGATATCAAATATACATATATCAGAGGTCTGTTAAATGTCAAAGAAACAAGATTTATAAGTAAACAAAGCCTTGTTTTTAAGTGAATTTTGATTTGTCGCGCTATCAGAAAATGCATGTAAACAATGCAATAAACGATTGTATCATCACTATACCTTTTTCTATCATGGTAGATGACATATCATTTTGAAGAAATCTTAATCGCGGACATGTCAGGTAACCCATCCCATTCAAGGGTTTACGGGAATACCCGAGCTCCCTGTGTACGTCTTTTGAATGAATGTCCGTTATTGAAGAGCAGAGGGGGCAGGACTTGGTCCAAAAACAGTGTCAACCCACGATATCCCAAGCTGTTGTGGATTGAGAAGACTTGGTCTACCAAATGGTGAGCTATAATTTCAGATTTGGGAAGTCAAGCATGAAAATAATAGAAATATAATAGAAACGTCCAAGTCAGAATTTGATCATTTCAACTTTATTGAAAACAGGGTCCAGTCCAGTTGAAAAACAAAAGTTGGACACTGCGCTTTCACAACAGAAATGTACAAATTCAGCAACAAGACAATAGACACTACCCTTGGTTAGAGGCTCATAGAGCACTACAAATGGCCACCACTCACAGGTACATCATTATAAATGGACAACTCCCATTGTAACAGCAATATAAATGGACATGGTAGGGTTGGAAAAAAATACCAGGCAGCTACTAAATCCTGGGATCAATTTTAATGAATGATGTGAGAGGTCTAAATGGATATGGAAGACTGCAGACTACTCAATACTTTTGGCAGACTCTGAGACTATGACTTAGTCTGGTTCCATGAATATTCGTTTTCTTTGGGAGTCAATCAGTCCTGTATAATTTTGTACTATGCTACTAGTGATGCCATACCCAGATCCTATGTGTCTGGTAACTATTGGATTTGAATACTAACGATTAGCATAGCAAAAAGATTTAATATTGAGAACTATGAAAATTAACACAAATGTCAAACAGCAACACCTGTACATCATTTACAACTGCAGTTCACATGTAAAGTAAGAAATAACAGTTTGTACATACTCAATATAGTAAACACTGACAGCAGTATAGACTAGTTCCTACAGATACAGTGATGAAGGAAGAACAAAATAATTTCAGTATATTTCACATTTTCTTCATTGTGGCAGATGAGACGAGACCTGCATTGCACATGATAGATGTTTATCAGAATTTGCAAATATAATATCTTAATTGTCACTGAAACTGCAACCTGTTTACATATATGTTGAAAATATAGCACATACAAGTTCTTCCAATGCCAATGCACAAAATTTATTTAACAATCAGCAATTGCAAAATGGTAAGATAAGCCCTGTTATTTGGGAGGTAGTGAAAGATTAACAGGTCACTGCAATGGAAATCAACAACTGCCAGAGAGGCTGAGCAAAAAAAAAAAAGAATAATTTTTCCAGCCAGCATAGAATAAGCTGTCACCTCTATTTTCTGGGTGCCGAGTAATTGCCATGCATGATTCATATCCCCCATTAACTGGTACTCGGTGTTCATATGCATAATTTACTCAATATTCCAAATTCGACAAACGGCTGGTACATATGCAACTTTTAAGAGCGCAGTATTTGTTGTGCCAAATGATAGATTCTGATATATATACTGATATTAAGGTCATTGCTTCAACAGCCAGCAGAGGAATGAAAAATATAATTTTGGTAGTGTAAAATTCTGTAATTTCTTATTTGGTATGTAGGATTACCCCCCCCCCCCCCCCCCCCACCCTTCCCTCTGGTAGTCAGTGAGATGCTACCCTAATAGAAGAAGTCAAAATTAAAAAGCAAATTATGTCAACACTTCCTTCTAAGTCGCATTTAACTTATGTCTGTTCATGTGATTTTTCAATTCGTCCGCCCTATAGAATAGCTTGCCACAAATTGAGCATTTGTGTCGCCATTGTTTGTGCGCTCGCATATGTCTGGTGTAGCTGTCTCTTAGCTTATATTCTTTCCCACAGAGCTGGCACATGTATGATGATGGATTGTAAACCTGAAAAGCGACAAAACAGATATGAAGTCCCAAGAATTCATGTTTTCAGTACAAATATCTAATTACAAAAACATAATATCCAACCAGCTAGTCCAACCAAATTATTCATGGAGGTTATCAACCCATCAACTTCTCTGCAACAAACATGGCAATCAGTCATGTTTTAGGTGTTAATGTGAGTGTGACTGTTGAGTAAATAGAGTTGTACATCCTGGATGAGATGGAAGCAGGGGACCAGTCTTGGGGTTTCAAATTGGGAGAAGTCACTTCTCCTTGTTAGACAATTAGGGAAAAGTAGACTTGTTATTAAGAGCTCATAAAAGTTGAGGTTCAATTTACACTCCCAAAATTAACCTTCAGTGATAAAATAAATAATACCACAGTAATGTCCTAAATAATCAACCCCTAAATGACAGCAGAATTATGGGATATTTTTCAGGATTTAGTCGGAAATATGGCTTTCCGATAAATGGCAATAAGCCATATTTCCGACTAAATCCTGATTTTTTTTGTGGTTAAAGTATCATATAGTTTGGCCATCATTACTGTACGTTACAAGAAGCCATTCATATTAATCCATTTATAATAAGAAAATACACCACTATGATCAGCAAATACAGTCTTGATACACTTATTGGACATCTGCATGCTAGAATAACAGAGATGTTTCTTCTCCCAAGGGCAAAGAGAGGGAGAAGTGACACATTGGAGGGAGAAGATATCTCCCACGTCTCCCTCTATTAGGCAGGTCCCTGAATGGAAGTGACATAAAAGAGCAGGTGTTTCTTGAGGAATGCAGTAGTGAGCAGATGAGTGAATATTGGCAAAGGTATGTATAAAATAATGTGCACTACTGGCGCACCGCACCAATCACAGGATTTTGATGAGATTAAAGCGACATGTTGTAAATGTGGACCTTGCTAACACAGCAGTTAAAGAGTGTCTGTATCTAGATATTCAAGTGCGGGAACCAATTATGCTTATAGACACACTGGTCAGGTGCTACCACGGCCGAGTAACTTTATAACCCTGTGTTGATTCTGTTCTTTAACGTGCACACACCGAGGCGTGTACATAGATCAGTGATCTGCCAGCATAATGCAACATAATGTTGTAATGGTTTGGGGGGGGGGGGGGGGGGGGGGGAGTCGGCATTTTGCATTCGGATCTTTATTCAGTGATCTCGAATGAGACTTTTCAGCCTGACAAACTTGGTATCTGACTGAGTTCTGATTTTTGTCAGAATACCCTGACCAGGTTGCGATCCAATGTCTGCTAGCACGAGAGACCAGTAAGCTACCTCTCGGCTACTGACTTGTAGTCACTGTCAACACAGTGATTCAACTTGGTAGTTACTGTCAACACAGCGATTCGACTTGGTAGTCACTGTCAAGATATGAGTTTGATGCTTACCAGCGGACTGCTGAGTTTCACAGTTTCACTAGGTTTCTTAAGTGGAGTGTGACAGTAGAGTTATGTGCTGTTTAATTGTGCTTCTAGTTGAGACTTGGGTTGCCACGACTATGAGTTTTCAAAATCGACTAACAACAGTTTATATAGCACACTGTTAGTCAATGAATCGTTCATATATGCACCCTATATTACATCCAGGTAAACAAGTGATAAATCGAAATTACGATAACTACTTTACATCCATTCTGAACACAGTTATAAACTGTCAGTGTTCTGTGTTTTATTTCATAAACAACCAGGACTACTTAATGCATTCATCCCGATGTAGTTATAAAACATGCCCTTACTAATAAATACTGCCCAGGATTGCCAATGAAACTGATGTTTCTGCAAACTGCACACACAATAACAGTCTAACAAGAGAACAGGCTGTCGGGTGCTGCATTGCATATGCTGTTAACTGTTACTTCCATGCATGACATCTGTGCATAGTCCTGCTTACACACACAAACAAACACACCCCCCACCCCTCTGGCGATTCGTCGATGAACGACAATAAACATCGACTACCACACCTGTCGAAGATTAATCGAATAATCATGGCAACCCTAGTTGAGAGCCTTGGGAAAAGATACTGGTACCGGTGAGTACTTAGAACCACTCATGCCAGGTGTTGATAGATCTTGTCAGTACAGTAATGCCCTAAGTAATCGACTCTTTAAATACAGCAGAATTATGTGTAACTTTTCAGGATTAGAATGGCAACAAGCCATATTTCCAACTAAATCCTGACAAGTTATCCAAAATTTTGCTGTAGTTAAAGAGTCCGATTACTTAGGGCATTACAGTATGCTAACCTTGATATTGGCATGAATTGATTGCAGTTTGGGTTGATTACTCATTGCAGGATGGAACTGACAATGATGTCATGTACTTTATAGCTTTGAGGAGATCAGCGGTTAGCGTGTCGGACTTGTATTAGCTGTACACATAGTGGTATGAGTTTGCAGTGCGTCACTGGTCTATTGTGAGTCTTCACACAGCTGTTGCTTGGCCACTTTCAGCAATGTGCAATTGTCAGATTGTTCGCTGTTACAAATCCCACGCCAAGTTGTGACCCTTGAGCAAAGTCGCTCATACTGTGTCGTCTTCGCACCACTCATGCGTTAAACGAGTACCAGTCAGATTGTCATACTGTTGAGTACCGGAGCATGTTCTGATCAAACTAGAGCAGTGACTGAAATGACTGCAGCCGGTTCATTGGTTGGCTTGTACACAATGACTGTTTAAAAGCGTGTTAGAGGAAGTTTTTTGGTTAATAGCTATATAAAACTGTCATTATTATTTATGGCCGAGATGATAATTGATGCAAAGTGCATTGACACTTATTCACTGTATAATGTGTTATATATTAAATGGATTGATTATTATTTATTATTGTTGTCATGCAGGCTGGTTCATGGTAAGCTCTGCTACTCGTTTTTATTGATGAAATCCATCAGATGCAATAAAGAGCTGTCGAGTCAGGTTTTGGGATATTCCATCAAGTCAAATCATACATGCCTTATCCACGTGTTGGAAATGGCATATTAAAGTTCACAGAAAACTATATCCTCCAAAAATAAATTTTTCAATCAGTGAAATTAGTTCCTATTATGTGAGCGATAGTGACGTAGCAACATATCACGCCTGTAGAACTTTCTTCCACAAATAGAGCACGGATATTTCCATTGTTCATGCTGTAGCATATGTCTTGAGTAACTCGATCTGTTAGTGTATTGTTTCCCACAATTCCGGCACTGCAGATCAACAGCCTGAAATGCGAAAACACATAACAATAATGTTCGGTTCTGCATCCATGGACACTTTTAAACATCACACCATTTTCGCAGTACTTTGTGCCTAACCATTAATGGACCAAACTGCAGCCTTTCAACAGGTGCTGCTCTGGTTTGTTCAGCACATTTCATCAGTATGACAAGCTGACTTATACTTGCTAAATGCATGCATGAGCGATTTGAGACAACAGAGTTTCCTTATTTAAGAGAACATCAGATCGAGGCCAGTGAATGAATTCTGAGACTGTTGAAACATTACTATTGCTTATACAGTAATGCTCTAAATAATCGAATCCTTAACCACAGCAGAATTATGGGTAACTTTTCAGGATTCAGTCAGTAATATGGCTGTTGGCATTCATCTCAGTGAGAGCTTTCCAATGAGTGGCAACAATCCATATTTCCGACTAAATCCTGAAAAGTTACCCATATTCTGCTGTGGTTAAGGAGTCGATTATTTAGAGCATTACTTATACGTGGCTAAATGCACACCGCTTGAAGCCTAGACAGGCACACCCATGATCCTTGAGTTACCCATCAGGGTAGGAGCAATCCCTGGTCACTGTTAAAGCTGGCGCTGAGATGACCAATTTTTCCATCCTAATGGAAATC